>JXCR01060577.1:49529-156905 GCA_002079205.1 Phalaenopsis hybrid cultivar
TATATATATATGTATATGAGAACTCACGGAGGCAGAGTGAAAAATTAACCTCGTAGCATTGCATGAGTACTAAGCACTACGGGTGTAAACGAGTCGAGTCGAGTCGGGCTCGAGCCGTCCTCGACTTGAGCTTCAGCTTAATTATTTTTATCAAGCTCAAACTTAAGTCTATGAGTTAGAGCCAACTTGTTTAATATAAAACAGAAAAAATAAATATTAATTTTAAATAATTATATAATAATTTGAAAATTTGAATGAACAATAACGAGATAAATAATAAGAAATCATCAAATATATTATAAAAAATATTATTTTCTTAACATTTTTTATATCTTAGAGATAAAATTATGAAATTTAATATATTTTAAGTATATTTTATGATAATGTTTTTTTAAACGAGTATGCTCACGAGCTAACGAGTCGAGTCGAAGTTTGCTTGAGCTTGACTTGTTAGCACATCAAGCTCACATGCATTGTAAGATCCAATAGTCGGATTGTGCGAATTGGACGACCAATGAGGAAGTTTTCCTTGAAATTTCCCCTCATTCTGGCGTATTCCCTACAAATGGGATGAATTATTTATGATCCTTCTATTTGCTATGAATTGCTCAATGAATAATGACCTCAGGAGGAAGTAGTACCAGTTATGGGTTTGAACCTTGAGAGTGGCACTAAGCACTTGACAAAGGAGTGCGCATCATAAGCATGTGGAATGTGCATGATGATGAGATAGTGGTCAATGCGCACGTAAATGTCAGTTATGTCTTTGTAGGAAACAATGTTCAAGGGCTTGAAACCTGCTGAGATGGGAGTGTTGAAGGACTCTCACAGCCAAGGGAGAGGACTCTTAAAAGTTGCGACCAGCAGAGAAGTGATTTAAATATCCCCAAAGGGAACACTTCTCAAATAAGTATCATAGCTCATCACGGATCAAGTTTTCGGAAGTAGTTGCAAGTTGTGGTTGGATCATGTTTCCCATGAGCGTCAGAGTGTTACAAACCGACATAGATGTGTGGTACTGGCAAGTGTGACTTATAGTATCACAAAGTTCAGCATCGTGTGGAGGAAAGATTAGGTTGTGGGGAGGTAACCCAATATGATTGTACTCAAGTGAGGCATTTCCCGTCGGCTATTGATTTGCCTATATGGGCATCTGTGGTTGAGCCTCGTGTAGAAGCTGAAGGATCTCATTATGCGAATCCTTCATCTTGCGCATTCCACTAAAGAGAAGTCTTAGACGCCTTCACCATTAGGGTAATGCTTTCTATGGTGGGAGGAGGTAGAGGTTTGGCACGCTTGGCCTCATGATTTCCTCCTGGAACAGTGTATGTTGAAGTGGGATGCTTTGTTATTGCGAGTTTTTCGTTTAGGGGCCATGTAGCAGGTCTCACAAGTACCTTAGTGGTGGAATTACCTCATCTACACAAATGACACCAAATTGAGGTCTGTAAGAGAATTTATAGTAATGTAGTGATAATTAATGTCTTAGCATTGCATGAGAACCCAATAAATATTTAGTCAATAGAAATGACAGGCATAAATGCTAGAAAATTTTTTCATGGAAAACACGGAGAGCGAAAAAACCACCAAGTCTGGCTCAACTGAAGATTCACTATAAATTAGTTATTGCAGATATAACCCCTTGTCTCATATGCAGAACTTTTTACAGAATCTTCCTGATTACAACATCGATTTGCGAAAGTACTTGTCAAATGCGGTAAAGAGTGATCGCAGCAGGGAGCAATAATCAAGGCTTTGATGCGTCGTTTTCAAGGTCGACATAATGTCGTTGATGATGCATCACTTTGTAGGTGTCTTTGTATGGCAAGGTGTGGTCGGGGGTGGCCAACGAGTGGTGGTTGACGGTGTTTGATGGGGGTCGATGGCTACAAAAGCAAGAGGCGTTCGTCGCATCATTGGATCGTCGACTCATTTCACTAATTTAGGATTTTAGTGCTCTTTAGTAATGAGGCAATTAAATAATTTAACATGCACAAACCTTATCTTAAGATCAATTATTTTCAAAAACCCCAACTATCCCAATATAACTCATATCAACATAACTTATGGATGAATCCTTAATGGTTTTTGTGGGTCTGATAATTCTGAGCTCTTCTTTCCTTTTCTCTTATCTCATGCTGATCTTCTTTAGTTGAATTGGAGATTTTGGTATTTCCTTTTTGCATATCATATCAACTTATTTTAGTTTTGTTATCTCATAAGGCATATGCTGAGATAGCTTTTGCATTGATCATTTGGAACTGTTTCAGTGGATAACCTGATATTTGGACTCCTAGTGAAGCCTACCCCTGGATGGAGCCTTAAATGATTTTTATAGATTCGTATTAGCTTCTTTTGGTTTGCTTATCTCTAAAGATTTATGATGGGATGCTTAATGCATTGATCATTTGAAGCTATTTCTATGTATAACCATTCATTTTGAACTCCTAGTGTTGCTTGAAGATGTTGGTTGGTTGAGTTGATGCTTTGTATTATTTTCCATACAACCTAACAATTTATTTCTCTAAATAATCCAAAATCCCCGTGCAAGAACACTATAATATTTCATTAATATAAATATTTATTTTATAAAACAAATTTAAATTTTCAAATACATTAAAAAAAACTTATTTATATCGATGCAAAATTTTCATACCCGCTTTAATAGCAAAAATTATTTCCTACGGTCTCCAATCTCCACCGCCCATCACCGCAAATATGTATTTCGGTGGGTCCTAAAAAAATAAAAAAATAAAAAATGGGGCCTACCGAAATACATATTTACGGTGATGAGCGGTAGAGATCGGACACCGCATGCATTTCTGTTTGCGATGTCCGTATGAAATAATTTTTCCTGTAATAGATACTTTACAAAAAAAAAAGTCAAAAATATTTTCCTTTAAAAATTCCACCCACCACTAGGGCTGTCAAAAAAACTCGTTGTTCGTGAACAGTTTGTGTTCGGTTCGTCAATGAGTTCGTGTTCGATTTGTTCGATAAGTAAACGAGACGAACGTGAACAAATTTTGTTCAGTTAGTTTAACGAACCAAACGTGAACATTGATGCGTTCGTTCGTGTTCGAATCGTTATTGTTCAAAATATAAAACAATTATATATAAAAAATTTCTGATATTTAAAAAAATTAAATTTTATAAATTATAATATATAATAAATTAATANTGGTCGGGCATTTTCTTATCAGTTGTAAGCCCCTATTTGTCTGGGGTTCGATTCTCCTCGGGTGTAGGGTGACGTACACGAATTCTTAGGCTCATGAGGGATGATCGGGGCTTGTATAATAGCCTCCATCCATTCCTTTAAAAGAATATATATATATATATCACCATGCCAAAGTCCATTTCTTGTATTTTGCTTTGCTTGTAGTCGACAATTGTTGTTCTTGATGTATGAATGTTATTAATATCTTGTGAGTCGAATGTTTTTCACTATAGATTGGGTAAATTTATGTCAGATATATTGGACGTAAAACAAAGACAAATCTATTTATTTTACGTTTGTTTTTTTTAACGTGAATCGGGGTCGAAAATGCAATTTACAGCTCATTTGTGATGAAAAAATTCGCCGTAATTTATTTGCATCGAATTTATTTCTTATTAACATTGATTATCACTGAGCCTACAAATGTGTTTGAACTTGTATCTACAAAATCAGATGCTAAATTTATACGTCGGATTACCGTCAGATTAGAGACAAATAATACCAAAAAAGGCAGAAAATGATTTTCTTTTGTGCGTTGAGATAATCGACACAAATCAGACGCTAGCCTTCTACAAAAAAAATATATATATATATTAAAGAACGATTACATTCACACAATCTGCTTGAAACAAACAATAACATATTATTCAATTACATCAACACAGATTATAGCTCAAACAAATTCAATAATGAAAAGCAAAATTATGTTACAAATAGTCTCAAATATCCATAATAAAATTCAACAAAAATCGTTGGTTGGCTCGATCGTCTTGATCGGCCACCCTTCGTCGATCGGTTGCACCCCAACCTGATCGAGTATCCTCGGTCTATTCATCGGTTGATCGCCCACCGGCCCGTTCGTTTTGATCAACCATCATTGTTGATTGGTTGCACATTTCAGCTCGATCGAATATCTCCAGTCCACTTGAACGATCAGCCGCCACCGGCCAGATCGTATTGATTGACTACCCTCCGTCAATCAGTCGCACACATGTTTGATCAACCTTCTTCGGTTGACATGATTAATCTGCATCACCACCAACTCGATTGGTCAATCAACCACTGTCTATCGACATGGTCGGCCAGCGACGCCACTGAGCCGATTAATCAGTCAATCTTTCGCATTTGTTATGTTGTTTTCCTTGTATGCTTTTCCTGTATTGGCACATCCATACTTGCAAACTATAGTACACCCATTAGCATATCCCCCATGGTTAGTATTCATGCCTCCCAGAGGTACGTTACTCTATATATCCTCTTAGTGACATCCTTATGTCACTTAGCACCACGTTACAGGTGGTTTGCGCATGCACTTTTCACTCTTGTGTGTTTTCTTGCATAGCACATTGCATTTCCATGACTTGCTTGCTTGACATCTTTACATTTGGATTAGTGTTCTCATACACTTACTCCTCTCACTCATACATTATGTGAAAGGATGGTCCGCTACCGAGTTAATCAGTTGTGTAATTCCCTCTAGCAAGAGTTACATCCTTTCACTCCCTACGACACTACTCTGGACTGTTGTAGGCACCCGTCCGGATCACAACCTCCTTGGCACACCAACCCTTCAGATCATCGCCTCCGCCGCACACCCACCTTCTGAGTCACTATCTCCTCGATACACCCACCCTTCGGGTCACTGCCTCCATTGCATACTCATTTCATTTGTGTTGTATGTTTTACATGCATTATTTGGCACTGTCGAGCATTCGTCACTATTGTATGCACTCTATGCTAGTGGTGAATATTTGTCATCTTTTGATCGTTCCTATTCTACAAGGCCGATCATATCGCATAGAATCATGTTGAATTTGCATGTACAATGTCCAATTGTCTTGACGATGAATCCAGCTTGTCAACTGAGTGACTCATTGCTAGTCTCGACAAGATGAGAGTATTGCCCATAGGGATGCCTCAGTGGGGCAATACTAGCTACGACACTGTGATTAGCACACTTATGTTGTGTTAGGGTCCTAAGAGATCTAATAGGTTCCACATAGGCCCTTTATTTCTTATGAACTATTTTAAAATTTTTATTACTTAAATGCATCATACTTGCAAAATTAATTTTGAAGTTACATGCATACTTAGCTTAGATCGTACATCAGTTCAACTTTTCAAAAGCTTTCAAATTTACATCTAGTGGCACCTCTTAGAATCCTTGGAGCCTCAAAATGTGGTCGATGATGACAACCTCATCAAAACATACGCTAGCCTTCTGATATAACTCTGCACTCACTTAGATGTTGTGTTTACGCTTCGTTAGATAGTGTGCTAGGCTAAGGATTAGGATGCTAGAAAGCCTTTTTCATTTTTCTGACTATAATTCTCTACTGACTATAGTTTTCTGTTGGTTTGGTTTCCCTAGCTAGGCATCAACTTTTGTGTTTTCGGTGTGATCGCATGCTTACTATCTTAATATGCATGAAAATATATTAGGCGGTCTTCTTGCAAGGACTCATGCCTAAAATACACACGGCACTTGTAACAGGGAGGAGCAATGTATTGATTCATGTGCTAGCACTTTTTTGCAGAAGTTACTTAGCTCCTCCCGTCAGACATATGTCATATACATTGCATGTTTGTTAACTTTCCTGCTAATGTTATTTTCATACAAGTTTATTCCTTTTCTTACTTTCATTATGTACTTTTTAGAGTCCTTAGTAGATTTTATATTCAAAATAAAGTATATGCATGGGTTCCGAGACGCTAAACGAGGGGGAACCGCGTAATGAGGACCAGGAGATGTTTGCTCCTATATCACACCTTAATTTTAAATCTCATTTATGTATATAATTAGGACTAGACGTGTACTTATGAGGTCTTTGGCTGTCTTTTTCTATTTATGGGATATGTTGCAGATCCAACAGCACTGACCTTTTATTCTTTCATATTTGGCTTGCTTTGTTGTCCTTCTTGCATGCATATGTGTTTGAATTGATTTTCCATCATTTTTTAGTTTGCAAATTGTCAGGGAATCATGTCAATCATTTAGGCTCTCTAAGGGCCTAAAATTGTAAATTTTTAACGAAATCCTAATAAAATTTTAAGACTAAATAAAATTTAGGATTAAAGCATTCAAGATTTTTTCCTTTTACTTTCATGTGTGGCCTTCAGGCTGGTTTCAAAATGGGTTGCATAGCATGTACATATCCTAAGTCATACCAATAAGGCCTCGACGCTTAGGATTATGGTTGATAACTGCATCATATGCAAGTCTCAATTAAAAGCCTCCATGCTTCTCCAACTCGACTAACCCAACATAGATTTCTACTTAGGTAATTGTCTAGCGTGCTTAGGTCATTAGAAGACTCCTCAACCTAAATGAAGTGTAATTCCTTTTATTTGGAGGATTTCCAACATTGTAGCTAAACCTCCCTTCCTTTTCCTTTCCATCGGCATCCTCGCCACTTGGGCGAGTATAAGTCTTATCTCTTGGAGATCCACCTGATAGTCATGGGATAGAGTTTCTTTTGCTTTGACCTTAGGGCTGCCGAGGTCCCCGTGGACGATGCAATTCATGGATTACTGACCTGGGATCTTTGGGTGTTGAGCCGACAACCTTCACGACCATGTAGAATTATGGTCCTAATGGTTTGGGATGATGGGCCTGTGGTTCCCCAACCTGGCTACCTTTACCTATTAGGGATTACTTCTCCATTCCTTTGATTACCCCTATTGTGCCCTGTCACTTTTTTTGCCTTCGTTGGTATCCTCATGATGGCCTTATTACGAATGAACTGTCACCATTTGGGATACGACGATTTATTCTCTGCCCTTACAGCTGAGATGTACTTTAACGTATCGGGATTCCCTGTCGAGATGATTTAGATTTTTTGCAGGCTCCGCATGTTCATGTGTTATGTTACCGGTGTGAAGATCGCAAGAGACTCACTTTCTGCTTAGTGGCTTAGCGAGGAGCATTAAAAGCATTGGGGCATTCCCCCATGAAATAACTGTCCTTAAGTAGCCCTGTGTTAATTGTCACTAATAATGTAAGTAAAACTTATTTGGATCAAGATATTCTTAGGAAACCCTCAAGATCTAGTTAACAATGAGGGACAAGTCCCCTTGTGAGTACTCTGGACCTATGAACAGGCAAACGTATCTGAATCTCTTATGGGTAGTCTACGTAGGGTGTCTTCGCCCGATTTTGTTTAGAGGAACATACTTGGATTTTTCTTGTGAGGTTTATCAAGGGTAGGCTCTCCATGTTCTCTTTCTTTTTGTTTGTCTTATTCATTGTATGTCTCTATTTTTCTGATTTTTTATTTTCCAGATCTTTCTTATGATTCAAAAGAGTGTCTTATTAAAAAAAAAGTGAATTATGAGATGATAGACAAGCTAACAACTATTTCAAAAATAAATAAAAAGAGAAAAAAAATACATAAATAACTCTCAACAAAATGTACTCAATGAGCATCATGAATATTTTCTTTGTTTGTGTCAGGGTCATATTCCTCTGCTGGAGAGCCATAAAATTTTGAGGCACCAACTTGATTGTAGTGTCCTTTTGGCTTCTTCCTCAGCATGTGCAGTTTAGTACCTATAATTTGGTTTGATCTCTTATGATAGAGTTCCAAATTAACTTCTTTAGGTCCCATATATGCTTGATTTTTGTGCTTTGCGCACGGACATCGAAATTTACCCTATGAACAATAAATTGGAAGTTGTAATGCCACATGCATGAATTCCTCAACAACATTTACGAACTCATATGCGAGTCCTTTTCAGTATTCATATAATCAGTTATATATCCAAGCTCTCAAATTACGAATATTCATCTGCAGCATAAATGTAGTTTTAAAGATCAGTGAAACTCTTTTGACAAATAAAAATGAGGCACTGTTGATCAATATGTATTGTGGATGATTATGCTTATTGGTTCGTAGGAGTGTATTTTCATCAAAGAAAATGACCCAAGGAACCTACTTGTAGTTGCACGCTTCATCTAGTGAAGTTGATAGTACTTGGTCAAACAGATCTCGGGATCTCCTAAGGCTCATCAGTTGGTCCACATTTAATGTGCCAAACGATGTCTATGACATCTATATCTAACCTTGTCTGCTACTCAATCTACGATAACCCTATCACGTATATATTCATTTATCATTTTGTCTCTAAGTGTCAAGGCACTCATGCATCTACCTAAGCATTCTTCATCTAAGCTACAATTAACTTTTTTTTATGATTTTTTTTAAATGGCAACATTCTACGCCATTGAGCATTGCAGGTCTCAACATCGTCATATAAAATTTTCCTTGTAATTTGTGGGGTACTTTTCTATCACATAATAGACCCAATGCATTCCTCTACTTCAACTAACTAACTTGAATTCTACAAATAACATCCCCATGTATATCACCGTCACTTTGAACAATAGGCCTGATGCAATCCTCCACTACTTCAACCAACCAACTTGATTTCTACTAATAACATCCCCATCTAGATTCTCATACATACCACTCAATACTTAAGTATCTACATAGATAACACCTAAATTTCAATGTTTACGGAGATTTGCATACATTACACTCAATTCTTATATTTATACATAGCTAACACCTAAAGTTCAATTCTTACATACATACCAAAATCTAAAATGAAAAAAAAATGAGGAAATAAACTTACATTATTTGATGTTCCTGGTACAAGTGGAACTAAAGAATGAGAAATATGGGAGTTTCGGTGGTTTTTTTCGCTTCTTCCCAACTAGCTGTAATGGTGATCATATCCTGAAGGCTCATCACGAAACCGGGAGGTTTCAGGGCACGAGAGGGACGGGTTGCGAGAGTTTCGGGGGGCGCGAAGAAGAAAATAAAATGAAAGGAGCGGGATGTGTAGTTTAGGTCTTTTGTGTCGGCCTTCTTGTCTAATCTGATTTCGATATAGGTCGACGTTTTTAAGTAAAGCCTTTGCGTCGATTTATTTGACTCAAGTCCATCTTACAAACCATCGCAAGCACCACTGTAGGTTATGTCATCATTGAAATGTCTTTTGCATCAATTTATTGGGGGCAATAGTTATTTTACGCGGCTTTCCAGCCGCAAATGAAACACAAATATTGACGTCGAAATAATCCAACACAAATTCAGACGCTATTTTCAACATTTCATTTAGTGTTTCCTTTCGCGCAAGTCTATAAAAATTGAAACTTTTGTTTAAAGTTTATTAAATTAAATATATGAAATCAATGTATATCATTGTCAAATAAACCATGATTGAATCATTGTCCAATTGGTTGAATGAATTGAACAAAATAACCCGTGAAATGTGTTACAAACTTTTGAAAATTAAAATAATAATAATAATTCAGCAAGAATTTAAATCGTTAGATCGCATCCAGAAAAAAATTATTGCAATAATATAGCAGTGGGTTTAACCCCTGTAATCTCATTCACCATGATGTTACAACTTGCAAAATCCCTCAAACAAAAATGTGAACTTTCAACACCAAGTGTTCTTTACTGCACAAATAATCAAAGCATGAAATTTACATATAACATTATTAGCCACTCATACATATCTCCTCATCCAGACCAATCTCCTTCCCCAATAACCATACCAGACAAAGAAGCTCATGCATCAGCAATGACAAACAGTAGTGAAAACGAAGCCATGAGCCCTACTAAATCACAAAACTGTTCGCTGCTCCTCACCTTCTTTCCATTAGGAGACTGTAAAGTGCTTCGTGCTCCACTTCTTTAGCTTTTCTGCCATGGTGGGGTTTCTCTGCATGCAAAAATGTTAGAAAAATGAAGAAGAAGACAAACAGTCCCGGCCATGGCGAACTCCAACTTACATCTTTTGGGTCTATTATTTGCTGAGGCTGACTGGAGAGACTTGCCCACCTTACTTTCCGCGCTAACAACTACACTGGAAATCAATGAACAGCTACAGATTAGAACTCTTGATGCTTCGCCATCTTTTCATGTTCTCTTCCAACTTTGGACTAGACTCTAGGCTTAGTTGCTGCCGCAAAGATAATTGGGTCATTAACGTGGGTGGGGTTTGGCTGCATCTTTGATTTATGGTAATTAAGATTTATCAAATCAGATTTAATAAATTGGGATGTAACATGGGGATAAACACAGAGAACACAGAGAAATTCATTTTATGTTCATTTTTTCTTAGTTAAGTTTAATAACACCTCCTAAATAAGATCATGTATATTAAATTTTGATTCTTTGTGTTTTAAATTTGCTTATTTTTTATATATTTGATATGTTACCAATGCAAAAAAAGATTTTAGGGGGCAATTACATATAGGCCGCACGAAACTTTTTATTTACAAATTAACCACCCTCTTTCGCCTATTTTTCAAATTCTCACTCAAATATTTAAATTCATGGATTTTCATTTTTATCAAATTCTCAATAGTTTGATCATGGCATTAGTAAGTACATCAGTTTGGTAGTTCAAAAAAAGCGTGTATGGTTTATTTGAAAATATCAAGGTTTCGGGTGGTATATTTGTAATTATCCTATTTTTTTTAAATTAATATTTTTCGTGCCCAAATAAATTTTCCTCGAGAGTTCTTCTTATTTTTTGAACACACACACTCAAACACACGAACCATGCATATACAAGACCTTAAACCCAAGACCTCTTAGTTGAAAGATAGAGCTCTCAACCACTAAGCCAAGGTGATTTGCATCCCGAGAGTTCCTTTTGAATGGATGCCACGACTACTCTTTCGTCATCGAGAAAAGCAGAATCATAACTCTCATGGATAAATATTTGGGCAGGTTATCATTATCATCATGATAAGCTTTATATTTAGCATTCACTTCATGGATCTTTGTCCCCCAACCGCTAGAGAGATAAATCTTAGCTCACTATATAAAGGCAAAGGTCAATTACTTGATAGTTTTACATTGATATCTATAGTTGGGCACATGCATGGGAGCACTATATATATATATATAAAGTCGGGGCCACGCATATAATATCCGTGTGTGTGTGCGTGTGTGCGTGTGTGCGTGTGTGCGTGTGTGTGTGTGTTGATATATTTATGCATATGGATGTATCGATATATCTATGTATATGTATATGCAGGTATGTATAGATATATCTATATATTTGAATGTATGTATGTATATGTATGTATATGTATATGTATATGTATGTATATACATATATGTATGTATAAACATATATATGTATGTATGTGTATATGTGTTTATAGTCTTGGAGTATTTATATTTACACCAAATTTTTTACCTCTATTTGGATTCCAATTTATAATCATAAGCATCCTTATTGGCTTACATACTTGTGTAAAATCTCTACGCCCTCTTACTCAGCATAAAAAAGGTGTAATATGCGATCCACATCGTTCTCTGCACGTCCTAACGATGAACGGAATATTTTCTCTTGCTAATGTACTCTAACACTTTGTCGTGACTAAAGTTATCACCATTAAGAACAAAATCTATGCATATATTCTTGATATATATATATAAATGCTAATATTATAAGAAAAATACATAAATACTAAACTAGAAGGTTAAATGATNGATGCCACGACTACTCTTTCGTCATCGAGAAAAGCAAAATCATAACTTTCATGGAAAAATATTTGGGAAGGTTATCATTATCATCATGATAAGCTTTATATTTAGAATTGACTTCATGGATCTTTGTCCCCCAACCGCTAGAGAGATAAATCTTAGCTCACTATATAAAGGCAAAGGTCAATTACACATGCATGGGAGCACTCTATATATATATATAACTTTAGTCGTCGTGACTAAAGTTATCACCATTAAGAACAAAATCTATGCATATAATCTTGATATATATATATAAATGCTAATATTATAAGAAAAATACATAAATACTAAACTAGAAGGTTAAATGATTTTACTCGTACATTTAGTAAAAGGATATTTATTGAGAGATAAATAATTGAAGCTTTTCAAAGAATTAATTATCTTTAAAGTTCAATAGTTTTCTTACATTTTTATATTAAAATGTATAAGAAAATTGTCATCATATTAAGGCTATGTTTGCCACAGTACTAATGAAGTGGCTTAGGAGATATAATTAGCCTACATATTCATTTCAAAAGAAGAAATAAATTAAATTATCAGGTAGCTTAATGATGACCTCTGAAGCTTATATGGTGAATTGTCAATTCCTTTATGATGGCCTATTAACATTTGTAAGAAACACAAAAATAATTAATTTTTTATCCCTAAACATACATCACTTTATAGATTAGGCTCCACAATTAATGGTGGTATACTAATTTAGTGATCTTTATATTAAATCTAATATATAAATTCCTATCATATAATAAATATATAAATTCACAGACTAAAATAACTTCTTAGAATATTTACTTTGCCTGCTTGAAGTATCTTGATTCATCATTGTCTATGAAAAATACGATAGCATGGATCTCAAAGCAATCTGACGATTTGGACAGAAAACGATCGTTGGAGGATCGAATGACTGGCTAACAACACAACATGGATCTAAAAAAGAACAAGGACTGGAGGGCATTCAGAGACAATCCAGATGGTTGACACAACTAGAGACGACCGATCAAATATCGACACCCCTCTCGATCGGTTACTAAAACACAACCTGAATTTCGTCGACCAACTGAGCTGGATGATTAACATATTCGATATTAGTGGGGTGCCTAATTTAATATCTAATTGTATTTTTCGTGTATGTTACTAAAGTAGCCCCACAAAAGTAAATGATTAGAGGGCAAATTTGTAATCGTAACATTCATGGCCTTATGTCTATAAATAGAGGTCATTTCGCTGTGAAATGTTACACATTTTCACGAGTTTCTACTATTTGATCTTCCTTCTACTATGCTCTATTCCTTGAATGTAATTCAACAAACATATTTAGTCATGCAAGCCTAATGGAAATAGTCATCATTTTCAAGTTTTAATTAAAGTATATTTAAAAAATATTATTTTAAAATTAATTTAAAAAATCACATCATCTAAAAAATTTTAATTAATTAAACAATGTTGTGATCATCATATATTCATTATAAAATCTAAATTAAGATTATAATAGTAGTCTAACTTTAATAGTCTATATTGAAATAATTTATATTTATATATTCGGATTAATTTTATCTAGTGCCACTACATAATCATATTTTATTTTTATATATTCGGAAATAGTCATCATCTTCATGATTTCGTGCCATCAATCCACATATTAACATATGGAGAAGATTATCTCATTTAGAATAGAGATGAATAGTATCAGTAATTATAAAATTAAAAATCCTAACTTAATTCATTAATTTTGAATGATTTATAAATTGTTACTCTTAAGCATTATCATCATATATATGACACATATAATATAATATTTAAAGCCACATTAATAATCATAAATTTTTTTTGAATATTTATTATCATATAAATGCATAGAAATATCAAAATATAATATGATTATATTTAATTAGTCAATAATAGAGGATCCCTAACAATTCCTATTGTGGTTTTCTTATGTTTGTAATAGCTTGCTATCTATAAAGTTTAGGAAATAAAAGCAAGGTGCTAATTATTACAACATATGATTGAAAATAATGCAATTGCTTGACTTTTAAAAAATTTAATAAACTTAATGAACACCTTATTACTTTTCTCCATTTTAGCTAAAAACTTAGTAAAACTCTGAATAAGATTGAGCTTTGGATTTTGATTTGCTATTTCCTCAAGCAAGTTTCAAGAATGAATGACTCTAATACTTGTTCAACCTTATATTAAGTAAACTCTAAATACATTATATTAAAGCACTTAGAGTAATGAGTTTAATCTCATATTTGGTAAGTAAATAATAAACTGGTACATAAAGATGAAAGGATAGATCTTTTTCACAGGATGAAGAAAAAATAGGTTTAAAAATTTGTATACCCAACATTTACTTTCTTTCGGTTCCTCCTCTCTAAAATGGGTATCATAGCTAAAAGTTCAACCAGGATAGGCTGTTGGCTCCTATTAGCTTTGTTTATTTTTATCATAGTTGAGTAATTAAAGTTCAAGGGTGATTGACTCACATAACTCCTCCATATTGTTAGTACTCTCTTATTGCATAATATTTATTAATAAAAAAATATTTAAAAAAGAGTGATGGGTAATGTGGAGAGCTCTCGTTTCAAATAAATCATTAAGGCATGTATGTGTATTGAATGTAGTCTTAATGAAAAAAATGATAAAAGATTTAGGTTGTATATACCAAAGTATTAAAACTCATGTCAATAAGAAAACTTTACCCTTGCCATAGAAATAAGAAACTTTAGCATTTAAGGTTAAAATAATTGATGAGATAAGAAAGAGTCATATTTAGGATATTCTACGAGTTGGCTAAACAGTCAAAACAATAATAAAAATAATTAAAGATGAATTAGTAATTATGCTATCATATAAAAATTCAAGAGAAGCCCTTCAATATTTAAGATAAAACGGATAACATGTGCATAAGAACATAAATCTATTACAAAAAATATCCATTCTCTTAAATGTGTTATGAGATGCATGTTTGTTAGCTCTAATGATTAATTTATTTCTCCCTTTCTGAGAAGCTTAACTGTTATTAATTATATATTTCTACTTACAAAAGATAAATCAATGATTGGAATAATTTTGAAGTAATTCTAATATCTATTATTTTTATCCTCGAGTGATCTATATTAAAGCATCTCTAATAATAACATTTGTCAAGTAATATATTGTAAGTAAAATAAATATTTATAAATGGATGAAATCCTTGCATGAATATAAAGCTTTAACTTTGTGAAGTACTTGTGTGACAAGTGTTGTTGTCTGAGCGCAGCATGTTGAACTATAGAAAAAGATGTTTTGTATGGATTTTCATTGATCCATTGTAATTATATCTTGAGAGTATAAAGTTTGTTATGGTTATTTAAACACTCTGAGAATAGTATCTTTTATTTTTTGCATAATTTACATTGAAGATCTAACAAAAAAGTGGCTTGATTTTTTACTTCTTTTTTAGATGAGTGCAACATATGGTTATGAGAAAAAAATTTATATTTAGTTATAATGATTATGTTTAGTAAGACTTCGTTGAGTTAATTCACTTCATGGCCAAGTAAGTTTCGAACTTTGTTGAGTGGTGCTTAAGTATTTGATTGGATTTTGAATCAAATCAAATAAATTTCATCATTAATTCGAGTACATTAGCATAGTTAGTGAATCCTACTCCAGTGTAGTAAGTGTCTATTTTGATAATGGATATGAAATTCATATGGGGACAAAAGGGTATCATTTAATCAATAGCCACTATATCTTTCCAAGTATCCTAATCTCCATAATTAGGGAGTTTTATATGAGCCTAAGAAGACAATAAAGGAAGTTTGATATCTTTCTTAATGGAATTCTTGTGTTAGAATTGTAGTTTCCCTTACAAGTGAGATTCCCATAAAAAAGCAAAGAATAAGGGTGGAATTCTACAACAAAGGTTAACTATTGTTAATTTACATAGTTCTTTTAAGATAGAACTTCATGACTCGGCAGCATATCTTGATTTCCATCATGTTAATATGGTTATATATTAAGAAATCATGTATTTATATGAGCATTGTATTAAATATACATTTACAAGCTAATCATTGCAAATATTGAAATGAGCTTACAAATAAATAAATTGGAATGTTATGGCCATCCTTACAGGCATGTTATAAATGTGTGAGGAGTATGCCTACGGTAAATCATATGGCTAACTGTAAGTTCTCGAGAAGTTAATTTTCTTTTTTATCCATTGCCTTTAATTATCTCATATCATGATTAAAGTTGTAAGGTTTCATGATTTTTATCATAAATGATGACATTGGAGCATTCTAGCTTGCAATTGAGTACATTTATTATAGAACTGAGGATTAGAAGATATTGATAGGAATTGGTTCATCTCAAAAAGGAAAGGATGTCCTCTAGTAGAAGTATGGAATAGAGACTCAGAAGTGCTCAATTTGGACATAGAAGTATTCAACTAAGCAATTCCTTTAATTTTTTAATGAACATGATACTTTGACAGTCCTAACACAATCTTTACAATTGAAGTTTGTTTTGGATTTTAACATTCACACATGATATATATTAAATATTTTGATTTCTCGTCATATTAGTATAATCATACCAAGATAAAAATTAATGTTGTTGGAGGCTTTTATTTAAAGGCTCATTATATTTGTTATTGAAAATGGGATTTCATTATTATCGTATCAAGTCCAGGTTAACTTTATTTGATACACATTCGATATCACACATTTTATTCATGTCATATTAGCTTAAACAGTCAAGAATTGGTTATTTAGTTCTACTATAAAGATTGTACTACCATTTATAATTAATAAAAATAATCTAAACATGTTTTGTTTTATGTCCTTTGGCCATAACAATGAGTGCTATGTAGATCAAGGCCACTTTTACATTAAGTTAGAATTTACATGTCTCAGAGCTTGACATGAACTAATGTTCAAAAAGTTATTAACATAACATAATGTCCAAGTTGACAAACAAAACAAAACAAAACAAAACAAAAGCTTTACACAAGGCAAAGCTCATGAACTGACATTTGATGATGAAGTGCTTTTCCTGTGTTTTTTTTTTTTTTTAATGAAGCTGGAATGCATTGAATTATACAAACCATTTATACCTGCTCCTTTGAAATTTACTTAAAAGCACCTCATTTTTATGTATAAGTCGTTAGCATCTAAATTATTGAGTATTAATGCTTCTTTATTACTCTAAATAAAAACTCCATCCTTGCTGTGCCTTGTCTTCTAGAAAAATGCTATTTGCATTGAGTCATTTTAGATTGAATAATTTGTAATAATTATTAGTGAATAAGGGGGCTCCATAACTCGGATATGATTAGAAAATTCATATTATAAGCTTTGGGTATCCTTCACTTCAACAATAATGTTCAGAAAAAAAGATAATCTTTTTAATGAGAAAGTGAAATTGAGATTATATATGTGGAGAGAATATTACGCAAGTAATTTGTATGCATGCAGACTTCTTGTATAATATTGTTGTACAATACACTTATATAACATGTGTACAACACTGTTGTACACAAAGTTCTCATGCATACGAACTCCACACATAATAACTTTTCATATTATGTGAGATCATACTCTAGACATTATGTGCCGATAATGATAAGAAAAAGTATGTACGTTTCATGGTAATGCCATACTTTTTTTTGCCAACTTCTTTAATTAGCATATAAATATGATGTGTGATCATATTATTAGACTTGAGTTTAATTTTCTCATGAGTTAATAATGAATATTTTACTCCACTCAATAACAATAAGTTCTTTTCTTCTTGTTATTTTTAAGAGGGGGGAAGAAATGTTTACCATTAATAGCAATTGGAATTGAAATTAATGATTAGAATGTGTTTTAAATTTAAATCTTCTAATTAGCTTCTAACGCCTCCAGCTCGCACAATAATTACATCATCTGTTCATATTTCTTAGAACATGGAGTTTCCATGATACCTTTAGGTGGTGGTTGGCTGCAACTTAGATTTACGTTAGCTGATTAAAAAGATTTATCAAATACTGTGAATTTGATAAATTTGGATTTATTAAGTTTAGTATGCCATTAAGATAGAGCTCGTGGGAGGCGGCACGATAAATACGTCTCACAATCGGATTTTTCCGAATTTATGCCTTAAAAGAGATAGAATACGAGAGCTAGAAGATAGTTTGAAAACAATTAATTTAATATGGTGTTGAATTTAATTTTATTTTTTGGGCGTTTGATTGGATTCAAGTTAAATTCATGGCTAAATCTCATTAATAGTTGTTGGGTAATGTGGAGACCCAGTCCACTGAATTTAATTAGCTTCTTAATTAAGTATCTCACATACCGCTCACCTACCACACCCACATACCGCTCACCAACCACATCCCACCTACCGCTCACCTAACTCCCACCTAACGTTCTCATGGTTTCTATAAATAGTTTCTTTTGGTTTAAAGGAAAGCCAAGCCAAGCAAAGCCAAGCAAGGCCAAGCCAAGTCATCTTGAGAGCTAAGAGAAATAGAGGAAGAGAGAGAGAGAGGAAGGGAGAGAAAAAAATAGAGATTTTCTTGTAAAAGTCGAGGCGCTCGACAGTGTAATTGCTTGAAGTAGTAAAATCCTCTGCAGCTCCGTGGATGTAGACAAATTTGTCAAACCATGTAAATCTGTGTGTCGCTCTGGTGTTTTTTTTAGTGTAATTTTTCTCGTTCAATTTTTTGTTTTATTGCTGTCATTTTTCACAACAATAGTATGCTATCAAACACCGCCTTAAACTATTCAATTTGTAAGAATTAAATACAGTTGTACACTGCTCTACACAAAATTCACACGTATATGAATTCCGCTTATACTAAATTGATTTTTAGAGGGGCATTTACAGTACTTTAATGAAGGGATGATTGAGATTGATCATGGATTCATCTGACGTTTAAATGTGGGATAAATAACTTGTAATTATGTATATTACGTATATAATATCGCTTGTAATTACTATAAAAGCTTTTTTTTTTCATGGCGAGTAAGATTGAATAATGAAATAGTCACCAGAATAAAAATAAAGTAAACAAGTTGAGTCAAGCTCGAGCTGCCCTCAGCATGAGTCTGAGCTTGATTAATTTTATTGAGCTCGAGCTTAAGTCTACTGAGTTCGAGCAAGCTTGTTTAATATAAGAGAGAGAAAATGATATTAATTTAAAATACCTGTATAATAATTTGAAATTTTTAATAAACAATTAGGAGAGAAATAATGAAAAAAACACATAATATACAATAAAAAATATTATTTTCTTAATATTTTTTATATCTTAAAGATAAAGTTTTGAAATTTAATATATTTTGAGTGTATTTTATGTTAATATTTTTTTTTAAACGAGTCTACTCACAAGCTATGGAGTCGAGTCGGGGCTGGCTTGAGCTTGGATTGTTAGCTCATCGAGCTCACACGCATTGTGAGATCCAGTAGTCGGATAGTGGAAATTGGACGACCAATGTAAAGTGTTGCAAAGAGACGAATTATGATCTTCCATTTCAGCGTAATTTAAGCTTTTTTAAGCCCATAAATAAGCAAGAAGAGAAGGGAAGAGGTGGAGTCCCCTTGGTCTGCTAGTGGACAATCCACGGGATTTCTCAGAAGAAGAAATGTCCCCTAAGCCAGTTGGGGAGGCGATCAACGAGATTTCCTAGAAAAAAAGAGGTGCCCCTAGGCCAACTAGGCAGGAGATCAATGAGCTTTCCTAATAAAGAAATGTGCCACCTCAGCATGCTAGGTAGGCGATCAACGTGACTTCCTAGAAAAAGAGAAGTGTTCCCTCGACCTATTGGGCTGACGATCAACAGATTTCGTTTCATGTTATTGAGATGCTGACATTCAAGGAACCTCACTCTGCCGCAAAATAGAGGAAGTGCTAGAATTTTGAGAAGGCGATGAAGACATTATTTGAAGAAAAGTCTGCCCTTTCTTCATAGGTATTGAAAACCAAATTTTTAGGATTTCATCTAGCAAAATGTCGGGATGACTTATCATTGATGGCAGTTTTTTCTCTCTCAGCAATACCGACAACTAATGGATAATCTAAAAGAGTTGAATGAGGCACAAGCTGGCATTGACTGTAGCATGGAGATATTGCAAGTTTTCTTAACAAGAATGTTGACCCTTGAAGGGGGAAATAGGAGGTTGTAATCCTTAAAGAGATGTCTTTAATCCAGCATCCAAGTGATCTCCTTCTGACTAGAGGGTGGCTTGATGGAGTGTACTCCTGATGTTGAGAAGAATGTTGAAGTGGATTGACTTTATTATTTCTTCTTTTTTCCATATTTTTATTGATGCTTTGTTGTATGAGTTAGACAGATGTAGTCATTAATTGATAGTGTGTCTATCAGTAAATTTTGCATTGCTTTTGAAGTTGCTTTTGCATGTATTTCTGAGATGTGGTTATTATATTCCTATGATGATGTTGCCAGACTTATGGTTTTTTATTGTCACACTGTAGGGGTGCATATTGGTGTCAATCTCTTCTGAGGCTTACGACTTGTGAGATTCTTTGGCTTCTCAAACATTTTGAAGTTTGAAATTAAAGTTAGCACCATTTTAAAGAAAAGAATTATGTATCTTTTGAGACTTGTGCCTTCTAAGGCTTATGGCCTTTTAGGCTTATATCTTTTGAAGTTTGTGTTTTCTTAGACTTATGCCTTCTAAGTCTTGAGAAGTGTATGATTTCTAAGGCTCGTGGGCTTTTGAGTTATTTGATGCATGTGTTTTATGAGGCTTGTTTCCATCTAAGGACTTTGATGTACTTGTTCCTTTCTGTGGTTTGTAGTCTTTTGAGGTTTTCATGAGGAGACCCTAAAAACTACTTGCTATCGTGGAATCTTCCTAGTAAAGACTCTGTCAACTATTAGTTTTTTTTATCAAGACTTATCTCTTGAGCCCAAATTCTAAAGTTATGGGTGGAGATCTTGTCTGTCACTTGCCCATATGACTTCTAGTGATGAATATATTCACTACTAGTTTCTCATTGAAACTTGCCTCTTGGGGTTATCTTCTAAGGCACTATAACATCTCATCAAGTCTTACTTCCTAAGTTTGGCTTCCAGGGGTATGGGTGGAGACGTTGCATCCCACTTTCCCTGAAGTGGACTTTCTAGTGAGAAATGTATCAACTACTAGCTTCCCATTGAGACTTGTCTCTTAAGCTCGTCTTCTAGTGGTATGATATTTTCCAATTAAGCTTTGCCCCTTATGCTCAACTTCCAAGACTATGGGTGGAGATATTGTTTATCACTTGCCCTCAAGGGGACTTTCTATACAAAAAAATCATTCAGGAAAGAATAAATAAAGCTTAATTGATAAGAAAACTTCACTAAACAGCAATTCTTTAAAGCAACAAGGAAAATTTTGCTAGAACTAAAGGTAGTAACTTATATGATAGGATGAAAACAAAAAAGTTTTTTACTCAAATAGCATAATTTATAGTTGTACTTCTCAATAAAAAAATTTGACAATTTTCTTCTGATTTTTCTTGCCTCATTCTTGTATGTAGCAGCCCAAGCGATCTTGGCGTACCAGACATTCAATTTCTTCCTTTAAGTATAAACATATTTCTATTGAATCTCCTTTTGCATGGTAGAAATGATAATATTGAGACAGATCTCCTTCATTTGGATTTTTCAACAACCTCGACCACTTGACACCATCTTCTTCTCTAATGGTTATTTGGATGTTGACACATGACGTGTTGAGTAGCATGTTCTCTTCTTTTAATCGTAGCTCACATCATTGGTATGCAGATCGAGGAGGGAAATCACAATTTATTTACAATTCAAATTTCTTTTATTGTGAGGTCCTCTATCGCTCGAATTGTTTCTAATGTTTACTAATGGCTTCATCTGCAGAGATTTGATCCTCGACATGATGGACAAGATGGTGTCCAAGTGGACACCGTCCCTTTTCAACGTTGAGTAGAAAGGTTATAGGTGAAGTCCTCCACGAAAGACTCTCCTTAGTAGTTCAGGATCCTTCCCTCGAATCTCGTGAGCTTTTGTAAAGAATATGTGGAAGTATTTCTTGAAAGTCCCCCCTCATTCTGGTGAATTCCCGGCAAATGGGATGATTTTTTTATGATCCTTCTATTTGCTATGAACTGCTCAGTGAATAGCTTAGCAAGCTTGTTGAAGTCGTTCTAGTGTCCCCAAGAGAAAGTAGTACCAGTTATTGGTTTGAATCTTGAGAGTGTCACTGTGCACTTGACAAAGAAGTGCATCTGAAGCATGTTGAATGTGCATGATGATGAGATAGTGGTCAATGTGCACGTGGTCAGTTATATCTTTGTAGGAATCAATGTTCAAGAGTTTGAAACTTGCTGGGATGGGGTGTTGGAGGATTGCCACAACCAAGAGAAAGGACTCATGAAAGTTGCAGTGAGTGGGGAGGTGATCAATATCCCTATAGGGAACTCTTTTTGAATGAGACATCATAGCTCATCACGGATCAATTTTTTTGGGAGTAGTAGCAAGTTGTGGTTGGATCATGTTTCTCGTGAGCGTTGAAGTGTTACAGACCGACCTGACTATGTGATACTAGTAAGTATGACTTGTTGTATCACGAAGGTCAGCGTCGTGTGGAGGAAAGATTAGGTTGTGTGGAGGTAACCCGATAAGATTGTACTCAAGCGAGGCATTTCTTGTCGGCTATTGGTTTGCTTGTGTTGGCATCTGTGGTTGAGCCTCATGTAAGAGCTGCAAGATCTCATTATGTGAATCCTTCATGTTGTGCATTCAATCCACTAAAGAGAAGTCTGAGGCGCCTTCACCAGTGGGGTAATGTTTTATATGGTGAGAGGAGGTAGAGGCTTGGCACCCTTGGTCTTATGCTTTCCCCCTAGAACGGTGGGTGCTGAAGTGGGATGCTTTGTTATTGTGAGTGTTTCATTTAGTGGCCATGTAGCAGGTCTCACAAGTACTTTAGTGGTAGAATTGTCTTATCCCCACAAACAACACCAAATTGATTTCTATAAGAGAATTCACAACAGTATAGTGATAAATTAATGCCTTGGCATTGCATGAGAATCCAATAAATACGCAGTCAATAGAAATGACAGACATAAACACTAGAAGATTTTTCCATAGAAAACCCGAAGAGTGAAAAAACAACGAAACCCAGCCCAATTAAAGAGATTCACTATAAATTAGTTATTGCAGATACATCCCCTCGTCTCATATGCGGAAATGTTTACAGAATCTCCCTGGTTACAACATCGATGTGCGAAAGAACTTGTCACCCCTCGGTAGAGAGTGATTGCAGTGGGTATTAATAGTCAAGGCTTTGATGTGTCGTCTTCGAGTTCGACATAATGTCTTGGATGATGCATCACTTTGTAGGTTTCTTTGTATGGTGCTTCATCACAATGTGGTGTCGGAGTGGCCAACGAGTGGTTGTTGATGATGTTTGATGGGGTCGATGGCTGCAGGAGCAAGAGGCGTCCGTCGGATTCAACATGCACAAACCTTATCTTAAAATTAATTTTTTTCAAAAACCCCAACTATCCCAATATAACTCATATCAACATAACTTATGGATGAATCCTTAATGTTTTTTGTGGGTCTGATAATTCTAAGCTCTTCTTTCCTTTTCTCTCACCTCATGCTGATCTTCCTTAGTTGAATTGGAGATTTTGGTGTATCCTTTTTGCATATCATATTAAGTTCTTTTAGTTTTGTCATCTCAGAAGGCTTATGCTGAGATAGCTTTTGCATTGATCATTTGGCACTGTTTCAGTGGATAACCTGATATTTGGACTCCTAGTGAAGCCTACTCCTGGATGGATCCTTAAATGATTTTTATAGATTTGTATTAGCTTCTTTTGGTTTGGTTATCTCTAAAGGTTTATGACGGGATGCTTAATGCATTGATCATTTGAAGCTATTTCTATGTATAACCATTCATTTTGAACTCCTAGTGTTGCTTAAAGATGTTGGTTGGTTGAGTTGACGCTTTGTATTATTTCCCATACAACCTAACAATTTATTTCTCTAAATAATCCAAAATCCCCGTGCAAGAACACTATAGTATTTCATTAATATAAATATTTATTTTATAAAACAAATTTAAATTTTCAAGTAAATTAAAGAAAAACTTATTTATATCGATGCAAAATTTTCATACCAGCTTTAATAGCAAAATTTATTTCATACGGTGTCTGATCTCCACCGCCCATCACCCAAATATGTATTTCGGTGGGTCCTAAAAACATTAAAAAAAAAAAAATAGGACCCACCGAAATACATATTTGCGGTGATGAGCGGTAGAAATCGGACACCGCATGTATTTCTGCATGCGCTGTCCGTATGGAATAATTTTTTCTTTAATAGATACTTTACAAAAAAAGTCAAAAATATTTTCCTTTAAAAATTCCACGAACCACTAGGGTTATCTAAAAAGCTCGTTGTTCGTGAACAGTTCATGTTCGGTTCGTCAATTAGTTCGTGTTCGATTCATTCGATAAGTAAACGAGACGAACGTGAACAATTTTTTTTTTGTTCGGTTAGTTAAACGAATCAAACGCGAACAATGATGTGTTCGTTCATGTTCGAATCGTTATTGTTTGAAATATAAAACAATTATATATAAAAAATTTATGATATTTTAAAAAATTAAATTTTATAAATTATAATATATAATAAATTAATAATAATATTAATATATTAAGATACTATATTAGTAATATACTAATATAGGTATTATATATTTATATAATATAAGTTAGATAATTAATATGATATATTATTTATATATATATATATATATTAATATTAGGGATATCAAATTGGCCAGTCGTTCACGAACAACTCGTGTTCGGCTCATATTCGACTCGTTCGTTAAGAAACGAACACGAACAGTGACTTCACAAACAATTTTGAACACGAGCTTATTTCAAACAATCAATCGAACCGAACACGAACACAAGCTCTGTTTATTCGTGTTTGATTCGTTTACACCCCTACCCACCATACATCAACAATTAAATCAGGCTAAATTTTTATTTCGAATTTTAAATTAAATCATTTTAAATTTAATAAATTTCCAAACAAAATTACTGAAACTCATGTCGATTTGGACCGATAAAGAGTAAAGTCGAAATCACGTCCCGTTCTCACTAAGAATAATTAAAGTTTAGAAAAATAAAAAAAATAATAATAAACATGTAAAGCGTGCATTGCATTGACGAGTCGATTCTACGAATCAAATCTGCTTTGCCGTCACGCGATCGCGGCCGAAATTGCTACGAATCTGCGTGACAGCGAAGCGTATCGGCCGACATATTTGCATCCGTGTGATCTATGACGGACGGCTGATCAGATCTTCCTCGCTTTTGTATGGAGAAGGGGAATATTTCTGTGAGGAGAAAAATAATTAGCTACGATTATCCACGTGGCGTTCAAAAAAAACATTTATTGCGATAGTTTGATTCATTCGTTAAATAAATGAGTTTATATGAATTATTTTTTTAGTTTAATAAATAATATATAAATAAATCAAATAAGGATAAAGTTTTATCCGTTCTGATTTAGCTCGTGATGAAATAAAATATTTATATAATTGAATGATATATTTATTGATATTTTTATATTAAATTTTTATACAAAATTAAATAATCTTAATTTTATTGTTTATAAAATTTATTTGGATTGAAAATGTAAATTTATAGAGTTTGGTCAGTATGTATGTAAATATATCTAGAATTATATTTATTTGATATCGATTTATAAATGCATATGAATTGTGTGGAATGAAGTGGAAGAAATATGGAGCAAAGATGATAAGATTTTGAGCAAAAAATAGTTTGTGAAGGCTGAGGTCATGACGCAAAGTATCGGGCGTTTAGGCACCAATCAAGCCTGAAACCCGAGAGATTGGCGTCAGGGCGCCAACCACTAGGTGCCATGGCCCCAGCTCTGAAGGCCAAGGCCATGGCGTCAGATCAGTGGTGTCTAGGCGCCAGTCAAGTCAAGTACAACATGAGAGGTTATTGCTTAGGCACCAACTGTTGGGCGTCATGGCCCTAGTCCTGAAGGCCAAGGTCATGGTGCAAGAATAGTGTGGAGCCTAGGCGCCAGTACCAAAATTTGGATGTTTTAGAGCGGTTTCAAGGCGGTTTTTAGAGTAATTTGGAGGGGATTAAAAAGGAAATGAAGAGAACTCGTATGGGGGTTCAGCCAGGAGTCGAAGTGTGTGTGTGTGTGTGTGTGTGGTGATTTTTGGAGTGTGTTAGAGTGCTTAGGAGGGATTTTCCTTCGGAGTCTGCAGTGTTCTAGGCTTGTTCTAAGCAATTTTAGGGTTGTGAGTTGTGTTGTGCTGTTGTGCAAAAAGTTACAGTTGAAGAGTAAGGGCTTGGGTGGAGCATTCACAATGCAAATTAAGGGAGAGAGATAAGTATATTTGTAATTTAAAATTGCAGATTTATGAAACACATTACATGTTGAAAACTCTTTGTTTCAATGCATTTTGGTGTTGTTTTATCCATACTTTCTGAGTAAATTTCCTTGCTTTTCCTTGTGGTCATGTAGTAGATGTGTAGGAATGTGGATAATATGCTTAAATAGTTTGTGTTTAATAATTATGATGATTTTCTTTTGTACTCAGTTTCTAGTCAATTGAACTATTAAAATGTGTTGTGAACCCGTAAGGACTCGGAAGAGCTATGACATGAACGACTAGGAAAATCACATTGAACTATAGGATATGAATCAAAGTACATTATAGGAAGATCCAAATAAATAGAGAGATAATTTTATTGATTTCAAAGTGGGACTTAAGGAATTAAGGTCACTTTAACCAATCTTCTCTATATGTTTGAAAGAGGGTTAAGTAGATATATGCTTCTATTTGTTACAAACTTTATCTTGTTTCACATTTCTTCCACATCTATACTATACTATAATTGCTTCAAGGAAAAGTAACCTTAGCACTTGACAAAACCAATTCACATAGCATAATTAGAAATTATGTAGGTATAACTTTAAATAATTGCAGTAGGTTTTTTAGCAAAATTAAAGTATTTCAATTTCCAAACTAAGAGCGAATTAGGCACACTAGAGCACTTTCCTACTTTGGCTTTCAGTTGTTCCTTGTGGGTTCGACATTCCGAACTCTTTAGAGTCCTATATTACAAAAAATGATGCGTGCACTTGCGTTAACAACCCTAGTATTTAGGATAAGATCATAATTTTAAAATCTAAACGAGTAGCTCAGATAGTTTAAGTTTTTCATTACTGTGTCGAGAGATTGAATTATTGTGTTAGTTGTTGAGGTGCTATTCCAATAAAAAACTTATGTGTTCTATTCTATCATAAAGGAATAGTTTGTTCACTTTATTAAGAGCTTCTAAAAGATCAATCCTATAACTAAATTTTTTTCCATAATTAATAGAATAAATTTAAAAAAATTATTAGCTAAAATAATATTCTCAACAGTATCCCTTCTTCTTATAAAAGCATCTTGAGATTTATTAATTTTGCTAGAAAGGATATGTTCAAGCAAACTAGAAAGCAACATAACAATGACTTTAAAAGTAGTATTACATAAAGAGTTATGCCTAAATAATTAAAAGAATTAGCTTCATTTTTTTTATAAATAACCACAACAGGCAAATGCTTAATAAGGTGAGATAATTTAGAAGTAGAGAAAAAAATACTTAACATTAATACAATCTTGACCAAAGAAATGCCAATAAACCTTAAAAAATTTAGAATTAAAATCATTTGGGCTAGGAGCTCTTTTAAAGTCACTAGAATGAAAGCCAAGGTAAGATCATTATGAGAAAAACACATAATAAGATCAACACTCTCATTATTTGAAAAATGACTTTTGACTGCAAAAATATTGACTAAATTATGAAAATCATAACCACTACCATTCAGAAAGTCTGAAAAGAATTAATAGCTTCACTGACAATATCATTCAAATGATATAAAATGTTGTTATTAATCTTAGTATTTTTAATAAATTTAAATTATTTCTAATTTTAGCTTTCTGATATAAAAAATTGTATCATCTTAACTTTTGGATTACAAAGAGCATTTAATCCTCAGTTTAGCCCACTTATAATCATAAGTTGTAGCATTAATCAATTTTTTTTATTTAAAGAACCAAGGGAAAAAAGAGGTATATTATTAGGGTTGCTTTTGAGTAAAAACGTAATACCTTGTCATTTATTCCTTAAATAAAAAATATAAGCATATTAATAATTAGAGGATTTATAAGGACAATTTTTTAAAGTAATTTTTAACATTTTAAAGTTTATTTGCCAAAGCACAGAATGGATTGCCAGTGATAGTAATGTTCCCAAAATTAGTAACCAATAAATAAATAAAATTAAAATATTTTTCCCAATAATTGCTATGCATAAACTCAAAATGCAAATTAACATAATACCTAAGAAAATAACAATAGAAGAATAACCCAAAGGAGGAGCATCTATAACTTTATAAAAAAAAATTAGAAAAAAGGTCAAACCATTAGGAATTACAAAAAAACCTATCAAGAAGACATATAATGAGGTTATTTAGTTGATAATTAAACTAATAGAAAGAAGAAACCAAAATTTGAAGCTCAATTACGCTAAAATACAAAATATATTACAAAAAAATTAAAATTTTAGTATGGATAGAAGCAAGTTCATCTGATTTCTCTTCAACTTTATGGATGCAGTTGAAATCTCCAAAAATGATTCAAAGTTTTTGTATATTTTGAACCAAGGAATTAATTGAATTTTAAATATTTTTTCTAACATAAGGAGTGTTATTATCATAAATACCAATAATAAAAAACTAAATAGAAGAAGAAAAACAGATATGACTATAAACTTATTAAGACTTAATATCTAGAACTGAAAAAATTTAAAATTGTAGAATTCCACTTCAACCAAATTCTACTATTCTCCGTGGCATTAAGTTGTCAATACATCTTTCACTAGGAAAGAATTTAGACTTGTTAAAAGAAATGGGATGAGAAATGGTAGAATAATAAAACTTAGTTTCAAGAAGACCCTACTTGTTATCTTTAAATAAACTTCTGCAATCAACAATACGATCTTTGATATTAAATCCCCTAACATTCCAAGCCACAATATTAAAAAAAATCATAAACAAAAATTGTTTATTAGGGTTACACCCTTTTGACTAGCCTTCTTGTTCTTAGAAGAAGAAGAAAAAGAAGGATTAAGTAAACAAACTTCAACAATAGGAACCACATGTGTGAAATTTTCATTTTGATTAATATTCTGGTAAGAGACTCTCAGATTAACTTGGGAAACACAATTAACTAGAAAGCTATTAGATGTATCAACATTATCACCTGAACAATCATAACAACTTGAGGAAATATCAACAATTATATTCAAATTAGGAGCATAATCAGTGATAGGAGGAATCACATTATGTTCAGAACTAATAAAAACAAAATTCACCTTATTAAGAGCAACAACTTGCAAAATAACAAAAGAATTAAAATTAAAAGAAAAGCATAAGCAGAAGGCTTACTAATACTTCAATGAACTATTTTTTTAGGAATATTTCTATTCATACTACAGGCTCTAAAAATAGAAGCAACCACTAAAGTAACATTTCTAGAATTTTTAGGGAACGAAAGATGATCGTGAACAAAAGTAGATCTCGATTTATATGGAATTTAATTTTTTTTTCATAAATGAATAATTCTTTTTCTTCCTTCTAAACCATACATTTTATGAAGTCTCCAGTTAGCTCGAACCCCTTTACAACTTTTTCTCAATGGATTTATATCAGTTGGTGCTTTGGTTTAACTTCTAGCTATGATCAATTCTACCATCTAAGTTCTCTCACATGGTTACTCGTTCTTACTCAACATCATTATCCTTTCACTAACTCTCAAATCCAACTCCTTAAATTCAATCTAGCTTTTATTTTAGTCCCATGTAGAATATCTTACTATCTTCTCTCCATCACATTGCCACCTCATATGCCAAACTCTAACTTTGATATTTACTGACGTTAAATTAACATATTCCATTGTAGCTTATTTATAAGGCCTTCACCTAAGTCAACAATCATTGTCTCCATTCCCCATTCACCATTGCACAACCCCACTTTTGTCAAATTGGTGTAAAACTCATAACTTCAATATTCAATAGTTCGACCTCTCTTGATCTCCACCACCATCCATAATTCAATTTATCCATCCATTGTTGGCATCCAATCTTTAATGCCAAGAAAATACATTAAATTCTACCAACTTTGTCACCATGTTAAATACCTACATGAAATCTCAATCTTTATCTCTTCATTTGTGCCATTGACACTTATCATTTCTACAACTTCATCAACAAACTTAAATTTGCACTTTGATTTCGATTTTTGAGTTCAAATCTTCATCTCAAAACAACAAAATCTATTATGACATTTGAGGTATGTGATAACAATGTATAAAATAGGTGACAGTGATTCAACATTTGAGGTATCAAATAGCATTTTATTAAAACTTATTAAATTTTGAGAGATTAGACACAACATTAATCAACATTTGGTTGACTTGAAGTGTAATTTGAAAAAAAAAATAACTCAAGCTTGACATTCAAACGGGCTAAAGACGGGCCCACATAACATAGTTAATTTTTTAGATTCAAGTCATTACTCAGTTTTTTATTCAATAATAAATTATAGGTGCTTTTATAATGTATTCATGTTATCATAAACTGCAAGTAAGTGCCTATTCAAGTTTGATATTTGATTCAAAATGTCATATTTCTTATGCTCCATGGCTAAAGTTTATGAATGAAAACTTTGTAGAATATTCATAGTATGGTCAAGGAAACTCCAATGAGAGCAATTGTGGGAACCATTTGATTAGGTGAAGAAATCATTTTTTTTACCTCAATACTCATTTAAATATCCTTAGCTAGAAGTTGGGCTCCATGATCACCCACGTTCTACAATTTCACAGCATTCCCACAATTGTCCATATCTTAAGGAAGTCACTTGAATTTCTTGCTTGGATTTATCTTGTCTTATGTAGACTCTCTTTTTCTTTTTTCATCTTGAAAAAAAGTTTGATTTTATATAGTTAGATAACCATAGTTAATTGCAAGAGTATATATAAGATAATACCCAAATAATTATAATAGGTAATTTGAGCTGTATAAAGCTTAATAGTTCACTAAATGGGTCATAGCTCATATTTTTCAATCTGTTCAATTTTTTAGCATGAAATTAAAAATCATGAAACTTATAAAAAGAACCTAAAATTTAACAAACAAATGCTGAAAGATCAAATAAATTTTCAATAAAGCAAATATAAGAATTTCTCGATTAGAATAACTGCAACTTCACCAATAGAATAAATTATGAACAATTTCTGGTTTGTCCTTTACGTGTAGTGGGCTCGCTCATGTTCGGCTCGTTTATATTTCGAGTTCAAAAAGTGTGTTCGTGTTCGGCTTGTTTGCTTAACGAGCCGAACACGAGCTGTTCATGCTTGTGTTCGGCTTGTTTATGTTTCGAGCTCAAAAATTGTGTTCGCGTTTGACATACCTGTGTTTGGCTTTTTTTATATTTCGAGCTCAAAAAGTGTATTCGCGTTCGACACGCTTGTGTTCGGCTCGTTTATATTTCGAGCTCAAAAAGTGTGTTCGCGTTCGACTTGTTTGTTTAACGAGTCGAACACAAGCTGTTCACGAACAAAGAGTCGTTTTGGCAACCCTAATCACGTAGCCATAAGATTTTAAGGTTGGAGCAAAATTTAAAAATTATTGTTTATATTAAAACATCATTTGAATCTAATTTAATAATTTTTATTTTATCTTCTTAATTAATTCTTTTAATTGATTATAAACTTTTGTAGCCTTGTAGTCAATTAAAATTCTTTTAAATACTACTCATCAATATATATATAATTGATGAGTAGTATTTCGAGCCAAAAGGAGCCAAACACGAACGAACAAATTTTTGTTCGTGTTGTTCATGTTCGGCTCTTTAACATAGTGAACGAGCCGAACATGAGCTATTTGCGAGCAACGAGCTATTTTGACAGCCCTATTTACGTGATAACTCAACATCACGAGGCGAAAATAAACGGGTCTTTAAATTTAATACTAACAAATGCACATGTCAAGGATGCATGTGGATGATTCTTATCAAGATCTTTTCACTTTTAAACTTATAATTATGGTACTATTTCTTTCCTTAAATAATCTATATTTAGCACCTTAATGTCATTAAAATTGTAAAAATATAAGTATTTTACAAAATGAAAAGTTAGTTTAATTTTTTAATTGATCAATACTTAAAGGATCACAGTATATTATAATAATTATATTTGAAGAACATTTTAATTATAAGATTTAGAGAATAAAATGACAAAAATTAAGGAACTTGAGCACATTGCAAACACATATTAAAAAGGAATATATGCGGGTGTGTGCGTGTGTGTACAAAAGATTTATGATGCCTCATGCTATTTATTTTTTATTAGAGTTTGTCAAAATCAATCAAATTCAAAATGCAAAAAAATTTATAGCTTACCGTGCATTTCTCACAGATGTTGCCTCTTGCCTCAACCCATTGTTGTCATTCCTATCATCACTCTTCCTCGGGATATGTTATTGTTACTCGTCTTTGTAGGCCCCCTACCCCCATCTTTGCGAAAAAATATTTCGTCTCGATATTCACAGGTGGTTGGCGTCCGAATGTGCGGTGTCCGAATGGAATACTTTCTCCATCTTTGCCATTTGACACATGTCTATTGTGGGGTATATAGAATGATTGACGAAGAAAGCGAAAAAATAGGACAAGAAAAATTCACACCATAAAGGAACACACAAATTTACTTAAGCAAATTGCCTACGTCCACGGAGTTGCAGAGGATTTTATACTTCGGGGAATTAAACAGCCAATTACGTCGACTTACAAGAAAGAACACACACACACTCTCTCTCTCGCCACTATTTACTTTCACCCTCTTTGTCCACCGCAAACCAAGTAAGAAGAAACAAGGAAAGAAAAATGTTGCCTTCTTCCGCAAGCCACCAAGAAGAAGCTTTTTTCTTCAGTTGGCTCCTCCTTTTGTCCTCTTTCGACAACAAAAGCACGATGCTTATTTTCGTTTGCGAAGAGGAGGTGGGGTCAAGCAGCGTCGAGAAAATGGGTTGGCTCTTAGTGTAGTGAAAAAAACAGGTTGAGGCCGGGCTTCCTTCTGTGTCTCGAATAAATGAGAGCGAAGAGCAGGAGATTGCGCGGGAGAGTGGGAATAGTTTTTTTTTTCAAAACCAAGCTCCACATAACAAATCTCCCACTTCGATACTTGTACACAGGCTACATCATCCACTGGTTGTATCATCATTTTCCTCGATCGTGATATCTTTCACCTCTGCAACTCAAAGCTCTTGTATTCACACCAAAAAACCAACTGAAGTCGATCACAATTTTAGTTTCTCAAGAGTGACACCCTTAGTCAACATATCTGAGTCAACATAAACTTCACACCAGAATACCAACCAAAGTCGATCACAACTTCAATTTCTCAAGAGTGACACCCTTAGTCAACATATCTGAGTTAACATAGTCTTGTACCTCTAAGCTTTTTCTTAGGTTACTCAAGTATTTGCTTGCAACTCTCACTGCATGGGAATTATCCTGCCTTTGCTGAAAGCTTTTTTACAATAAGTCTAGCATTGTACATCTTACTGTCATCATGCTCAATCTTCACTCGTACACCCACTTGCTGTGCAATGTCTTCTTCTGATGTGGAAGTTCTGCCAACTCCTATGTCTGATTTTTTAGTAGAGAATCCATCTCCTCATTCATGACAAGCTTTTGCTTGCTCAAACTTTCATCATGCAAGGTTTCTTCATAACTTTGTGGTTCTTCATCATGTGTCAGCAGAATGTAGTTCAAAGTTGGAGAGTAACACTGTGAATAATGTCTAGTCCTTTCTGACCTACGAACTGTACTTGTAGAGTTGGTCTGCTTTGAAACTGACTGCGGAATAATAGGAATGGGTGCTCCAGACTCACTCTCCTCATCACTTGCATCTCTGCCCTGCACTGTGACCTCTAGTAAATCATCAAACCTTACCAATTCAGATTCCTGCGTTGTTGTTTCAGAAACTGTACTAGACTTGTCCTTGTACATAGCATTCTCATTGAAAATCACGTTCATGCTACTTATGATCTTCCGATCCTGATCATCTCAGAAATGATATCCAAATGTCTTGTCTTCATAGCTAATGAAATAACATTTCTTTGGCTTAGCCTCAAGTTTATTTTGAGCATCAGGATTAATGAGAATAAATGAAAGACAACCAAAGGTTTTAAGGTGAGAAAATTTAACCTCTTTCCCACTCAAAACCTCCTCAGACAATTTACAGTTTAACAAAACGAATGACCTCTTGTTGATCAAATAAACTACAGAGCTGACCGCTTCTACTCATAAAGTAGACAGTAGTCCAACGTACAATCTCATTCTTCTAACCCGCTCATTAATGGTTCTGTTCATGCGCTCTGCAACACAATTTTGTTGCGGTGTCCCTAAAATAGTGTCTCCATTCTGATGCCCTGAGCTACACAATACTTCTTGAAACCACCATCAATGTACTCACCACTATTATCAGACTTCAGACATTTTAGCTTCAAGCTTGTCTCTTTCTGTAACGAGAGCCTCTAAGAGATACTACTGAAGAAGGTCCCCACACATATGTGTATATAAGATCCAGCTTTCCCGCCTTTAACGTCCTGCCACTTTTCAAGAAACCGACCTTCTTATGTTTCTCCATAATGCAACTCTCACACATGTTAAAATCAACTGACTTCAATTCTGGTAGCTTGCCTCTAGACTGCAATTCTTTCATACTACTTTGACTCATGTGGCTATGTCTGCAATAACACAACTCTATTGTGCTCTCTGGAATAGTAGTGTCAACATTGAAATTAAACCAGTAGTCATATATAACATATTAGTCTTTTTACCCCGAGTCAGTATCAGTGCTCCTTTAGTAACATTTCAGGTGCTATCTGAGAATACTATTGTCCACACTCATCAAGCTGCTCAACAGAAATTAAGTTCTTCGGTTTAGGAATGTGTCTGACCTTTTGCAGAGATCACATGTTCTTTTTTGGAATTGCAATGTTAATGTTTCCAATTCATACCACATTCAAAGCTCCTCCATCTGCCAGATATACTTTCCTAAAGTCACCTGCAACATAATTTCACATCAAACCATGAATATTATCATACTTCAGTTTATATTTTCTTGAAGAATTACTGACAACCATCCTCATGACTTCTCAACTATTTTGTAATGAAGCCAATAAGATCAGTGCACGTATCTCATCATCAAATTCAATTTCCACAAACGATAATTAATTTGTGATAGTATTGAAATCATTTAGGTGTTTTACAACAGACATATCTTCCAACGTCTTCAAATTGAATAACTTTTTCATCAAATATATCTTGTTATTCGCCGAATGCTTTTCATACATACCTGACATGGATGTCATGAGATTTTCTATAGTCCTTTCCTTGACGACATTGTGTGTAACGAACCTCGATAGGGTCGAATAATCCTAGAACTTGTCGATCCAACAAATTCCACTCAGCTTCATCCATCATTTCCATTTTTTTCCCCAATAACATAAAATGAAGTTTCATCCCATAGAGGTAGTTTTTTATCTGCATTCTCTAGTAAATAAAATCTGTGTCATCAAATTTCTCGATCCTTGAAGCATTCACTTCATCTCATGTCGTCATTTTTTTCTTAGATCCGAACCAAAGCTCTAAAATCAAATGTTGTCATATACATAAAAAATAGAATGATCAACGACGAAGTAAAAAAATAAAACAAGAAAAAATCACATCAGAAAAGAACACACAGATTTATGTGGCTCGACAAATTGCCTACGTCCATGCAGTTGCAAAGGGTTTTAGTACGTTCACTTCGACTTACAAGAAAGAATACATACACTCTCTCTCTCTCTTTCTCTCGTCATCCATTGACCGTTTCCCTCTTTGCCCACCATAAGCCAAGGAAGAAGAAACGGGAAAAGAAAAAGGTTGCCTTCTTCCGTAAGCACCAAGAAGAAGCTTCTTCTTCAGTCGGCTCCTCCTTTTGTCCTCTTCTGCACAACAAAAACACGACATTTATATTCTCTCGCAAAGATGAGGCGGGCTCAGCCAGTGTCGCGAAAATGGGCGGGCTCTTAGCGTCGTGAAAAAAAAGGTTGAAGTTGGGCTTCCTTCTATGTCACAAATAAACGAGAGCGGAGAGCGGGTGATTGCTTATTTTATTTCATACTATTTGAAATGTTTCATTAAGAAAATATTTCAATACTTTTGATATGCATCAAACCAAATAAATATTGAATTTCTAAAATATATGAATTCTAATTAATTTATATTTTTAAAAATAGACATTTAAAAAATAAACCAAAAACCCTCTTTATGTAGAGTACGCTCTTGTGTCTAATGGAGTTGTTTTTTTACTTGTTAAAAACTTATAATAGTGTAACTTCGGTCTTAATTGGATGATAAGTTTAAAATTAATTTAATTTAAGAAAAAAAATATTGATTTTTTTCCCGTTATTTCCTCTCTTTAACTAAGTTAAGCCGACTCGAGTTCGGCTCAATAAGTGACTCGTGAACTAAGCTCGATGAGCTAACAAACCAAGCTCAAGCTAGCCCCAATTCGACTTGTTAGCTCGTGAGCCGGTTTGTTTAAGAAAATCTTAATATGAGATATACTTAAAATATATTAAATTTGAAAAGTTTATCTTTATAATATTAAAAATATTTAAAAATAGATATATTATATTTTATTTTAAGTGATTTTTTATTATTTCACTCATAATTATTCATTTAAACATTATAATATCTTAAACTAATAGTATTTTTAATTTTTTATAATAAATAAGTCGATTCGAATTCGACAAAATTAATTAAGTTCAAGTTGAGAGTGGCTCAAATTTCGACTCGACCGACATTTATGCCCTTTTTAAATGAGATATCTTCATGACCCGATCAAGGGTCGGGCCGCATAAAGTCCAACCGACCCAATTCGGACCGACCCGCCCTAGGCTTAGTTTTATACCCCGTGATCCGCCGTGCCCCGTTTTTCGCTCCGATTTCGTCCTCAGTTTCCACCACCTGGCCGCCATCGATCAAATGAATGGAAGAAACTGTCGCGCTCTTCAACGTCCCACNTGTTAGATAAATGAGTTTATATGAATTATTTTTTTTAGTTTAATAAATATAATATAAATAAATCATATAATGATAAAGTTTTATCCGTTCCGATTTAGCTCGTGATGAAATAAAATATTTATATAATTGAATGATATATTTATTGATATTTTTATATTAAATTTTTATACAAAATTAAATAATCTTAATTTAATTGTTTATAAAATTTATTTGGATTGAAAATGTAAATTTATAGAGTTTGGGCAGTATGTATGTAAATATCTCTAAAATTATATTTATTTGATATGGATATATAAATGCATATGAATTGTGCGGAACGAAGTGGAAGAAATATGGAGCAAAAATGAGAAGATTTTGAGCAAAAAATAGTTTGTGAAGGCTGAGGTCATGACGCCAAGTATCGGGCGTTTAGGCGTCAGGACGCCAACCACTAGGGGCCATGGCCCCAGCTCTGAAGGCCAAGGCCAAGGCCATGGCGTCAGATCAGTGTGGCGCTTAGGCGCTAGTCAAGTAAAATACAACATGAGAGGATAGTGGTTAGGCACCAACCGCTGGGCATCATGGCCCTAGTCCTGAAGACCAATGTCATGGTGCAAGAATAGTGTGGAGCCTAGGCGCCAGTACCAAAATTTGGACGTTTCTGAGTGGTTTCAAGGCGGTTTTTAGAGTAATTTGGAGGGGATTAAAAAGGAAATGAAGAGGACTCGTAGGGGGTTCAGTAATGAGTCGAAGTGTATGCGTGTGTGGTGATTTCTGAAGTGTGTTAGAGTGTTTAGGAAGGATTTTCCTTTGGTGTCTGCACTGTTCTAGGCTTGTTCGGTTGTGAGTTGTGTTGTGCTGTTGTGCAAAGAGTTGCAGTTGAAGAGTAAAGGCTTGGGTGGAGCATTCACAATGCAAATTGAGGGAGAGATATAAGTATATTTGCGATTTGAAATTGTAGATTTATGAAACACATTACATGTTTAAACTCTTTGTTTCAATGCATTTTGGTGTTGTTTTATCCATACTTTCTGAGTAAATTTCCTTGCTTTTCCTTGTGGTCATGTAGTAGATGTGTAGGGATGTGGATAGTATGTTGAAATAGTTTTTGTTTAATAATTGTGATGATTTTTTTTCTGTACTCAGTTTACTTTTTAATCTAGTAAATTGAACTGTTAAAATGTGTTGTGAACCCGTAAGGACTCGGAAGAGCTACGGCAAGAACGATTAGGAAAATCACATTGAACTATAGGATATGAATCAGAGTACATTATAGGAAGATGCAAATAAATAGAGAGATAATTTTATTGAGTTCAAAGTGAGACTTAAAGAATTAAGATCACTTTAAACAATCTTCTTTATACGTTCGAAAGAGGGTAAAGTAGATATATGTTTCTATTTGTTACAAAATTTATCTTGTTTCACATTTCTTCCACATCTATACTATACTATAATTGCTTCAAGGAAAAGTAACCTTAGCACTTGACAAAACCAATTCACATAGCATAATTAGAAATTATGTAGACATAACTTTAAATAATTGTAGTAGGTTTTTTTAGTAAAACTAAAGTCTTTCAATTTCCATACTAAGAACGAATTAGGCACACTAGAACATTTTCCTGCTTTGGCTTCCCGTTGTTTCTTGTGGGTTCGACATTCTGAACTGTTTAGAGCCCTATATTACGAAAAATGATACGTGCACTTGCATTAGCAACCCCAGTATTTAGGATAAAATCATAATCTTAAAATCTGAACGAGTAACTCGGATAGTTTAAGTTTTTCATCACTGTGCCGAGAGATTGAATTATTGTGTTAGTTTTTGGGGTGTTATTCCAATAAAAAACTCATGTGTGGAATAGTTTGTTCACTTTATTAAGAGCTTCTAAGATATCAATCCTATAACAAAATTTTTTTCCATATTTAATAGAATAAATTTTAAAAAATTATTAGCTAAAATAATATTCTCAACAGTATCCCTTCTTCTTATTAAAGCATCTTGAGATTTATTAATTTTGCTAGAAATGACATGTTCAAGTAAACTAGAAAGCAACATAGCAATGACTTTAAAAGTAATATTGCATAAAGAGTTATGCCTAAATAATTAAAAGAATTAGCTTCAATTTTTTTATAAATAACCACAATAGGCAAATGCTTAATACTGTGAGATAATTTGGAAGTAGATAAAAAAAAATACATAACATTAATACAATCTCGACCAATAAAATGCCAAGTAACCTTAAAAAATTTAGAATTAAAATCATTTGGGCTAAGAGCTCTTTTAGAGTCACTAAAATGAAAGCCAAGGTAAGATCATTATGAGAAAAACACATAATAAGATCAACACTCTCATTATCTGAAAAATGACTTTAACTGGAAAAATATTAACTAAATTATGAAAATCATAACCACTACCATTCTGAAAGTCTGAAAAGAATTAATAGCTTCACTGACAATATCATTCAAATGATGTAAAATGTTGTTATTAATCTAAGTATTTTAATAAATTTGAATTATGCCTAATTTTAGCTTTCAGATATAAAAAATTTTATCATCTTAACTTTTGGATTACAATGAGAATTTAACCCTCAATTTAGCCCATTTATAATCATAAGTTGTAGCATTAATCATTTTTTTTCTTTAAAGAACCAAGGGAAAAAGGAGGTATATTATTAGGGTTGCTTTTGAGTAAAAACACAATATCTTGCATTTATTCCTTAAATTAAAAATATAAGCATATAAATAATTAGAGGATTTATAAGGGCAAATTTTGAAAGTAATTTTTTACATTTTAAAGTTTATTTGCCAAAGCACAGAATGGATTGCCAGTGATAGCAATGTTCCCAGCATTAGTAACCAAAAAATAAATAAAATTAAAATATTTTTCTTAATAATTCTTATACATAAACTCAAAATACAAATTAACATAATTCCTAAGAAAATAACAATAGAAGAATGATCTGAATGAGTAGAGCATCTATAACTTTATAAAAAAAAAAGATTAGAAAAGCGGTCAAACCAGTAGGAATGACAAAAAACCCTATCAAGAACAACTAAAGGAATACCTTGCTCGTAATTTTTGAACATTAACCTTAACAAAATTTAACTTGGACCCCTTAGTCGTAAGAGTATCCACAACTAAAGGAATACCTTGCTCGTAATTTTTGAAATACCCAGCAACATACACGCGAATTATAAAAATTAACCCAAATAAGAATCTCTTTAAAAAGTGAGACCAATTTTTAAAAATAAAAGGTTTGCCCAAACATACCTAAGACTTCCAGATACGACCATTTCAAGATCCTCAATGTAACCCCTCAATAAGTGAATCGAGGTTCAAACCTTTTAATTCTCAAATTCTACTAGTAACTTGAAGAAGATTATCGCAGAAGCATCTCTTCCCCAACACATATCCCGCCAAGGTAAGATCTTATTGCCTAGATCCATCTTCAATCACTTGATTCAAAAAGAAAACCTTATCTTCTGTAACAAAAGAAAGATTAAACCTAGAGAAGAGTTAAAATGAGAAGATATTGATCCTTTCCAATTAAGCGAAGGAATCGAGCCAAGTAAAGAGCGTGAAGAAGTAAAGGTGAGAGGAGGGAAAAAAAAAGGTCTGAAGCCTTGGAAACTAGAAGGAACACCAAGAAAAGAACTGAGAGAAAAATCACTAAGGTTTTTCCATGAGAGATGGAAGATCCAAAGAAACCTTAAAAATCCTAAGAGACACCACACAAGCTTTAGAATCACTTACATTAGATATGACCACAGGGTACAACAATTTTCACTCAATTTTTGAATTCATATTCTTTAAGATGGTAACCAAATTTTCTAACAAGAAAGCTCAGGTGAGCTGTTTCTTTTTTCAAATATGAGGAAAATATCACTCAATAAAATAAAAGTATTCTCAATAATATTTTCAAATAATACATTATAAAACACTCTTGCACACACACACACACACCCACACACCCACACACCCACACACATACATGAAAGATGATTATAATAGGTCATACATATTAATACTAAAATAGTTAGAAATAGTAGTTTGAGTTATATTAGGTTTTATAGGTAGTTAAATAGGTCAACATAACACTTTAAACTAATAAGTCATTTAAGTATTCATGATCAAATAATAAAAAAATGAATAATTCTCTGCTAAAATTTTAGAGCTGAGGAATTACAATACAAACCTTTTATCATTGATGGAATGAATATGATTATAATAGATCATACATGTTAATACTCAAATAGTTAGAAATTGTAGTTTGAGTTATATTAGGTTTCATAGGTAGTTAAATAGGTCATCATAACTCTTTAAACTAATAAGTCATTTAAGTATTCATGATCAAATAATAATAATAATGAATAATTCTCTATTAAAATTTTAGAGTTGAGAAATTACAATACAAAGCTTTTATATTGATGGAATGAAATATGATTATAATAGGTCATACATGTTAATACTCAAATAGTTAGAAATAGTAGTTTGAATTATATTAGGTTTTATAGGTAATTAATAGGTCATCATAACTCTTTAAATTAATAACTCCTTTAGGTATTCATGATCAAATAATAATAAAATTAAATAATTCTTTTTCTTCCTTCTAAATCATACATTTTATGAATTCTCAAGTTAGCTCATTACAACTTTTTCTCAATGGATTTATATCAGTTGGTGCTCTAGTTTAACTTCTAGCTATGATCAATTCTACCATCTAAGTTCTCTCACATGGTTCCTCGTTCTTAGTCAACATCATTATCCTTTCACTAACTCTCAAATCCAACTCCTTAAATTCAATCTAGCTTTTATTGTAGTCCCATGTAGAATATCTTACTATCTTATCTCCATCCACAGTGCCACCTCATACGCCAAACTCTAGCTTTGATTGAAGCCAATAAGATTAGTGCACGTATCTTATCATCAAATTCAATTTCCACAGACGATAATTAATTTGTGATAATATTGAAATCATTTAGGTGTTTTACAACAAACATACTTTCCAACATCTTCAAATTGAATAACTTTTTCATCAGATATACCTTGTTATTCGTCGAATGCTTTTCATACATGCCTGACATGACTGTCATGAGATTTTCTCTAGTCCTTTCCTTGACGACATTGTGTGTAACGAACCTCGATAGGGTCAAATAATCCTAGAACTTGTCGATCCAACAAATTCCACTCAGCCTCATCCATCATTTCCAATTTTTTCTCCAATAACAGAAGATGAAGTTTCATCCCATAGAGGTAGTTTTTTATCTGCATTCACCAGTAACCAAAATTTGTGTCATCAAATTTCTCGATCCTTGAAACCTTCACTTCATCTCATGTTGTCATTCTTTTCTCGGATCTGAACCAAAGCTCTGAAACCAAATGTTGTCGTATACATAAAAAATAGAACGATCAACAACGAAGCGAAAAAATAAAACAAGAAAAATTCACTTCAGAAAAGAACACACAGATTTATGTGGTTCGACAAATTGCCTACGTCCATGCAGTTGCAAAGAATTTTATTACTTCGACGAATTACACCGTCGTTCACATCGACTTACAAAAAAGAACACACACACACACACACACACACACACTCTCTTGTCACCCATTGACTTTCTCCCTCTTTGCCCACCTTAAGCCAAGGAAGAAGAAACGGGAAAAGAAAAAGGCTGCCTTCTTCTGTAAGCACCAAGAAGAAGCTTCTTCTTCAGTTGGCTCCTCCTTTTGTCCTCTTCTGCACAGCAAAAACACGACATTTATATTCTCTTGCAAAGAGGAGGCGGGGTCAGCCAGTGTCGTGAAAACGGGCGGGCTCTTAGCGTCGTGAAAAAAAATAGGTTGAGGTCGGGCTTCCTTCTATGTCGCAAATAAACGAGAGCGGAGAGCGGGAACATTTTTTTTTTCGAAACCAGGCTCCACATAACAATGTCTATCATTATCTCCACCCTCTAGGCATTATCTTTTTGTCTCTCAACGATTGCTTATTCTTTTTGATAGTATTTGAAATGTTTCATTAAGAAAATATTTCAATACATTTGATATGCAGCCAACCAAATAAATATTGAATTTCTAAAATATATGAATTCTAATTAATTTATATTTCTAAAACACAGACATTTAAAAAATATAACCAAAAACCCTCTTTATGTAGAGTACGCTCTTGTGTCTAATGGAGTTGTTTTTTTACTTGTTAAAGACTTATAATAGTGTAACTTTGGTCTTAGTTGAATGATAAGTTTAAAATTAATTTAATTTAAGAAAAAAAATAATGATTTTTTTCCGTTATTCCCTCTCTTTAACTAAGTTAAGTTGGCTTGAGTTCGGCTCAATAAGTGGCTCGGGAACTAAGCTCGATGAGCTAACAAGCCAAGCTCAAGCTAGCCCCGATTCGACTTGTTAGCTCGTGAGCCCGCTTGTTTAAGAAAATCTTAATATGAAATATATTTAAAATATATTAAATTTGAAAAGTTTACCTTTATAGTATTAAAAATATTTTAAAATAAATATATTATATTTTATTTGAAGTGATTTTTTATTATTTAATTCATAATTTCTCATTTTAATATTACACAATCTTAAATTAGTAGTATTTTAAATTTTTTATAATAAATAAACCGACTCGAACAGCATAAAATTAATTAAGTTCAAATTCAGATTGAGAGTAGCTCAAACTCCCACTCTGCCTCGACATTTATGCCCTTTTTAAATGAGATCTTCTTCATTACCCGATCAATGGTCGGGCCGCATAAAGTCCAACCGACCCGATTCGGACCGACCCGCCCTAGGCTTAGTTTTATTCCCCGTGATCCGCCGGGCCCCGTTTTCCGCTCCGATTTCGACCTCAGTTTCCACCACCTGGCCGCCATCGATCAAATGAATGGAAGAAACTGTCGCGCTCTTCAACGTCCCACCTCCGATCCCTGGTTCTTGCCACTTTATTCGCGCATGCCGGTATATCTCGCTCGCTACCTCCTTCATTTCCTTGGTTTCTTCAACCAAGCCATTTACGAAAGAAATCTCAGTGTCATCGATCGACTGCTTCCGTTATCGAAGAAGAATGGATTATTTCACTGCCGGCTTGCATTGAAAAGGCTTCAGGGGGACAGAAGCCATGGCGGAATCGGGCTCATTTCGTGGGGGTGGCGTTGGGGATTACAAAACCTTTCGCCAGACCAGCCGTGATAGTTAGTTTCTTCGTTTAACTTCTTCCGTTCTCTTATTGTTGTTATTTTCTACTCGAATAGTAAGTGTGCTTTGTATGATTTTTCCATAACATGGCAAATGTGATATCTTGATGCTAATTGCTGCATTTGAATCTTAAAAGTAAGCGTTTAAGCTTGTCCGGAGAGTCATGAAAGATGTGATTGTCAGAATTCATCAATGACGATCACCAAATCGAGCTACGACTTTTCTTTCATCAAGCAACAAGAAAGATTCGCTGTTGTTTCGTATTGTTACGCTTTTTTTTTAAATTTTTAATCATGCCAACCAAAGTGGAGAAAATTGAGGATTTTAATTAATTGTATCCATAATATTGGGACATTTGTGATGGGTTCAATGTTTTGGGAAACATTAATATCCTGCTGTAAAAATGGTTCAACACCGAAGGAGAGTAATTATAGGTATTGTCCAAAGCTGGTGTTGTAACTTTCCCGTTTCTGTTACTCGAGGAAGGGGAAACAAAGAATTAAAGGAGAAGAAAAGAAAAGTCGGCATCAGAGAGTCGAAGGAGAGGAAGCGAGCAGTCGGAGAGGAGAGGAAATGAAGTGGGTCGAAAGTCGAAGATGGGAGTTCATCCTATAAATCGCGTATCAGACGAGAAGACGATCAGAGAGCAAAGGAGGGAGAAGGTGACGGAGGAGCAACGTACCGGAAGAAGTGACGCAATGACCGTTTGCTCTGTACTCGAAGGAAGATGGGAATCGTTGCATTTCTTTGATGCATCTAGCTGTGACTGAAGGTTGACGAGAGCCTAGCACTGTGTGTGGAGAACTTTTGCCCTAATTTAAGAGAAGAAGAAGATGCTGAAGGAGGAAGGGGCGTCTCTGTCGAACAAGAGAAAAATTTGCGTACGTAAGACGTACGCAGCGCTGCGTACATAATGACGTTATATCCGCATTATATCCCCGTTATATCGCCTGTAACCTCTATTTAATCTCCATATAATCTATTTGTAACCTGCCTGAACTTACAAATAAGTTTCTCGCTTCTATTTTCATATATCTGTAGGTTACATGTAGGTTACATGGAAGTTACATGGAGGTTACGGGGGATATAACGCGAATATAATGCGATATAACGCGAATATAACCTTCATTATGTACGCAGCGCTATGTATGTCTTACGTACGCGAATTTTTTCTGTTGAACAACGAGGAGGAAGTGGGAGGCGCAAAATGTTTGTCAAGTAGTGACCGAGACGAAGAAGAAGTAAGTGCGTGCGGGAGGAGGGAGAAGAGCGAACTGTGTGGTATGATATACCTGTTACTAAATTTATAAATTATAAATTATTAATTGTAAAATGTAATTAAATCAAGTATTAAGTTAAAAAATANATCATAACTCTTTAAATTAATAACTCCTTTAGGTATTCATGATCAAATAATAATAAAATTAAATAATTCTTTTTCTTCCTTCTAAATCATACATTTTATGAATTCTCAAGTTAGCTCATTACAACTTTTTCTCAATGGATTTATATCAGTTGGTGCTCTAGTTTAACTTCTAGCTATGATCAATTCTACCATCTAAGTTCTCTCACATGGTTCCTCGTTCTTAGTCAACATCATTATCCTTTCACTAACTCTCAAATCCAACTCCTTAAATTCAATCTAGCTTTTATTGTAGTCCCATGTAGAATATCTTACTATCTTATCTCCATCCACAGTGCCACCTCATACGCCAAACTCTAGCTTTGATTGAAGCCAATAAGATTAGTGCACGTATCTTATCATCAAATTCAATTTCCACAGACGATAATTAATTTGTGATAATATTGAAATCATTTAGGTGTTTTACAACAAACATACTTTCCAACATCTTCAAATTGAATAACTTTTTCATCAGATATACCTTGTTATTCGTCGAATGCTTTTCATACATGCCTGACATGACTGTCATGAGATTTTCTCTAGTCCTTTCCTTGACGACATTGTGTGTAACGAACCTCGATAGGGTCAAATAATCCTAGAACTTGTCGATCCAACAAATTCCACTCAGCCTCATCCATCATTTCCAATTTTTTCTCCAATAACAGAAGATGAAGTTTCATCCCATAGAGGTAGTTTTTTATCTGCATTCACCAGTAACCAAAATTTGTGTCATCAAATTTCTCGATCCTTGAAACCTTCACTTCATCTCATGTTGTCATTCTTTTCTCGGATCTGAACCAAAGCTCTGAAACCAAATGTTGTCGTATACATAAAAAATAGAACGATCAACAACGAAGCGAAAAAATAAAACAAGAAAAATTCACTTCAGAAAAGAACACACAGATTTATGTGGTTCGACAAATTGCCTACGTCCATGCAGTTGCAAAGAATTTTATTACTTCGACGAATTACACCGTCGTTCACATCGACTTACAAAAAAGAACACACACACACACACACACACACACACTCTCTTGTCACCCATTGACTTTCTCCCTCTTTGCCCACCTTAAGCCAAGGAAGAAGAAACGGGAAAAGAAAAAGGCTGCCTTCTTCTGTAAGCACCAAGAAGAAGCTTCTTCTTCAGTTGGCTCCTCCTTTTGTCCTCTTCTGCACAGCAAAAACACGACATTTATATTCTCTTGCAAAGAGGAGGCGGGGTCAGCCAGTGTCGTGAAAACGGGCGGGCTCTTAGCGTCGTGAAAAAAAATAGGTTGAGGTCGGGCTTCCTTCTATGTCGCAAATAAACGAGAGCGGAGAGCGGGAACATTTTTTTTTTCGAAACCAGGCTCCACATAACAATGTCTATCATTATCTCCACCCTCTAGGCATTATCTTTTTGTCTCTCAACGATTGCTTATTCTTTTTGATAGTATTTGAAATGTTTCATTAAGAAAATATTTCAATACATTTGATATGCATCCAACCAAATAAATATTGAATTTCTAAAATATATGAATTCTAATTAATTTATATTTCTAAAATATAAACATTTAAAAAATATAACCAAAAACCCTCTTTATGTAGAGTACGCTCGTGTGTCCAATGGAGTTGTTTTTTACTTGTTAAAAACTTTAACTTTGGTCTTAATTGAATGATAAGTTTAAAATTAATTTAATTTAAGAAAAAAATTATTTTTCCGTTATTCCCTCTTTAACCAAGTTAAGTTGGCTTGAGTTCGGCTCAATAAGTGACTCGTGAACTAAGCTCGATGAGCTAACAAGCCAAGCTCAAGCTAGCCCCGATTCGACTTGTTAGCTCGTGAGCCCGCNGCCAACCAAATAAATATTGAATTTCTAAAATATATGAATTCTAATTAATTTATATTTCTAAAACACAGACATTTAAAAAATATAACCAAAAACCCTCTTTATGTAGAGTACGCTCTTGTGTCTAATGGAGTTGTTTTTTTACTTGTTAAAGACTTNCAAAAATCTTAATATGAAATATATTTAAAATATATTAAATTGGAAAAGTTTTATCTTTATAGTATTAAAAATATTTAAAAATAAATATATTATATTTTATTTTAAGTGATTTTTTATTATTTAACTTATAATTGCTCATTTTAATATTACATTATCTTAAATTAATATTATTTTTAATTTTTTATAATAAATAAACTGACTCGAACACCATAAAATTAATTAAGTTCAAATTCAGGTTGAGAGTAGCTCAAACTTCCACTTTGCCTGGACATTTATGCCCTTTTTAAATGAGATCTTCTTCATGACCCGATCAAGGGTCGGGACGCATAAAGTCCAACTGACCCGATTCGGACCGACCCGCTCTAGGCTTAGTTTTATACCCCGTGATCCGCCGTGCCCCGTTTTTCGCTCTAATTTCGTCCCCAGTTTCCACCACCTGGCCGCCATCGATCAAATGAATGGAAGAAACTGTCGCGCTCTTCAACGTCCCACCTCCGATCCCTGGTTCTTGCCACTTTATTCGCGCATGCCGGTATATCTCGCTCGCTACCTCCTTCATTTCCGTGGTTTCTTCAACCAAGCCATTTACGAAAGAAATCTCAGTGTCATCGATCGACTGCTTCCGTTATCGAAGAAGAATGGATTATTTCACTGCCGGCTTGCATTGAAACGGCTTCAGGGGGACAGAAGCCATGGCGGAATCGGGCTCATTTCGTGGGGGTGGCGTTGGGGATTACAAAACCTTTCGCCAGACCAGCCGTGATAGTTAGTTTCTTCGTTTAACTTCTTCCGTTCTCTTATTGTTGTTATTTTCTACTCGAATAGGAAGTGTGCTTTGTATGATTTTTCCATAAAATGGCAAATGTGATATCTTGATGCTAATTGCTGCATTGAATCTTAAAAGTAAGCGTTTAAGCTTGTCCGGAGAGTCATGAAAGATGTGATTGTCAGAATTCATCAATGACGATCACCAAATCGAGCTACGACTTTTCTTTCATCAAGCAACAAGAAAGATTCGCTGTTGTTTCGTATTGTTACGCTTTTTTTTTAAATTTTTAATCATGCCAACCAAAGTGGAGAAAATTGAGGATTTTAATTAATTGTATCCATAATATTGGGACATTTGTGATGGGTTCAATGTTTTGGGAAACATTAATATCCTGCTGCAAAAATGGATCAACACCGAAGGAGAGTAATTATAGGTATTGTCCAAAGCTGGTGTTGTAACTTTCCCGTTTCTGCTACTCGAGGAAGGGGAAACAAAGAATTAAAGGAGAAGAAAAGAAAAGTCGGCATCAGCGAGTCGAAGGAGAGGAAGCCAGCAGTCGGAGAGGAGAGGAAATGAAGTGGGTCGAAAGTTGAAGATGGGAATTCATCCTATAAATCGCGTATCAGACGAGAAGACGATCAGAGAGCAAAGGAGGGAGAAGGTGACGGAGGAGCAACGTACCCGAAGAAGTGACGCAATGACCGTTTGCTCGCATTTCTTTGATGCGTCGAGCTGTGAATGAAGGTTGACGAGAGCCTAGCACTGTGTGTGGAGAACTTTTGCCCTAATTTGAGAGAAGAAGAAGATTTTGAAGGAGGAAGGGGCGTCTCTGTCGAACAAGAGAAAAATTTGCGTACGTAAGACCTACGCAGCGCTGCGTACATAATGAATGTTATATTCACGTTATATCCGCATTATATCCCCGTTATATTGCCTGTAACATCTATTTAATCTTCATATAACCTACTTGTAACCTACCTGAACTTACAAATAAGTTTCGCACTTCTATTTTCACATATATATAGGTTACATGGAAGTTACATGGAAGTTACATGGAGGTTACAGGGGATATAACGCGAATATAACCTCCATTATGTCCGCAGCGCTGTGTATGTCTACGTACGCAAATTTTTTTAGTTGAACAGCGAGGAGGAAGTGGGAGGCGCAGAATGTTTGTCTAGTAGTGACCGAGACGAAGAAGTGCTTGCGTGCGGGAGGGGGGAGAAGAGCGAACTGTGTGGTATGATATACATGTTACTAAATTTATAAATTATAAATTATTAATTGTAAAATGTAATTAAATCAAGTATTAAGTTAAAAAATAAAATGAAATAAAAGTTTCCTAGTAAGAACGGTTAGAGTTTTGATATTATTTAGGCTTTAATTGTGTATTTAATAATAAATGTTATGTACTATAAATATATGTATATTTATAAGTCAAATAGGAAAAATACAAATTACATAAAGTAACTAGAAATTTAAATTAGGAGAACCTACTTTATTGTCAATTTTTTGTTAAAAAAATATAATAACTAAAGGGAGATAACAATTAGGATAATAATAATAAAATAATTAATATTACATGATACATGAAAAGGTCAAATAAAGACAAATTACCTTATAATAATAAAATTTATACATAATAAATTTATAATAATTATTTATGCATTTGACTTTTGTTTTTTTTATTGGTGACAAGTGAAGAGAACGTTTAGAATTATCATTGATTGAGGTGAATACTTATACTTTTAAACAATAGTAATAATTAGTTTATTCTAAAAAATATTTATAGTTGACGATATTTGGGTGTGTTTTGTTCTGATTGAGATATTATTTTCTTTATTAATCATATCATTATGGATGTTGTAGTTACTTACTCATTCATTTCGTATATGTATTATATAATATATTAAATTGAATGCGATGAATACATATATTTATGATGACTGCTTATATGTGTATGACTGACTATGATGGAGTATTCTTTAATGATACTACTGGAGGAACACTAATGTACCTGTGCACATAAATGAAAAATTATATTGAAATTGAAGTATTTGAAGTGGTATAATTTTTAGACAGTGTCTTCTGTGACGGTTGTACAGAGACAATAATATTGACATGTTATTGATATTATAACAATATTTGAATAATATTAAATATTTTTATTGATTTATTAAAAGCTTGACTGACATGGGTATTATCTTTTTTTGTTTGTATTACAATGGTTTAGGAATATGATTATTCATTAACTTGTTTAGCTAACTGTTATATTCAAACTAATTTTTCAATCAAATTTCAAGTGGTTAAAAGATGAACTATAGAAAAAAAAATTTGGAGAAGGCGTGGACAACCAGTAATGAGATAAAATTAATTTTAATGATTTAATTTAATTTCTTTAGTGAATCTTTCATTTTTTGAATTGTAGACGAATATAGAAAATTTAATTCACACCATCCGACTGTCCGTTCCTGCTCTAGTTAATTTCAAGTCTCAGGCTGGATCGTGACACGTGTCATAGAAAATATTATATGATAGGTTATGGAAAAAAAGTACTTAAGAATGAGTCAATACCATTTGACTTATACTGAACGCAACTTACTAAACAACAGTTTTGTTTGGAACAACTAGAGCTGTTTGAAGAAACAACCGTGTAGAAATTGCAACAGAAGCTGCTGTAGAGAAACTGCTGTGGATGAAACTGTATGTCTTTTGATTAGTTTAACTGTGTAGCAATTGTGCTGCAGCTGTTTTTAAAATAAATATCATATTGTCTTTTAAGACATATTATATATGTAAGCTAACCATTTCAGAATTAATATAACAACAATAACAACAAGTCTGTATCCCACTAAGTGAGGTTGGTTACATGAATTCTTTTCTCCACTATCCTTTTGAGTGTCATGTTTTCATTTAAATCTAATATATTAAGTTCATTTTTTATACAATATGCCAAAGTCTTTTTAGTCTATCTTTGCCTTTCTTAACATTAGGTGAATCTAGAACATCTATTATTCTAACTGGATCGTCAAATGGTCTATGTTTAATGTGACGAAAGCATCCAAGACACGCTTTGTAATCTTGTCAGCAACCGAAGCTACACCAATACTTTCACGGATAGATTCATTTTGCATTTTGTTTCTAAGAGTCCGTTTGGGGCTGCTTATAAGTGCGGGCGGCGTTTTCAAAATACCACCCTCCTGTTTGGTAAACACGTTTAGACTGAGTTTTGAAAAAATGTGTTATTGATTCTTTAATAACTGCGGTTGCAGGATTGACCCTGCGGCCCGCGTTTTGTTCGCCACTTTTACGCCGCCTACCTCGTCTCTCTCGCTTCTATCTGCTCACAATCCCTTCTCTCTCGCGACGAAATTCATCTTCGTGATACATAGCTGGGATGACAACGAAGGGGTCACATCTATCTGCTTGCGATCCCTTCTCTCCCGCGATGAAAATCATCTTTGCGCTACATAGTTGGGATGACAACGAAGGGATCACTCTTTACAGAGACCACCAAAACTCCCATCTTTTTCATCCTTTCGCACCATCTTCGTGCCCTACTTCCTCTTCTTTTGTCCTCAATTTACTTAAGTCCACCAATTCGCAGGATATATCGCGAATCAGCTCCACTTTGAGATTTACGGGAGGCGTTTTTTGATGTTTAGCAGGATTTGGTGTAGAAGGAATGCACTACAGTCCTTCTGCATGAGTTTTTGGATTTTGGGTGTTCGGCCGAAGATGTCTGATAAGATTTGTTAATGATGGATCAAACTTTTAACAGTGATATTTGTGCTAAAGATCAAAGTTTGGGTGCCAGATATACAAATATATAAAATTTTTGGGATAAATTGAGAAATTGCCCAATGTGCTAGTTCTATTGGTTTAATACCAGTTCAAATTTGGGGTTGGATCAATTTTAAAGGGCCTGAACTTTGCAAAGCAACCCTTGATTATTACAGGTATGTTTCTGCAAATAAATATATTGTGCGAATGTATGGATAACTTCACATATTATGAGGCATATGAAATAGCTATATCCCCACTAGAGGCTTTTGTTTTTACAAGGATTACTTTGGTATTTTCTTTTTTTTTTTATTAGGGCTGATTTAAGTGTTTGAAGTTGTAACTTTATTTCAGCCGCATTTCCTTTGTTTTCGCTTGTTGATTTTAGTTTCCAATGACCAATACAACATCAAATTATATCTTTGACCTCGAATCTTATATATTATAATGAAAAATTGTGTCTAGCTAATTAAGCATGATAAAGGTGTTCTGATGAGGCTTTTAGGGATAAAAAATCAGAAGATTCAAAACATATATACACTCTCAAAAATAGAATTTACTCTTTTGCTTCTGCAATATCGAATATATTGTCAAGACAGTTCTGTTACAAACAACATTACATAACAGAGATAGAATGATCATTTATTCTTAAACAATTTCAAACAACCAGCTAGCTTATCAGGATAAGCTGCAGCTTATCAGGAGAAGCCGCTTATTTTGATAAGTTGGCTAAGCTGCACCTGCCCCAAATAGACCTTATGTTTCAATCCACACATCCATCTAAGCATTCCCATCTTCGCATGCAAACTACCCAATTGATATGCATAATACTCAAACCACAACAAACCGCCATATGCATAATACTCAAACCACAGCAGCCGAAAGCACATCTCATCAAAGCCACCATCACCAATGCAATAACAAAACCACAAACCCAACACCCCAACAAAGCAATAACAAAACTATCATCTCCAATGCATAAAACCAAAACAAAAGCCGAAACCAACATCTCATCCTCCACATCTCAAAATAATGAAACAAACAAACAACAACCAAAACCGCCATCGCCAACAATCAATACTCTCACATTCATGTATTCAGTTTTAGATCAACTAAAATGAAGACCTTTAGGCTCTAATGTAGATCTCAATAATTAAAGTTTTTCCTGAACTCCTCTAAATCTTATCCACAAGAAAGATATCACCAGCAAAAAGCATACACCAATACACATAGTTCTGTATATGTCCAGTAAGAGCATCCATAGGTTAAGTAGAAATATATGAGCTTAAAGTCGATCCCTGATGTAATCCAACTGAAATAGGAAAATACTTGGTCAATCCTCATTTTGTTCGAACATTTGTAATAACTCTAATATACATATCTTTAATTACTTGAATATAAGTTATATAAACAACTTTTTTTTCTAAAATTCTCTAAAGAACTTCTCTTGGAACTTTATTGTAAGTTTTTTCTAAATCAATAAAATTCACATGTCGATTCTCGTTACTCTCTTTGTACTCCTCCACCAGGTATAGCTTCCATAGTGGATTGATCTATTATAAATCCAAACTGATTATGAGAAATCTTTTTATCACATCCTAACCTATGCTCAATTATTCTCACATAATTTTAAAGTATGACACATTAACTTTATTCTTCTATAATTTGCACTATAGTGCATCCTCTTTATTCTTAAAAATGAAGGCCAAAACACTCTTCATTCACTCATCGTGCATCTTTTTAGCTTTTAAAATAATATTAAAGAGTTTAGTAAACAAAGAAACTCCCAAATCTCTTAAATATTTTCACTTTTCAATAGGGATATCATCAGGTTCTACTGATTCTCCATCATTGGTTCTCTTTAAAGCATCTTTAACTTCCTTTTTATTAATGCAACAGTAAAAATAAAAAGATTTATTATTATTGGTGTTACTAAGATAACTACAGTTATCTTATTTTTAGAAACTTTATTGAACAATTTATCAAAATAGATCACCCACTTATGTTGAATATCTTTTTCTAAGAAATTTTTTTTTTCATTTTCATCTTTAATACACTTGAATTAAATCTTTACTTTTTTTCTCTTTGCTTGACTAGTTTATACATATATTTTCATTCTCTTTAGTATCTAAGCTATTATAAAGATTGTTATAAGCAAAATTCTTAGTATCACAAATTATTCTTTTAAACTCCCTATAACCCAACTTATATTTTTTTGTAGTTCTCTGAGCTTTTACATATAAACTAATTTTTATAACACATTGTTCTATTTTAACTTTTCTTGCACATTATTATTCCGGCACCAATTATTTTTATTTATAAAAATTTTTTCTTTTGATTCTCCAAGTACATCTTTGCCACTTGTTTAATAGTACTTGTTATTTTATTCTCCATAAAATTAGCTTCTGCATGAACATTCTAAATGTTGAAATCTTGAAGGTTACTCATAAAACTAATTTTATTTGTCTTTTAGGTGCTCTCATCTAATTCTATGATAATATTTTCTTGTATTCTTTAATTTACAACTCTTCATCTTAAGATATAGAAGTAATAATCGATGTTGACTACTTGAATTTTCACTTGGAATGACTTTACAATCTTTACATTCTCGATGATCTCTGTGTGTCATAAGAAAACAATCAATTTGTGTTTTGTTAGATCCATTTATATAATTAATAATATGCTTATCTCTTTTTTTGAGTAAGTGTTAATAATAACAAAATCATAAGCCAAAGCAAGGTCTAATATAGTTCTACCTTCTTCATTAATCACTCCAAACTCATAGCCATCATAAATATTTTTAAATATTTTTCCACTCCACTAACATGTCCATTTAAATCTCCTCCAATATATTTTTTTTCTTAAAGATGTATTATTTTTATTAATTCTTCTAGGCCACTTCGAATTCTTTCTTTTGCTAAACCTACTTGATGAGCATAAACACATATTTCTTTCTCTAATTCTATTAATTTTTACAATATTATTTTTCAAACTCTTATCTATAATTACACCCAAACTATTTCTAGTGTGACCCTACCTGAATACCAAAGTTTAAAACCTAAGCTATAAATCTCCCTTTCCTTTTCTCCAATCTATTTAGTTGATTGCATAAGATATTTATCTTCTTATGAACCATAATATCCACTAATTTGATTAGTTTATCAGTGAGATTACATATATACCAAGATCTTATCCTCGTATTAGTTTTATGAACTAACTTATTTGCCTGCATTCGTACACAATGGGGGAATCCTTACTTATTCGACATTACACTCGGTACCGATGTAGCGACCATTGCACACTTCTCACTGTATTCAGATTATATAACACGTCACTTCTAGGGGACACACTAACATTTATATAATGATTTAAATGTTGTTTGTCATGATTTTCGACAAAAAAAACTTTGCTGACTATTGACTGCCTAACACAACACTATAATTTTCACATTCGGAGTTTGTGACTTGGCAATTATAGTGTTAGTATAAATACAAAAACAAAAATAAAATTAATAAATTTTGAAAAAATCATAAGTCCAAAACATTATATCAGAAGTTATATATCACACAACGCTCAGTAACACAAAAATTAAAATTTTATTAGCAACATCTAATATTATTGTGATATTATTTTTAAAATTCAAAGAGTCAAGTCTATTGGAATTTTTTTTATAAAGCTACTCCATTTCCTGAACTGATATTTTCTAATTCTAACCAACTAGAGTTCATTAGATTTTGTGGTATGCTTGAAATTTATCTCTTTAAGCCCTCTATACTTTTTTACAATATTATATAGTAATGTGGAATTTAGGTGTTAGATATGTAAATATATCAAAATTTTGTTGTATGCCTGAAATATTCTAATTAAGCCTTTCATATTTTTTAATAATAATATGTAGTGGAGTGGTATTTTGGTGTTAGAAATAGAAATACGTCAAAATTGTGTGGTACGGCTGAATTTATTTGTTTTAAAACTCCATTTTTTCTTATAATACTATAAAATACTATGACAAGTAGGTCTTAGATATGTAAATACATCAAAATTGTGTGGTATGCCTGAAATTTTATGTTTAAGTCTTTCAATTTTCTTACAATATTAGCAGCACTATGTCATTTAGGTGTTAGAAATGTAAATACAACAGAATTTTGTGGTTTGCCTAAAAAATAAAGGCTCAACAAAGCAAACAATGAACGATTAAGGAGAGACAACTAAAAGCTCTTAAATCTCATAAAAAAAACATCTCAGAAGATAATCAGGCACAAAATCACCCAAAACTGAAGCAAAAGTAAGTCACATTAAGCCAAATGACATTCATAGAGAGTAAATTCACTTGTAGAGAGATAATGAGAGAGAATTATCGGCTTCAAGCACCTCACCTGTAGTGAGTGAGAAGATTGAAGATCAACATAGAGAAAACGGACCACTAAGATAGAGAATACATCAAAACAAGAATCGTGATGCCCTAGGAATGTTTATTGTGGATATGACATATTATATTCCAAATAGTGGAAGGGTATGATACTAGAACTAATAGGAAAATAATGAAATACTCAAAACAAACATTTATTTAATGTAGGGAGATGGTTTCAACTCAACATAATAGAAAGTAACAACACAGATCATAAATGACACACAAACACCTCTAAGGTGTATTCCAATGGCGGTTGAGGTTGGCTAGGTGGTTCGAGATGGTTGGCAAGTGTGGTGGCAACAAGGAGCGCTGATGACAATGAGGGGAAGGTGCATAATTGTGAGGAAAATAAGTATTAAGGGTCGTAGGTGATTGATGACATGCATATTAGAGGCTAGAAGGTGTTGGACAACAAGGGCAGCGGAAGTGGGGTAAGGAGCGGTCGATTGGGATTGTTGGGAAGGATGGAGGAGATGCTAGTTGGGAGGGCAGAGGGTCAGACTGCAAGGAGGGCTGCTGTAGGGGTGCCGGTTGGTTGTTGGAAAAGACCTAAAAGTCTGGACAACTAGTTCCTGCAATTGGAAGAGGGGTCGGCAGTGCAGGGGAAAGTTGTTGGGGATGGTCGACAACTAAGGAAATTGGAGGAGAAGAGTTAGGGAAGATACAATCGCTACCTCATAGTAGGATACAGTCGGAGCACAACTACCTCTTTAGATACAACCCTGCAAAAGATGAAAGAACTCTACATAGAAAATTTGAAAACAAACACAGCAAAGAACCCTAGTCTCTTAGCAAACCAGCATAAATATTGCCCTAGCTAGGCGGGAAACAAGAAAGTAAAGAAGAAGAGAAAGGAAAGAGGAGGCGACCAGTAGCACTTGGATCAAGCAAAAGACGCGAAAGGAAAGACTCCAGGGTTGCTCTCCTCCAAATCTTGCTCTATTCGCACTGCTCCTGGATCGGTCTCCCCATAAAATGCCTTGGACTGGCTCCCATATGCTAGTTGGTTCAACCGACTGGCCTGTTTCCCTCATCCTTGCAGGAAACTCACACACCCGTGTCAGTCTTTTGGGATTGGGGGGAGGGGGAGCTTCGACGTCATAGAAGCTTCATTTTCATCATTAGCCACTCCTTGATCTCACTGGTGACTGCACTGTTTACCAAAGCATTTGAGGAGTTTTTCCCACTTACCAACATACCTTTCTATCTATCTATTTTGGTTTGGCATAATCTGAGCTGGAGGTACACCGCCACGTAGGTTCTCCCGAGCCAAATTCTGAACAAGTAAATATTTCATATGCTTCTCATCTAGGTCAAGTTGGGCCTCAGTGAGGTTGAGGGTTTTCAAGAGTTTGGTTGATGAGTAATTCTTACTATCTTTCGGGTCTTCCCTCTGACTCTTAAAGTTTTGGAGAACTGATATTTTTTTGCTAATTTCGAATAACAAGAGCTTCACACTGGCCTTTCATCTCTTCATATGGAACATTGGGGGTGAGGGTTGAAAGTGTAGCCGCCTCTGATGCTATCAATTGGTCGTCACTAAGACCATCCAGTGAAATTTTAAATTTTTGTGTGATCTTTATATGTCTCAACAAAAATTTCTCCATCTTTTAGGAGACCAGGAACCACAATCTCATCAAAAATCGCGTGTTCCTTTTGATCACACGGACGAAAAACATTGAATGTATCCACGAACAAGGGAGTTCCATGGGGGAAGATGTCATCGATTGAAAATTCTCGTTCAAACTGTTTTTCAGTATCTACGGTGTCTTTGTTTAACTTTTCGATGACGCCCTGTTCGGTGAATTAGATCATTTTCTGGTTGTGCATTATGTTTTAACATGTCCAAATTTGTGGCACTTACAACATTTTCTAGCTACGATAGATTTATGAATTGATTTCGTTGGATAGTAGTAAGGGGGGTCGCTTGGTGATGCGGTCTTTTCACTTTGGAAGCTAGAGTACGTAACTTTTGGTGGTAGTAAGTTGGTATAACTGACGTTGTGTTTCCCGCTTTATCTTCATATTTTCTCGTTCTTTTCTTCGACCTTCCGGATCATGGTCGAGGGTAATCTCTCGCTGGATTTTCTCTTCAATATACATAAGCTTTCGCTGAAGACTGCGGGGCTCTTGTCGTATCTCGTCTCAGGTAGGCTTGGGTGTAGATCTGCTTGGTGGAATGGTTAGGGTTTAGGAATAGGAAGGAAAAATTTTGTGGATGTAAAATAGGGTAAAAATAATTGGTTCAAGGTTGTTGATTTTGAAAACCAGCGAGAAGAATTAGGCTTAGGAACATGTGGCAATGAAATGGTATTGGGTGGTAGGAAGGAAATTATTGTTTATGGCAGACACTAGGGAACCCTAGGATAGAACTAGGGTTGGGCTGGCTCTTGTACCAAATGATATTGGAACTAGTAGGAAAATCAATGAAATACTCAAAAAAAACTTTTATTAATGTAGAGAGGAAACATTATATAAAATAATAACGCAAAACATAAACGACACCGACAAACACATCTAAGATGTATTCCAAGGGCGGTGGAGATTGACTAAGTGGTTCAGGATGGTTGGCAAGGGTGCTGACAACAAGGAGAGCTGATGATAGCGCGTGAAAGGTGCATAATTGCGAGGACAGTAAGTGTGGAGGGCCGTAGGTGACCGGTAGCAGGCGGATTGGGGGTTGGAAGGTGCTGGACAGTAAGCACAATCGAAGTGGGGTGAGGAACAATTGATTGGAAGTGTTGGGAAGGATCAGGGAGATACTGGGGTGGTCGACAGCTAAGGGAAGTGGAGGAGAAGAGTTAGGGAAGATACAATCACCACCTCAGAGTGGGATACAGCCGGAGCACCACGATCTCCTCGGATACAACCCTACAAAAGGGAAAGGGACTCCACACAAGAAATTTGAAACCAAACACAACAAAGAACCTAAACTCTTAGCAAATCAATATACATATAGCCCTAGCTAGGCTGGAAACAAGAAAGGAAAAAGGAGAAGGCGACCGGTAACGCTGGAACCGAGCGGGAGACGAGAAAGGAAAGACACCAAGGCTGCTCTCCTCCAAATCCCGCTTGATCCGCACTGCCTTTGGATCGGTCTCCCCATCAAATGCCTTGGACCGGCTCCCCTATGCCGGCCAATTCAGTTGTCTGGCTTGTTTCCCGCATCTGTGCGAGAAACTCACACACCTGTGTCTTGGTAAAACCAGAAATAAATTATAACGAAACAGTGGAATGCAGTCCGCCGCAAAGCGAGGGAAGAAGTCACATGTTGCAAACCTTCTCCGTGATTTTCTCTTTGCCACAAGCATACCGCCCGACCAAAGCAGCCGGACNTGATTAGCACGATTGAAAACTTACTGATCCCTCCAATACATGACTATAAAATCTGGAATGCCCAATTAAGCAATTAGCTCTGATTAATAACTCAATTTAGGCCAGCTAAACAAACCTTTAATGTCTAATTAGATTGGATAGTGTTGAGCTATTTTTAAAATTGAAGTAGAAATTGGCCTAGCGGATCTGAACTGGTTAACTTTTACAGGCAAGAAAATGATCAATTGAAAGACAGGTTAATGGATGAATCAACAATTTCAAGCATAATAGAATAGAATTAAAGAATACATTGCCACAAGATGATTGATTAATGGGGGATCTTAATCATGTTTGTTTCGAGTTACGAAACTATGGAGNTAGTCAAAGGAGAGGAAGCCAGCAGTCGGAGAGGAGAGGAAATGAAGTGGGTCGAAAGTCGAAGATGGGAATTCATCCTATAAATCGCGTATCAGACAAGAAGACGATCAGAGAGCAAAGGAGGGAGAAGGTGACGGAGGAGCAACATACCCGAAGAAGTGACGCAATGACCGTTTGCTCTGTACTCAAAGGAAGATGAGAATCGTCACATTTCTTTGATGCGTCGAGCTGTGACTGAAGATTGACGAGAGCCTAGCACTCTGTGTGGAGAACTTTTGCCCTAATTTGAGAGAAGAAGAAGATGCTGAAGGAGGATGGGGCGTCTCTGTCGAACAAGAGAAAAATTTGCGTATGTAAGACGAACGCAGCGCTGCGTACATAATGAATGTTATATTCATGTTATATCCGCATTATATCCCCGTTATATCGTCTGTAACCTCTATGTAATCTCCATATAACCTACTTGTAATCTAGTTGAACTTACAAATAAGTTTCGTGCTTCTATCTTCACATATCTGTAGGTTACATGTATGTTACATGGAAGTTACATGGAGGTTACATGGGATATAAAGCGAATATAATGCTGATATAACGCGACTATAACCTCCATTATGTACGCAGAGCTGTGTATGTCTTACGTACGCAAATTTTTTCTGTTGAACAACGAGGAGGAAGTGGGGGGGCGCAGAATGTTTGTTAAGTAGTGACCGAGACGAAGAAGAAGTGCGTGCGTGCGTGCGGGAGGGGGGAGAAGAGCGAACTGTGTGGTATGATGTACATGTTACTAAATTTATAAATTATAAATTATTAATTATAAAATGTAGTTAAATCAAGTATTAAGTTAAAAAATAAAATGAAATAAAAGTTTCCTAATAAGAACGGTTAGAGTTTTGATATTATTTAGGCTTTAATTGTTTATTTAATAATAAATGTTATGTACTATAAATATATGTATATTTATAAGTCAAATAGGAAAAATACAAATTACATAAAGTAACTAGAAATTTAAATTAGGAGAACCTACTTAATTGTCAATATTTTGTTAAAAAAATATAATAACTAAACGGAGATAACAATTAAGATAATAATAATAAAATAATTAATATTACATGATACATGAAAAGGTCAAATAAAGACAAATTACCTTATAATAATAAAATTAATACATAATAAATTTATAATAATTATTTATGCATTTGACTTTCGATTTTTTTTATTGGTGACAAGTGAAGAGAATGTTTAGAATTATCATTGATTGAGGTGAATACTTGTACTTTTAAACAATAGTAATAATTTGTTTATTCTAAAAAATATTTATAGTTGACGATATTTGTGTGTGTTTTGTTCTGATTGAGATATTATTTTCTTTATTAATCATATCATTATGGATGTTGTAGTTACTTACTCATTCATTTCGTGTATGTATTATATAGTATATTAAATTGAATGCGATGAATACATATGTTTATGATTACTGATTGTATGTGTATGACTGACTATGATGGAGTATCCCTTAATGATACTACTGGGGGAACACTAATGTACCCGTGCACATAAATGAAAAATTATATTGAAATTGAAGTATTTGAAGTGGTACAATTTTTAGACAGTGCCTCCTGTGACGGTTGTACAGAGACATAATAGTATTGATATGTTATTGATATTATAACAATCTTTGAATAATATTAAATGTTTTTATTGATTTATTAAAAGCTTGACTGACATGAGTATTATTTTTTTTCTTTTGTATTACTATGGTTTAGGAATATGATTATTCATTAACTTGTTTAGTTGACTGTTATATTCAAACTAATTTTTCAATCAAATTTCAAGTGATTAAAAGATGAACGATAGAAAAAAAAATTTAGAGAAGGCATGGACAACCAATAATGAGATAAAATTAATTTTAATGATTTAATTTAATTTCTTTAGTGACTTTCATTTTTTGAATTGTAAACGAATATAGAAAATTTAATTCATACCATCCGACTGTCCGTTCCTGCTCTGGTTAATTTCAAGTCTCGGGCTGGATCGTGACACGTGTCATAGATAATATTATATGATAAGGTATGGAAAAAAGTACTTAAGAATGACTCAATACCATTTGACTTATACTGAACGCGACTTACTAAACAACAGTTCTGTTTGGGACAACTAGAACTGTTTGAAGAAACAACCGTGTAAAAATTGCAACAGAAGCTGCTGTAGAGAAGCTGTTGTGGATGAAACTGTATGTCTTTTGATTAGTTTAACTGTGTGGCAATTGTGCTGCAGCTGTTTTTGAAATAAATATCATATTGTCTTTTGAGACATATTATATATGTAAGCTAACCATTCAAAATTAATATAACAACAATAACAACAAGTCCTTATCCCACTAAGTGAGGTTGGTTACATGAATTCTTTTCTCCATTGTCCTTTTGAGTGTGATGTTTTCATTTAAATCTGATATATTAAGATCATTTTTTATACAATATGCCAAAGTCTTTTTGGTCTATCTTTGCCTTTCTTAACATTAGGTGAATCTAAAACATCTATTATTCTAACTGGATCATCAAATGGTCTACGTTTAATGTGACGAAATCATCCAAGGCACGCTTTGTAATCTTGTCAGCAACTGAAGCTATACCAATGCTTTCACGAATAGATTCATTTTGCATTTTGTTTCTAAGAGTCCGTTTGGGGTAGCTTATAAGTGCGGGCGGCGTTTTCAAAACACCACCTTCTTGTTTGGTAAACACGTTTAGACTGAGTTTTGAAAAAATGCGTTTTTGATTCTTTAATAACCGCGGTCGCAGGATTGGCTCTGCGGCCCGCGTTTTGTTCGCCACTTTTACGTCGCCTACCTCGTCTCTCTTATTTCTATTTGCTCACAATGCCTTCTCTCTCGCGACGAAATTCATCTTCGTGATACATGGCTGGGATGACAACTAAGGGTTCACATCTATCTGCTTGCAATCCCTTCTCTACCGCGATGAAAATCATCTTCGCGCTACATAGTTGGGATGACAACGAAGGGATCACTCTTTACAGAGACCACCAAAACTCCCATCTTTCTCATCCTTCCACACCATCTTCGCGCCTTACTTCCTCTTCTTTCGTCCTCGATTTACTTAAGTTCGCCGATTCGCAGGATATATCGCGAATCAGCGCCACTTTGAGATTTACGGGAGGCGTTTTTTGTTGTTTAGCAGGATTTGGTGTAGAAGGAATGCACTGCATTCCTTCTGCTGGAGTTTTTGGATTTCGGGTGTTCGATCGAAGATGTTTGATTGTCATTTTTTATGCTTTATAAGATTCGTTAATGATGGATCAAACTTTTAGCAGTGATATTTGTGCTAAGGATCAAAGTTTGGGTGCCATATATACAAGTATATAAAATTTTTGGGATAAATGGGGAAATTGCCCAATGTGCTAGTTATATTGGTTTAATACCAGTTCAAATTTGGGGTTGGGTCAATTTTATAGGGCCTGAACTTTGCAAAGCAGCCCTTGATTATTACAGGTATGTTTCTGCAAATAAATATAGTGTGCGAATGTATGGACAACTTCACATATTATGAGGCATATGAAATAGCTATATCCCCACTAGAGGCTTTTGTTTTTACAAGGATTACTTTGACATTTTCTTTTTTTTTTTTATTAGGGCTGATTTAAGTGTTTGAAGTTGTAACTTTATCTCAGCCGCATTTCTTTTCTCCTTGCTTGTTGATATTAGTTTCCAATGACCAATACAACATCAAATTATATCTTTAACCTCGAATCTTATATATTATAATGAAAAATTGTGTCTAGCTAATTAAGCATGATAAAGGTGTTCTGATGAGACTTTTAGGGATAAAAAATTAGAAGATTCAAAACATATATACAATCTCAAAAATAGAATTTACTTTTCTGCTTCTGCAGTATCGAATATATTGTCAAGACAGTTCTGTTACAAACAACATTACATAACAGGGATAGAATGATCATTTATTCTTAAACAATCCCAAACAGCCAGCTAGCTTATCAGGAGAGGCTGCAGCTTATTAGGAGAAGCCGCTTATCTTGATAAGTTGGATAAGCTGCACCTGACCCAAATAGACCTTAAGTTTCAATCCACACATCCATCTAAGCATTCTCATCTCAGCAAAACATAAAATTATTTTCTCTTGTAAAGACCAACATTCTGTGCCATAAAACATTGCAGGTTTAACCACCATCTTATAAAATTCTCCTTTATAGGTCTGTTTGGGGCAGCTGCAGCTTTTTGAATAATCTGCTGATAAGCAGCTTATCATGGTAAGCTACTGATCAACAGTTTATCCAGATAAACTGGCTGTTTGGGGCAACTGTTTGAAAAAAATTGATTTACAACTGTTTGTGGATAAATGACCATTCTGCTTCTGTTAAGCAATGATGTTTGTAACAGAACTGTCTTGACAATATATTCAATACTGCATAAGCAGAGAACTAAATACAAAACAGTAAAAAAAAATTTAAAAAGTCCTCACTTAATAGTGAGTATCAAGATTGATAAAAAAAAAAAAAAATATATATTAAAATTACAATTAAAATTATGATAATATTAATTTTAAAATCGAGAAGGCATGTCACGAGATACACTGTCATCCAGGGACAACATCAAACCTCGATCACTATCAGAACTATGAACCTCGCCCACTGAAAGAAAGCACACATTTCCGTGACGCTCCGTGAGCAATTGTAAAACTTTCTCCCATAACTGTGTGTCTGACGTGACATCAGTAAGTCTGTATTTCACAATGACATAACACACGTCGGGATGTCTCTGAAATCTTGGAGCTTGTTCCTTGAATGATGCAGGAGATAAAATAATAATCAACTCAAAAAGTTAAACTAAAGAAAAAAAATGCCAAGAATAAAAATTATCGAAAAAGCATCAAATAAAAAAGTATAAATTGAAAAAAATGTAGGTGTGAAGTCTCAAAGAACTAACTACACCAACAAACAAGTCTGACACTACATGAAGACAGTTGACCTTGTAAAAAAATGAGTTCTTGATTGACTTTAACCCACGTGAAACCAACGTCCTGTGTCACATGTGCATATCACCAAAAAAGGCTATTCAATTGTTTCTTCATAACCCGATGCACCGAAAAGAAGAGAAGGTTCCCTTTTGCCTTCATTAGGATTTCCCATGCAACATTACGTCCTGTGCCACATGTTCATATCACCAAAAAAAGTCATCCAGTAGTTCTTCATAAAGATGCATCGAAAAGAAGAGATGATCTTGGTTGTCTACATTAAGATTTCACATGTAACAACGACGAACCAGCCATCTAGAAGAACCCATAAGTTCATGTGTCTCATCATGGATCTCACGAACCCACAGAAAAAAAAAAAACAATTGAAGAAAAGCTCTTTAAAACTTGTGAATAATATAAATCAAAAGTAACAATGATACAACAATGATAAAATAACAGTTTAAAAAGTAAAGCTATAACGACCAGTCAGCATTCGACAATAGCATCTCTGATCTGTTCTCTTAAAGATGCCATTTTCGCTGCACCTTCGCCATTCCTGGTGTCAAATTCTGGTGACTTCCTCTCTGTCAGTGGCATAGACTGTCCAATGTAAATTCAAATGCTTCAGGCAGGACTTACATTTGATTGTCGTCAGTCATACTGAAGTTTGGATCCGATCAAGAGTGATTTTGTCCAATATAGTTGTGGAGCGCCATCGTGACCATCACAATATGTACTTGTTTAGAAAATGATATGTCGGCATATCACGTAGGATGACAAATTCTTTCTTCCACACCCCAAATGCTCTTTCAATCACGTCGCATAAGGAGTGACTTCTGTTAAACATTTTTTTTTCTTCCACTGGCAGCACCGCTTGTTCTCTCGAAATCTGGAATGTGGTATTTGATATTTGAAAATAACTTCATATACCCTCTTTTAAAGGAATATCCAGTATCAACCAAATAATATTTACCTATTTGGAAAATCATTATTAGTAACAATTGATAATAATACTAATGTACTATATAAATGAACGAACCTGGAGGCGGGTGAGGGAAACAGTGTATACTATTTTTTGTCCCATAAGTAAAAAAACCGACTATCATGTGCATTTCATTCTCATCCAAGCATCACAAATGTGAAGTACATGTCGAAGTCGCATACGACCATCATATTTTGTGTGGGCGATTCACACCGGCAAATGTACACGACATTTTCATGGTTGGGAAGTCCCGCATCCACGTGAGTACTGTCAATGACTCCAATACAATTATGTTAAATAGTGAAAGATGTTATTGCCAACAAACTAATTAGATTCATATATGAATGTAATGAGTGAATGAAATTTACCTTGAAGAATGACATATATCGTAGGTCATTATCAATTTTTGCAGGAGTCACCTCGAATGACGGATCCTCTGACCTAATTATCTGTGCTGCTAAATTGACTAGTGCTTTCAAACCCATGGAAAAATACCGGCTGATTGTCTCAGAGGAATGCTGGAAACGCTCCATCGCTCATGTCATTGATTCATTCTGTGATATAATGTAGAGTGTTATTTCTAACACTTCCCTTGTAGTCGTTCTGGAGGAACCTTGGAGCCCATGGTTGCTATGAAGTTCGTGGAGATCCAAAAAAATGGGTATTGACATGCTGAATATTTTATTAAATCTTGTGGGATATTTTTCTTGCATCTCACCGACCCATTTATCACCAATGAAGGAAGATGTCATGCATGGAGTTTGATCCATGATAGAGTGATAGTATTCGTACAACATTATCATAATTGCCGCAATAATTCTCTTCCAGCGAAGTTGCTGCCAATCCATTCCGCAAAAGAGTATCACTTAATGAACCCCCTAAAAGAATTCTGTCAAGTATCACTATGCACTTTTTCTTTCTTTTTTTTTTAAGATCCGCACGCAAACTACCCAATTGATATGCATTATACTCAAACCACAACAAACTGCCATATGCATACTACTCAAACTACAGTAGCCGAAAGCACATCTCATCAAAGCCACCATCACCAATGCAATAACAAAACCACAAATCCAACACCCCAGCAAAGCAATAACAAAACCATCATCTCCAATGCATGAAACCAAAACAACAGCCGAAACCAACATCTCATCCTCCACATCTCAAAATAATGAAACAAACAAACAACAACCAAAACCGCCATCACCAACAATCAATACTCTCACATTCATGTTTTCAGTTTTAGATCAACTAAAATGAAGACCTTTAGGCTCTAATGTAGACCTCAATAATTAAAGTTTTTCCTGAACTCCTCTAAATCTTATCCACAAGAATGATATCACCAGCAAAAGACATACACCAATGTACATCGTTTTGTATATGTCCAGTAAGAGCATCCATAGCTAAAGTAGAAATATATGAGCTTAAAGTCGACCCCTGATGTAATCCTACTGAAATAGGAAAATACTTGGTCAATCCTCATTTTGTTCGAACATTTGTAACAACTCTAATATACATATCTTTAATTACNTAGTTTTAGATCAACTAAAATGAAGACCTTTAGGCTCTAAGGTAGACCTCAATAATTAAAGTCTTTCCTGAACTCCTCTAAATCTTATCCACAAGAAAGATATCACCAGCAAAAAGCATACACCAATGTACATCGTTCTGTATATGTCCAGTAAGAGCATCCATAGCTAAAGTAGAAATATATGAGCTTAAAGTCGATCCCTGATGTAATCCAACTGAAACAGGAAAATACTTGGTCAATCCTCATTTTGTTCGAACATTTGTAACAACTCTAATATACATATCTTTAATTACTTGAATATAAGTTATATAAACAACTTTTTTTTCTAAAACTCTCCAAAGAACTTCTCTTGGAACTTTATTGTAAGTTTTTTCTAAATCAATAAAATTCACATGTAGATTCTCGTTACTCTCTCTGTACTCCTTCACCAGGTATAGCTTCCATAGTGGATCGACCTATTATAAATCCAAACTGATTATGAGAAATTTTTTATCACATCTTAACCTACGCTCAATTATTCAGTCACATAATTTTAAAGTATGACACATTAACTTAATTCTTCTATAATTTGCACTATAGTGCATCCTCTTTATTCTTAAAAATGAAGACCAAAACACTCTTCATTCACTCANCCACCAGGTATAGCTTCCATAGTGGATCGACCTATTATAAATCCAAACTGATTATGAGAAATCTTTTTATCACATCCTAACCTATGCCCAATTATTCTCTCACATAATTTTAAAGTATGACACATTAATTTAATTTTTCTATAATTTGCACTATAGTGCATCCTCTTTATTCTTAAAAATGAAGACCAAAACACTCTTCATTCACTCATCGAACATCTTTTTAGTTTTTAAAATAATATTAAAGAATTTAGTAAGCAAAGAAACTTCCAAATCTCTTAAATATTTTCACTTTTCAATAGGGATATCATGAGGTCCTACTGATTTTCCATCATTGGTTCTCTTTAAAGCCTCTTTAACTTCCTTTTTATTAGCAACAGTAAAAATAAAAAGATTTATTATTATTGGTGATACTAAGATAACTACAGTTATCGTATTTTTAGAAACTTTATTGAATAATTTATCAAAATAGATCACCCACTTATGTTGAATATCTTTTTCTAAGAAAATATTTTTTTATTTTCATCTTTAATACACTTTACTTAATTAAATCTTTACTTTTTTTCTCTTTTCTTGACTAGTTTATACATATATTTTCATTCTCTTTAGTATCTAAGCTATTATAAAGATTGTTATAAGCAAAATTCTTAGTATCACAAATTATTCTTTTAGACCCTACAACCCAACTTATATTTTTTGTAATTCTCTAACTTTTAACATTTAAACTAATTTTTATAACACATTGTTCTATTTTAACTTTTCTTGCACATTATTATTCCGTCACCAATTATTTTTATTTATAAAAATTTTTTCTTTTGATTCTCCAAGTACATCTTTGCTACTTGTTTAATAGTGCTAGTTATTTTATTCCCCATAAAATTAGCTTCTGAATGAACATTCTAAATGTTGAAATCTTGAAGGTTACTCATAAAACTAATTTTATTTGTCTTTTAGGTGCTCCCATCTAATTCTATGACAATATTTTTTTGTATTCATTAATTTACAACTCTTCATCTTAAAATATAGAACTAATAATCGATGTTGACTACTTGAATTTTCACTTGGAATGACCTTACAATCTTTACATTCTCGATGATCTCTATGTCTCATAAGAAAACAATTAATTTTTGTTTTGTTAGATCCATTTATATAATTAATAATATGCTTATCTCTTTTCTTAAGTGTTATTAATAACAAAATCGTAAGCTAAAACAAGGTCTAATATAGTTCTACCTTCTTCATTAATCACTCCAAACTCATAGCCATCATAAATATTTTAAAATATTTTTCCACTCCACTAACATGTCCATTTAAATGTCCTCCAATAAATTTTTTTCTTAGAGATATATTATTTTTATTAATTCTTCTAGGTCACTTCAAATCCTTTCTTTTGCTAAACCTACTTGATGAGCATAAACACATATTTTTATCTCTAATTCTATTAATTTTTACAACATTATTTTTCAAACTCTTATCAATAATTACACCCAAACTATTTCTATTGTGACCCTACCTGAATACCAAAGTTTAAAACCTAAGCTATAAATCTCCTTTTCCTTTTCTCCAATCTATTTAGTTGATTGCATAAGATATTTATCTTCCTATGAACCATAATATCCACTAATTTCATTAGTTTATCGATGAGATTACATATATACCAAGATCTTATCCTCATATTAGTTTTATGAACTAACTTATTTGCCCGCATTCGTACACAATGGGGGAACCCTTACTTATTCGACATTACACTCGGTACCGATGTAGCGACCCTTGCACACTTCTCGCTGTATTCAGATTATATAACACGTCGCTTCTAGGGGACGTACTAACATTTAATGATTTAAATGTTGCTTGTCATGATTTTCGAGAAAAAAACTATGTTGACTATTGACTGCCTAACACAACACTATACTTTTCACATTCGGAGTTTGTGACCTGGCAATTATAGTGTTAGTATAAATACCAAAACAAAAATTAAATTAATAAATTTTGAAAAAGTCATAAGTCCAAAATATTATATCAGAAGTTATATATCACACAACACTCAGTAACACAAAAATTAAAATTTTATTAGCAACATCTATTATTATTGTGATATTATTTTTAAAATTCAAAGAGTCAAGTTTATTGGAATTTTTTTTATAAAGCTACTCTATTTCCTGAACTGATATTTTCTAATTCTAACTAACTAGAGTTCATTAGATTTTGTGGTATGCTTGAAATTTATCTCTTTAAGCCCTCTATACTTTTTTACAATATTATATAGTAATGTGGAATTTAGGTGTTAGATATGTAAATATATCAAAATTTTGTTGTATGCCTGAAATATTCTAATTAAGCCTTTCATATTTTTTAATAATAATATGTAGTGGAGTGGTATTTTGGTGTTAGAAATAGAAATACGTCAAAATTGTGTGGTACGCCTGAATTTATTTGTTTAAAAACTCCATTTTTTCTTATAATACTATACAATGCTATGACAAGTAGGTCTTGTGTGGTATGCCTGAAATTTTATGTTTAAGTCTTTCAATTTGCTTACAATATTAGCAGCACTATGTCATTTAGGTGTTAGAAATGTAAATACAACAGAATTGTGTGGTTTGCCTAAAAAATAAAGGCTCAACAAAGCAAACAATGAACGATTAAGGAGAGACAACTGAAAGCTCTTAAATCTCATAAAAAAACATCTCAGAAGATTATCAGGCACAAAATCACCCAAAACTGAAGCAAAAGTAAGTCACATTAAGCCAAATGATATTCATAGAGAGTAAATTCACCCGTAGAGAGATAATGAGAGAGAATTATGGGCTTCAAGCACCTCACCTGTAGTGAGTGAGAAGATTGAAGATCAACATAGAGAAAATGGACCGCTAATATAGAGAATACATCAAAACAAGAATCGTGATGCCCTAGGAATGTTTACTGTGGATATGACATATTATATTCCAAATAGTGGAAGGGTATGATACTAGAATTAATAGGAAAATAATGAAATACTAAAAAAAAACATTTATTTAATGTAGGGAGATGGTTTCAACTCAACATAACAGAAAGTAACAACACATATCATAAATGACAAAGACAAACACCTCTAAGGTGTATTCCAATGGCGGTTGAGGTTGGCTAGGTGGTTCGAGATGGTTGGCAATGGTGGTGGCAGCAAGGAGTGCTGATGAAAATGAGGGGAAGGTGTATAATTGCGAGGAAAATAAGTATGGAGGGTCGTAGGTGATCGATGACATGCATATTAGGGGCAAGAAGGTGTTGGACAGCAAAGACAACGGAAGTGGGGTGAGGAGCAGTTGATTGGGATTGTTGGGAAGGATGGAGGAGATGCTAGTTGGGAGGGCAGAGGGTCTGACTGCAAGGAGGGCTGCTGTAGGGGTGCCGTTTGGTTGTTGGAAGGGATCTAAAAGTCTGGACAGCTAGTTGCTGCAATAGGAAGAGGGGTCGGCAGTGCAGGGGAAAGTTGTTGGGGATGGTCGACAACTAAGGGAATTGGAGGAGAAGAGTTAGGGAAGATACAATCGCTACCTCAGAGTAGGATACAGTCGGAGCACAACTACCTCTTTAGATACAACCCTGCAAAAGATGAAAGAACTCTACATAGAAAATTTGAAAGCAAACATAGCAAAGACCTCTAGTCTCTTAGCAAACCAACATAAATATTGCCCTAGCTAGGCGGGAAACAAGAATGGAAAGAAGAGGAGAAAGGAAAGAGGAGGCGACCAGTAGCACTCGGATCAAGCAAGAGACGCGAAAGGAAAGACTCCATGGTTGCTCTCCTCCAAATCTTGCTCTATCCGCACTGCTCCTGGATCGGTCTCCCCATAAAATGCCTTGGACTGGCTCCCATATGCTAGCTGGTTCAACCGACTGGCCTGTTTCCCTCATCCGTGCAGGAAACTCACACACCCGTGTCAGTCTTTTGGGATTGGGGGGAGAGGGAGCTTTGACGTCATAGAAGCTNTCAAACAACCCAGCAAAGCAATAACAAAACCATCATCTCCAATGCATAAAACCAAAACAACAGCCGAAACCAACTTCTCATCCTCCACATCTCAAAATAATGAAACAAACAAACAACAACCAAAACCGCCATCACCAACAATCAATACTCTCACATTCATGTTTTNGAGCCAAATTCTGAACGAGTAAATATTTCATATGCTTCTCATCTATGTCAAGTTGGGCCTCAATGAGGTTGAGGGTTTGCAAGAGTTTGGTTGATGAGTAATTCTTACTATCTTCCGGGTCTTCCCTTTGACTCTTAAAATTTTGGAGAACTGATATTTTCTTGCTAATTTCGAATAACAAGAGCTTTACACTGGCCTTTCATCTCTTCATATGGAACATTGGGGGTGAGGGTTAGAAGTGTAGCCGCCTGTGATGCTATCAATTGGTCGTCACTAAGACCATCCACTGAAATTTTAAATTTTTCCATATTTTGGTTTGCGTGATCTTTATATGTCTCAACAAAAAGTTCTCCATCTTTTAGGAGAGCAGGAACCACAATCTCATCAAAAATCGCGTGTTCCTTTTGTTCACATGGAGGAAAAACATTGAATATATCCACGAACAAGGTAGTTTCATTGGGGAAGATGTCATCGGTTGAAAATTCTCGATTAAACTGTTTTTTACCGTCTACGGTGTCTTTGTTTAACTTTTCGATGACGCCCTGTTCGGTGAATTAGATCATTTTTCTGGTTGTGCATTCTGTTTTAACATGCCAAATTTGTGGTACTTGCAACATTTTCTGGCTACGATAGATTTATGAATTGATTTCGCTGGATAGTAGCAAGGGGGGTCGCTTGGTGATACGGTCTTTTCACTTTGGAAGCTAGAGTACGTAACTTTTGGCAGTAGTAAGTTGGTATAAACTGACGTTGTGTTTCCCGCTGTATCTTCATATTTTCTCGTTCTTTTCTTCGACCTTCCGGATCACGGTCAAGGGTAACCTCTCGCTGGATTTTCTCTTCAATATACATAAGCTTTCGCTGAAGACTGTGGGGCTCTTGTCGTATCTCGTCTCGGGTAGGCTTGGGTGTAGATCTTCTTAGTGGAATGGTTAGGGTTTAGGAATAGGAAGGAAAAATTTTGTGGATGTGAAATAGGGTAAAAATAATTGGTTCAAGGTTGTTGATTTTGAAAACCAGCGAGAAGAATTAGGCGTAGGAACATGTGACAGGAAAATGGTATTGGGTGGTAGGAAGGAAATTATTGTTTAAGGCAGACACTAGGGAACCCTAGGATAGAACTAGGGTTGGGCTAGCTCTCGTACCAAATGATACTGGAACTAGTAGGAAAATCAATGAAATACTCAAAATAAACTTTTATTAATGTAGAGAGGGAACATTATATAAAATAATAACGCAAAACATAAACGACACCGACAAACACATCTAAGATGTATTCCAAGGGCGGTGGAGATTGGCTAGGTGGTTCAGGATGGTTGGCAAGGGTGCTGACAACAAGGAGAGTTGATGGTAGCAAGGGAAAGGTGCATAATTGCGAGGATAGCAAGTGTGGAGGGCCGTAGGTGATCGGTAGCAGGCGGATTGGGGGTTGGAAGGTGCTGGACAGTAAGTGCAATCGAAGTGGGGTGAGGAACAATTGATTGGAAGTGTTGGGAAGGATCAGGGAGATATTGGGGTGGTCGACAACTAAGGGAAGTGGAGGAGAAGAGTTAGGGAAGATACAATCACCACCTCAGAGTGGGATACAGCCGGAGCACCACGATCTCCTCGGATACAACCCTACAAAAGGGAAAGGGACTCCACACAAGAAATTTGAAACCAAACACAACAAAGAACCTAGACTCTTAGCAAATCAACTTACATATAGCCCTAGCTAGGCTGGAAACAAGAAAGGAAAGAGGAGAAGGTGACCGGTAATGCCGGAACCGAGTGGGAGACGCGAAAGGAAAGACACCAAGGCCGCTCTCCTCCAAATCCCGCTTGGTCCACACTGCCTTTGGATCGGTCTCCCCATCAAATGCCTTGGACCGGCTCCTCTATGCCAGCCGATTCAGTTGTCTGGCTTGTTTCCCGCATCTGTGCGAGAAACTCACACATCTGTGTCTGGGTAAAACCAGAAATAAATTATAACGAAACAGTGGAATGCAGCCCGCCGCAAAGCGAGGGAAGAAGTCACATGTTGCAAACCTTCTCCGTGATTTTCTCTTTGCCACAAGCATACCGCCCGACCAAAACAGCCAGACAGTGCATTCTGGCATTGCTGCTCCAAATGGCACCTTAAGCGCTTAATGAGGTCTATGATAACTTCATGGGTAAGTGCTGGTGCTTTATTTTAAAAAAAATTTTCTCCTGTTTGCACGTGAGATATAGTTGACCATGATTATGTTATTTTAACTAATGTGCTAAAAACTAATGTTTTCCAAATTAATTTGTTATTTTCATGGTTTGTATGAAGGAGTATATCCTGAATTCAGTTTGGTCATGTGCCCTTAATTTAGCTTGGTAGGTTGTTTGCACTTGCCGTCTAATGAATGGACTCGACATTGTGGTACGGTCTCTCTAACTTTTCAAGCAGGATCCCTCTCAAGGTTAATAACATAAATTTTGATTAGAGATTTTTGTTTATGATTAAATAATTAAATTATTAAACACTTGGTGAACAAAAATATAGTTAATTAAAGGCTAATGAATTGGGCCGTGATAAATTGTGAGCTACTAACAAATTAGAACATTAAGGAAATTATTAATTAATTTATTTATCAAATAGCTAATTTGCTTTTGTTAGTTAATTCATACTAATTCATCAGTACATAATAAGTGATTAGTTTATTTAATTCTATAGTTAGTATACTAAGTGAATGGAAAATCTTTACTGTTAATCAGTGATGAATCAGTTATTACTTCCTCCGCTTCTCTTATTTTCTCTTTTTGTCTTCCACATTCTTACTCCAATTCTTTCCTATTCCGTCTCACCTAAGTGGATGTTACACTCGCGGTTAACCTATGCACGGATTCGAGTGATTAGCCTGATTGCTAGGAGGCATGATAAGCCATTACATGACTATAAAATCTGGAATGCCCAATTAAGCAATTAGCTCTGATTAATAACTCAATTTAGGCCAGCTAAACAAACCTTTAATGTCTAATTAGATTGGATAATGTTGAGCTATTTTTAAAATTGAAGTAGAAATTGACCCAATGGATCTGAACTGGTTAACTTTTACAGGCAAGAAAATGATCAATTGAAAGACAGGTTAATAGATGAATCAACAATTTCAAGCATAATAGAATAGAATTAAAGAATACATTGCCACAAGATCATTGATTAATGGGGGATCTTAATCATGTTTGTTTCGAGTTACGAAACTAAGGAGCTTTGTAAAATTCTTGTTCGCTTGTTTCACATATTTCTTTTACTTGATCTGTGGAATGCTTTGTTGTAAAATTTTGCTATGTTCTACCGAAAAACAGTTTATACACTGTCTATCAAATATATACGAACAGATTGCAGGAGAACAACACAACTTACTAGCTCTGAACTATTAAAAGAACCATACCTTATTGTTTATGACTTGAAGTACACCTCTGAGAAGTTTTTCTTTATTTTAGCTGTGCTACTTACTTTCTTCCGTGGTTATATGCAAAATTTCTATTTTAGCCTAACACTTTTAATTTTATCTATGGTACTAGGACTGTTTCATGAGATGCTCCAATCCACAAAAGTGAAGGAATCCCAATCAACATGGAAGGTGCTTTTGTTGCGTTGCTTACCTTTTTTACATTTTATTTATTTATTTTTTCGCCTTGTTGTCTTCTGCGTTTGAGTGGTTTCAATTGCTAAAGGAAAATATTAAAAAATATCTGCAAAAATTTCTGTTTTATCTAGAGAAATCTTGTTAGATGTTTTTTATTTCCTCTTTTTTATTTATTAATTCTTGCACACACTGAATGTGCTAGACCTAGAACACAAGATCTTACTGTTCGAGACAATAAGTCCAACAACTAAACCAAAGTGGGCTGCGAAAATCTTGTTGGATGTTGCTTCTACTTATCCTGGGCCCATAAACAAAGAGGAATTTCTATTTTGTCTGTTGATCAACTAGCATCAAAGTTATGCTTTTAACAAACCTTATCCTAGCTCAATAATATATTTGCCTGGGCAAAAACGTATTCTGGCAATAATATATTTGGGCCATTTTATGGTGAAGAAGTTAGGCTGATAAAGTTCTGAGTTATTTGATGCATGACTCAAACATAGCTTTTAATTTTTTTTTATTGTCTTAACCAATTCAATTATCTGCAACTGCAACAGCTCCCACATTTTGTTTGTGCTGCTTCGACTATAATTATAATTTATTCAAGTTTTTTGCAAAAGTTGTATTCAAGAGTTCAAGTGTATATGCATAACTTGTTTTAGTGTTTTCGGNATAATTTATGCAAGTTTTTTGCAAAAGTTATATTCAAGAGTTCAAGTGTATATGCATAACTTGTTTTAGTGTTTTCGGTTACATTAATATCTCAGTTCAGTTGTACTTTTTACATGAGAGAGGACACGCCTCACATTTAAATTATGCAAAATGTTGTGGATGATAATGCATACCTGATGTTTTTAATACATTTTGCACGCTAATCTGATTGTATTACAATTGTCTTTATGTAGGTGCTAATACTGGATAAATTTACTGTGAAAATCATGTCCTATTGTATCAAGATGTCAGAGATCACTAACAAGGGAATTTCATGTAAGTACATGATGACTTCAAAATAAAAAACAATTCTCTCTGTTTCATTATGTTTTATTTTTTATGTTAGTATTGGGATAGAGAAAGTACTTAGGGCTTCAATTCATTCACAATCAAAACCACACAACTGAAATAGGAACACCGATTTGAGAAATACGGAACAAAAAAAATCCTACAGAAGCATAACAAAGTAATCTAAGAAAAACAGATCAAGACCTACGTGGAAAAACCTGAGAATGGGAAAAAATCATGGAGCCACACCACCAAAAAATTTTACTATGAATGGGAGAAATATACATATTATACCACTCAGATCTTCTCTCTACGTTAACTGAAACTCACAGAACTTTGCTACAAACTTTACTCTCTATATTACAAGAGAAAGACCTCACTAAAATCCACCTCTTTGATCCTTTTTTGTTTTAAAAAAGCCCTGTCTAGAATTCTGCACGCGAGAGATACTCGCGCTCGAATTGAAGACTTAAGAATCAAAACAGGAGAACAAATCGTCTTGGCATAACCACTTCGAGACCAGTGTAACCGAACGTTATGTTCCACAAATCTGGAATCTGTAGAGCTCCGACATCACAATTTCTTTGAAAGTAAAATTTTTACTTCTAATGAACTTCTGATTCTGATAGTTTTAGAATTTTTACCCAATTCATCAGAGTCATTTCAATTGAAAGTGTGCTTGACAGATTTCGAGTCAAGCTTATCTTGGAACCTGCATCAGTATGTGCATATGTAGAACATCCAAATCTATTCAAGTGAGATAGATTTACCTCTTTGTTACTTTAGAAATTTTCAGGTATGTCTTCCTTCAAATGTATAGACGGACCATGGTTGATCAGATACATTGCAGCGTTCACTGCTTTTGACCAAAATTGCCTTGGCAAGCCTGGACGCAACCTCAGACTTCTGGCACGCTTCGTGATGGTTCTATTCATGCGCTTATCTACTCCATTTTGTTTTGGAGCTCTTGAAACAATGAACTCATGTCTGATCCTCTCTGAAGTATAGTAGAGTTCATGGTGTTCATGTGCTTAGCTACTCCATTATGTCGTGGAATTCATGCTTGATCCCCACTGTGGAGTTCTTGAACCTCTGATCACGATGCTTGCCCGCGTTATCTCATCCTAGACACTTCAACTTTAAGAATGTCTCATTTTCTACCATGAGCTTTCACTTAAACACTTCAAATACGCTAGATTTTTGCTTTAAGAAAACATATACATTTCTTGTGCAATCGTCAATATATATTTCTGGTGTGACAAAATACTAGAAATTTCCAATGGACTGAATTCGAGCAGGATCTCATACATTAGTATGCACTAACTCTTATTTTTTTGCCTTTACCATTGGCTTACATTTGGAGAAAGAAATTTTCTTCTTTTTGTCATATACACAATCTTCACAGAAGTTTAAATATATAGATTTCAAACCTTAAAATTTATTCTTTGAAAATAGAGAATTCATATCTTTCTCGCTCATATGACCAAGCATACATTGCCACAAACAACCTCTTTTTGGGGTATGCATGAACATGAATTCTTGAATCTACTATCCAAAATTCAGTACTAGAGAGTCACTTTGGATTTCGCCAGTGGAGACATTTGTAGAGTGATTTTTTTCTTGTCCTACACCACCAGGTTTCCTTGGACTTTTACAGTCGTTCTTGAAATGCTCTTTCTTTTCCCAGTTCTAGCATTCTCCTCAGCTTGATATGGACTTTCGTCTTTTGGACTTGAATTAGTCTCTCTGCCTGTATGTCTGTCCAGATTTCTTCAATTGTTTTCAACATTTAACTCAAAACTTGAATATTCACCGTTCACGGAAGTTCTACGAACTTCTTTATTCAACAGCAATCTTATGATGTCATTGAAGTTCAACTTCATAGTCCCAGAAGAGTTACTAACCATCTCAACCAAACCATCCGAGCTGTCCTACAATGATGTTTCATAATTTATAGTGCTTTGATCTCATCATCAAATTTTTCATCAGAGAACACAACTGGCTTGTCACAATATTGACATTGTTCGAGTGTTCGAACATTGAACTACTTTTTGCCATCTTCATATTGAATAATCTCTTTATCAAAAAAATCTTATTTGAAGCAAAATATTTTTCATACATCTTTCAGCTCTATCATGAGATCGATCGTGGTTTTCTCATTCATTGTATTGAATGCAACAAACGAAAAAAAAAATGTGAACGAATGAAATCTAGAGTCGTTCAATTTAACACTTTCCATTCCTCCACAATCATCGATTCAGGCTTAATGATTCCTTGTAGTGGAAGATACAGTTTTTTCTAATACACCATAACCTCCACTTGCATCCTCTAGAACGAGAAGTTCGATTTGTTAAATTTGTCCTATTTGTATCTCGCTTCGTTAGTCATTGCTCCCACTCGAATCAAACACTACACTCTGATACCATTTGTTGGGATGAGGTAATTACATAGGATTTTGATTCATTCACAATCAAAATCACACCGCAGAAAATAGAAACACCAATTCGAGAAATCCGAAACAAAAAAAATTAACAGAAGTACAACAAATTAATCTAAAAAAGCACACTAGATTTTAGATGGAGAAACCTGAGAATTGGAAAAAACTACAGAGCCACACACCAAAAAATTGTACTATAAACGACAGAAATGTACATATTACACCACTCTGAGCTTCTCTCTATAATTATTAGAACTTATATAATTTTGCTCGAAACCTTCCTCTTGATCTCACAAGAGAAAAACCTCACTGAAATCCACCTCCTCGACCCTTTTCCTTTTCAAAAAAGTCATGTTGAGAATACTGCATGCGAGAGAGATACTCGTTGCCCGAATCGAAGGGTTAAAAATCAAAATAGGAGAACAAACTGGCTTGGCGCAACCACGCCGAGACCGACGTAATTATTTCGGATGCTCTTTCTGCAAACCTTGAACCTGCAAAGCTGTGGCCTAACCACGCCTATAGTTGGCGTTATTACATGACCCTCATGGTTTCGAAAACTTGTATCAAACAAATGGTCGGCTTAGTTACGCACAGTTGCGGCGTATTCACACCACCTGGTGTAGCTACGCCCATTTTAGGTGTGGCTACGCCATGCTCAGTTGCACGAGTGTCTCTTTGGAGGCGCGAGAGTTCTGTTCCTTGGTGCTGCAGGCTCCACATTCCAACAGTTAGCTTGTCCTTTCTTCAATTATTATGCTGTTTAAATCTGTCAAAAAGTTATATAGATGCTTGTTAGTTATTTTAGTTTATCTTACTGAGCATTGCTTTTAAGAACTCTTAAAAATTTCTGGCAGTGGTTGAAGAGCTTTTCAAAAGAAGGGAGCCAATGATTTCAATGGATGCAATATATTTTATTCAGCCATCAAAAGAAAAGTAAAGATTTTCTTGGAGTATATTTTTTTTTCATTATCATAATTTGGTTCGAAATATTGTGTTATTTATTTATTCCTTAATTCTTATGCTTCATTCAATAGTAAAGGATTAAATCGCACATGCTCATACTTTTTACCATTCTGATTAATATTTCACTATGTCGATCGATTTATAAGCCAACCACCAACGGGATTTCCTGGATGTGTTGGTTTTTTTGTAACTTATGATTAAGCATTTGCAAGTTGAATCTAAACTTTTGAATACAAAAATGGAACTGGATGTCCTTATTTTTTAGGTTGACTTTATGTGTCAGCTGTTTCAGAAAATCCACTTCCCCTTTTTATCTGTATCAACTGCCGGAAAAAAATTTCTTTCTTGTTATGTCATTTTGATTGATAATAAAAGGATAATGTGCTCTTGTTGAGGGATATCATGATGCTGGGTGAGGGGAGCAGTTTGGAATAGTTTACCAGAAATTCTCCGAAGCAATCAAGCACCCATCCTAGCGCCATTAATGATTATGAAATTTCTTGGAGAAAGAAAAATACATTCAAAGTATCTATAGCTTTTTTAGAGTTTTTTAAGGACAACTTTTGAAATCCTCATCCTTTCAAATAAAATGATTACAAAGTTCATATTAGATTTATTACTAGTTATTGGCTTTTATTTCCTTTTAATTTTCTCATTATTTCTTTCCTATCTACTTTATTCTGTTTAATTTCTTTCCTTTATTGTATTCATTGTAATTGAGTTTAAATACTCTTAGTACCATCAATAATGCTATGCTGCTTTATTTTTTAGTTCACATAATATCAGAGCCATGATTTTAACCTTAACAGCCACAGTTTTTTTTCCAACCGGTCGGTTCTCTCTCCAGCAGGCCATATCTCCTTCTAGCTGGTCTACCTGACTTTCTTTCCCGCGTGGTTCTTCCCACGTGGCTCTTTTCGCAAGTTCTTTTCGCGTGGTCCTATCCAGAGGATTGAAAACCCTTCCTTCGATTCTTCCTGCCGTCCGTTACTTTCCCTGTCAGGTTCTGTCCGCTTCTTTGCTGCTTTCTTCTTCGACAAAGGAGTAACCGAAGACCTTTCGTCAATCGAAGCCAATTCCTCCAACAACTCCCTACGATTATCAAGTTACTGTAGATGTTTTTTTTTGGTTTGAGAAAAACATTTATGCTCTAGTTTGCCTATTGTTCTTCCCAGCCATACCTTTCTAGCAGTTGTATCCATCTACTGGTGATCCTACTGGAATTCTTCGATGGCTCGTAATCATAACCAGTTCTCCTTTGGCTCAGTCAGATTCCTCTAATTCTGAACCACCTTTAAAAGGTGTTCTTGATTCCACCGTAGGATTAACTCCAATTTTTGCTCCCTTGCAGACCGAAGGATCAGAAACCAGCATGAATTTCTTAATCACAACCGATAAATTGAATGACAATAACTTTCTCCAGTGGTCCAAAGCGGTGTTTTTGTTCATCAAAGGACGTGGAAAGTTTGGTTACATCACATGTATGGTTTATGAGCCTCCAAAGACTGATCTAACATATGGAGCTTGGGAAGTGAAAAACTTCATGGCCATGTCGTGACTGATTAACTCCATGGAGACTTTGATTGGTTGTTCATATATGTTCCTCCCTTCAGCTAGTGTCCTCTGGACGGGTGTCTGTGATACCTACTCGAATGTAAGAAATTTCGGCTAACTAAGAAATCTAAGAAAATTTGGGAGGCAAAATAGAGATCAAGGACTGTGACCCAGTACTATAATGACCTTGTTGCACTATGAATGGAATGTGATATGTACTACGACTACACTTGAGATTCTCTAACCGATCTATCCCTCTTCCAGAAGATTGTAGAAAAGGATTGTATGTTCAAATTCCTGGCTGGCCTTAATAAAGTCTTTGACGAAGTTTGGGGATGTATTCTTGTTCGGGATCTTCTTCCTTCCGCTCGTGCAGTCTTTATCGAGATTCGTCGAGAAGAAAGCTAGAGATTTGCCATGCTCGACACTTGTTCCCCTTCAGCCGAATCATTACCTTGATCTCCAAAAGTACTCAGTCCTCGTTTATGCCATCTCGGACCTGTCACCCCACTTGCGATTACTGTCACAAACCTAACCACACTCAGGACAAGTCTTGGAAACTTCACTATAAGCCGACATACAAGCCCTTTACCATATCCACTGCTATCGAAGGTCTCATGGCGACGGCCAAACTTACCATAGCTCAACCGACTCCTGCCCGGAACATCCCAGAATCCTCCGAATCCTTGAAGAATCGGATGGAGTTATTAATCAAGCTTCTTGGAGCCAATCAAGTCTCTGCGGGTCTGTTGACCTCCATGTCCGACAAGGTCTTCTTCATATGGCTCGCACGGTTTATTACTTTTCTAGTCTGTGGATTATTGATTCAGGTGTCATGGATCATATGACTGACTGCTCACAAGTTTTCTTAACTTATTATCCATGCTTTGTAAAATATGTTGTCAGATATGCCGATGGATTCTGCAGTTCCATTGCTAGTAAAGGGTAGGTTGTACTAAAGCTGGTCTAACTCTAAAGTCTGTTTTACATTTTCTGCTATTGCAATATAACTTGTTATCTGCCAGCAAGTTGACAAATGATATCTATTGCGTCGCTAATTTCTCTTATGATGGTTGCGTTTTTCAGGATCGTCGTTCTGGGAGGATTTTTGGAATTGCTAAGAGGGTAGTTGGACTCTACTACTTTCAAGAGGAGATCACAGAAATTGAGGACACGCATATCAGAAGTTGTAGCATATCTCGAGTTATTGAATGTCTCATTATGTTGTTGCATTGTCGTTTTGACAATCCTTGTTCTCAATATTTAAAAAAGTTGCATCCTTTGATGTTTTCTAATAAAGATTTCTAACTTTCATTGTGAGACATGTCAGTTAGTCAAACATCATCGGGCCCCTTACCCACCCCATACTTACACCTTCTCATTTCTTCCTCATTCACAATAATATATGAGGACATTCTAGCACTCCTAGCTATACCAATAAACGGTGGTTCTTGACTATAATTGATGACCACATTCAAATGACTTGGGTTTACATTTAAAAGACAAATAAGAAATTGCTATGACCTTCCAAAACTTCTTCACTTTTGTGTTGATTCAGTTCAAAAGTCTTATTCAGGTCATTTGGATCGACAATGACAGTAAGTTTTTTAGCTCTATATTGGGTGAATTCTTGGTAAGTAAAGACAAAATCCACCATAATCATTGCGCGGACACTCCTCAATAAAATAGGGCAGGTGAGAAAAAAAGTCGTCACCTACTCGACGTTGCTCGCTCTATTATGTTTTAATCTAATTTCCCGAAAATATTTTGGAATGACGTCATTCTCACTGCTACCTATCTCATAAATAGCGTCTCCTCTAAAATTCACAGGTTCGAGATTATTGGATGCATTGCCAATCGTGTCTTCTCCACATTAGATCTCAAGATTTTTGGATGCATTGTTGTTGTTCAGAACACTGCCCCTTATCGTAGTAAACTTGATCATAGATCCGTAAAATGTATCTTCTTAAGGTACTCCGCAACTCAAAAGGAGTATCGGTGCTTTGATAAGACCACCAACAAAATATATGTGCGTGTTGATGTCTCATTCTTTGAAAGTGTTCACTTTTTTTCTAGCTCCCCTTAAATGAGGTTGAGCTTGAGTTTCCCGATACTGCCCCTTATCCTACTTCTGTGAATGTTCCCCCTCTTGTTTCTACCATTAAGGAGTCCCTTGTTCTCTTGAATGCACCATTTCTTCCTCCTACTGTTCGTATCTACACTCAGCTCACTCGTCCCAATGATTCTACTCTGGAGCCCGTTGCCTCCTTACAGGATCTTGACTGCACCTCGGGCAATATCTTTAGCACGACCTCTTCAAATGCAGAGGTGAGTTCTCCTAGTAAGGTACGCAATCAAACATATCCCCTTTCTTCTGTGACAAAATATGTCTTTTTTCACAGTTTATTGCCGACCTACAAAGCATTTACTACTGCTTTGATGGACCACCAGATCCCAGCTATTATCAAGGTTGTTCTTGCTGATCCAACCTGAAAAATGACATTAATGGAGGAGATGAATTCCCTTCATTAGAACCATACGTAGGACGTTGTTGATCTTTCTCAGGGTAAAAAAGCTAAAGGATGTCGTTAGATTTTCAGCATCAAGTTCAACTCTGATAGGTTCTTTGAGAGCAAATGGGTGCGATTGGTTGCCAAAGAGTATTCATAAACCTACGGAGTTGACTATGTGGATATATTTGCTCCAGTGGCTAATGTAAACACTATTCGAGCTTTGTTGTCACTTGCAATAAATCTCGATTGACCTCTATTCCAAATTGATGTCAAGAATGTATTTTTGAATGGACAACTTACGGAAGAGGTATACATGCGTCTCCCTCTTGCCTTTGATTATGCTGCATTCAGAGGACAAGCGTGCAGGGTGCGAAAGTCCTCTATGGGCTAAAACAGTCTCCAAGTGTCTGGTTCGACAAGTTCACAAAGGTGGTCGTGGGCCATAGTTTTTCTCTACTCAATCTGATCCCACCCTCTTTTCCGCATTCCTTTAATGGTCAGGTAGCTATCCTTATTGTCTATGTTGACGATATTATTTTTACAGTTAATGATCTCCCAACATTGGAATTTTTAAAAGACATTCTTGCTAAGTCCTTCAAAATGAAGGACTTAGGGATTTCTTCGGTACTTCTTAGGCATAGAAGTGACTCAGTCATCTCGCGGTATAGCATGACTCAACGTAAATATATGATTGATCTCTTGACAAAGAATAATCTTGTTCTGTTCAAACATGTTGTTCTTATGGATAAGAATGAAAAATTATCTGACATTTTAATGTTGTGCCTATAATAAGACTCATTACCAACGCCTTATGAGAAAACACATCTACCTTGTTCATACTCGCTCTGACATTCGTCATGTTGTTGGTATAGTGATTCAATTCATGTGTGACCCCTATGAGCACCATCTCTTTGTCCACTGAGTTCTCCACTATTTGAGAGGTACATCAGACTCGGGTTTGTTTTTTTTCCTGTCACACCTCTCGATCTATTGATGTTTATACAGATTTTAATTAGGCTGGATTAGTTCATGATCGACGTTCCAACTCGGGATATAACTTATTTGTATGAGACAATCTTGTCATGTGGAAAAGTAACAGACAGTCTGTGGTTGCTCAAAGCAATGCTGAAGCAGAATTTCAGTTCATATCCTTGGGAATTTGTAAAGCTCTCTGGTTATGCATCTTGCTCCGTGAACTTCGTATGCCAAACTCTGTTCCGCTGTAGCTATTTTGTGATAATAATGCCGCAATTAGCGTTGCTCACAATTCAGTCCAACATTATCGGATCAAACGTGAAGATTGACAGATACATCGTTAGAGAAGAAAATTGATTCCGGGGAAATGTGTTCTATATGTGCCATCTAGTTGTCAACTAGTAGACATGCTCACCAAGTATATTTCTTGTCTTTTGTTCGATGACTTCAAATCAAAATTGAATATGATTGACATCTATGCTTCAACTTGAGGGGGAGTAGTAGATTTATTACTAGTTATTAGCTTTTATTTCCTCTTATTTCCTCATTATTTCTTTTCTATTTACTTTATTCTGTTTTATTTTTTTCCTTTGTTGTAACCATTATATATGGGTTTAAATACCCCTACTCCTATCAATAGTACTATGCTGCTTTATTTTTTTGAAGTTCACGGTCATATTAAATAAGAGACTCAAACTTAGGAAATCTAAACTATTGACAAACTAAGCAAGGCTAAAAAAAGGAAACAATTAAAATAAGTCAAATCATATATAAACTAAATAACCAAGAAATAGCCTTAATTGCACATATTATTAAAATATAATAGTTCTTTTTGATTACCCGACAGTGTCGTATGCGGTGCACTATTGGAATGATATCTGAAAATCAATTGAACATCTCAAAAAATCTTGGTTCATCTTCTCGTTTTCCATAACAGTAAGCTGCCTATCAGTGGTATGTTCATTTTTTATCCCTCTTTTTAATTTGCACATTCAATGTCACAAGCATGTTAGTTTTCAACATCAGGAAGGCCTACAATTGGTGGTTGCTTATATATGACTTCGTAATTCCTGTTGCTTTCTGCTGTCTGTAAAACTTTAACTGACGAAAACTGTTTCATAAACTATGAATTTATTTACTCTTTACAGAATCACAGTGATTTTAGATTTAGGCAATTGAGGAATAAGTTCTTAAGAGTATACCTTAGGAGTAAGTTCAAATAAAAAATAATCAATTAGACTTTAAAATTTATGATATACTTTTAAGAATTTACTACAATTTGACTAACAATTTTTTACTACAAAATTCAGTCAAGATGATTTTTTATTCATAATCACTAATTTATTTACTCTTTACAGAATCACAGTGATTTTAGATTTAGACAATTCAGGAATTGTGATTTTGAATTGAAGGTGACAGGTATCTGAATTTCTAAAATTGACACCATTTCTTGGAAATTGAAAAATGGTGCACAATATGATTAATCATCATGACGGTATTATCTTGAATGAATGCGATGATTTTGTTTATGATGGCAGTGCCAATGTATTTGATCCCATTATTTGTCCATAGTTAATGCATGAGCTGCATAAGATGATCAATCAGAAAATTATTATCATGCATGCTATTTTTTTGATCCACATTGTTTCGTTTATTGCCTTAAGCTATAATCCCCCCGTTCATATTGTGATTATGAATAAATAGCATGCATGATCCACATTATTATCATGCATGCTATTTTTTTATACATATGTATATCTATACATATACATATGTATATCTATACATATACATATGTATATGTATAGATATACATATGTATATATATATATATATATATTTAAAGCCCAAGTGCTAATATATTAAAGAAAATGTACAGATAGGTTGTATGAGAGGGCCTGAAAGAAGGTCCAACAAACACAATACAACACAAAAAGAAAACTCAATAAAGCAAAGATACATAAAGATAAAAAAATAAAAAAGCCACCAACTGGTGCAAAAGTGTTAGGGACGTTTCACTTTAGTTCTCCGTCTGCCTTTAGTTATCGGAAGGGAGCCGACTAACAAATCAGTAAAGTGTGTACCATTATCCGAAGTAACCAAAGTATCATCCATCAGATTTTTTGAGCTCAAGTAGGTCTTCATTCTTCTTCTTCCTTCTGGATATATAAACCTGTCATTCCTCATCCAAAGATTGACTCATTTGATCAATGGATTGGTCCAAAGGTGGTCGGACAGGTGCAGTTCGTTGCACAACATGATCCCCATGAGTTTGAGTAACATTGACTTCTTTCTGGACCTGATGAGGCGGTAGTAAAACAATAGAAGTATTTCCACCTGTAATATGAGTGATAGGTTCTAGTGCAAGCGGAGACTGAAGAATCTCCCTCGCCTCAACAATAGGAGGTTCCAAAGACGGGGGAGCTACAACGTTGTGTGGAGATTAAATGGTTGACATATTGCTTGTGGGGATAGTGACGTCTTCAGGTGTATCCTTTTGATGATCAATAGTGTCAATAAATTGGAGCTGATCAGGAGGATAGAGCTGATCAAGAGGAGATGGAATCACTGCCTCTAGCGGAGCATTTTATTTTTTTGGTTTGAGGTGGGGGTGTAGATGATGACATTGAGAACTGGAGTGGCCGAATATACAACAGTTCGAACAATGAGAAGGAAAAGGCTCAATCTTTGCATTCTGTTAATATTCATGGTGTTGTGTGCCCAACCAAATTTCCTCAGAAGCAGAAGAAGTAATGTCTCTTTCAATAAGTACTCTGGCTTCAAATGAACGAGAAAGATTAAAAGTAGGAATGTTCGTTTTGAGTGGCTTACCATAAGCTGAAGCATAGAGTACAACACTTTTTGAGAAAACTAATGAAATTTCAGACCAGAGAGGCGAATCCAAACCGGAATGATTGACGGTTCTGTCTGTGGGTCAAAATCTACATATAATTTTAGAATCTTCATTGTTCTGTTATCAATCCAGATTATCCTTCTAGCAAATAAGCACGTGTAATCTTCTTCGTTATTAATTTGAATAAGAACGTTCCACTCCCTAACAAGGTGCTTAATTTAAAATTCCTTCTGAATAAGCTCTATTTTGGAATGATCATATAGAAACTTCCCAACCAGACGACAGGAGGAAGCATGTTGAATACCTTCAGCTTCTGTAAAGAAGATGTCAGACTTCTCATTCTTCATATTAGGTTTCTTGATGTTCTCCACCCACTCAAACGAAGAAGGGAAATAGGACGATTTAGGTGTACCTGAGGCCTGGACACCCGTAAGGGCAGCTGCATATGATCTGTTCGAAGCCATCCTCAGAGTGCGGCGTTAAGAACAGAGAAAAAAAACAGCTTTGATAAACACAGGAGAAATTGTGTCGATACCACCGAAGCTGAAAAGGAGAACACGAGACGAGCAGTAGAGGAGCCGCAAAAATCGCGAGATGGGAAAACAAGCCGCAGAACCCGCAAGCTGTACCCGCGAGACGGAAAGACGAGCCTCCGAGCCGGGAAAGCTCGCGAGACGGTAAGGCGGGAGACGNGGCCTGAAAGAAGGTCCAACTAACACAATACAACACAAAAAAACTCAATAAAGCAAAGATACATAAAGATAAACAAAATCAAAAAGTCACCAACTGGCGCAAAAGTGCTAGGGACGTTTCACTTTAGTTCTCCCTCTGTCTTTAGTTATCGGAAGGGAGCCGGCTAACAAATTAGTAAAGTGCGTACCATTATCCGAAGTAACCAAAATATCATCCATCAGATTTTTTAACTCAATTAGGTCTTCATTATTCTTCTTCCTTCTGGATATATAAACTTGTCATTCCTCATCCGATGATTGACTCATCTGATCAATGGATTGGTCCAAAGGTGGTCGGACAGGTGCAGGTCGTTGCACAACATGATCCCCATGAGTTTGAGTAACATTGACTTCTTTCTGGACCTGATGAGGCGGTAGTAAAACAACAGAAGTATTTCCACCTGTAATATGAGTGATAGGTTCTAGGGCAAGCGGAGACTGAAGAATCTCCCTCACCTCAACAATAGGAGGTTCCAAAGTCGGGGGAGCTACGACGTTGTGTGGAGATTGAATGGTTGACATATTGCTTGTGGGGATAGTGACGTCTTCAGGTGTATCCTTTTGATGATCAATAGTGTCAATAACTTGAAACTGATCAGGAGGATAGAGCTGATCAGGAGGAGATGAAATCATTGCCTCTAGCGGAGCATTTTATTTTTTTGGTCTGAGGTGAGGGTGTAGATGATGACATTGAGAAGTGGAGTGGCCGAATATACGACAGTTCGAACAATGAGAAGGAAAATACTCAATCTTTACATTCTGTTAATATTCATGGTGTTGTGTGTCCAACCAAATTTTCTCAGAAGCAGAAGAAGTAATGTCTCTTTCAATAAGTACTCTGGCTTCAAATGAACGAGAAAGATTAAAAGTAGGAATGTTCGTTTTGAGTGGCTTACCATAAGCTGAAGCATATAGTACAACACTTTTTGAGAAAACTAATGAAATTTCAGACCAGAGAGATGAATCCAAACCGGAATGATTGACGGTTATGTCTGTGGGTCAAAATCCACATATAATTTCAGAATCTTCATTATTCTGTTATCAATCCAGATTATCCTTCTAGCAAATAAGCACGTGTAATCTTTTTCGTTATTAATTTGAATAAGAACGTCTCTCATCTAATAGTCCAATTTTTCACTCCCTAACAAGGTGCTTAATTTAAAATTCCTTGTGAATAAGCTCTATTTTGAGATGATCATATAGAAACTTACCAACCAAATTCAGACGACAGGAGGAAGCATGTTGAATACCTTCAGCTTCTGTAAAAAAGATGTTAGATTTCTCATTCTTCATATTAGGTTTTTTGATGTTCTCCACCCACTCAAACGAAGAAGGGAAATAGGACGATTTAGGTGTACCTGAGGCCTGGACACTCGTAAGGGCAGCTACATATGATCTATTCGAAGCCATCCTCAGAGTGCGGCGTTAAGAATAGAGAAAAAAAACAGCTTAGATAAACACAGGAGAAATTTTGTCGATACAACCGAAGCTGAAAAGGAGAACACGAGACGAGCAGTAGAGGATCCGCAAAAATCGCGAGATGGGAAAACGAGCCGCAGAACCCGCAAGCTGTACCCACGAGACGGAAAGACGAGCTTCCGAGCCGGGAAAGCTCGCGAGACGGTAAGGCGGGAGACGAGCGGGAAGAAGCAGCAATGCTGTAACAGGCGCGAAGACGCCGGAGAAGAAGCAGCGAAGCTGTAACAGTTGCTAGGGTTCGCCATGAGGCGAAACCCTAACAGAGCCGAGCGGGGAGGAAAACGACGTCATCGCCTATATATATATATATATGTGCGTGTGTGTGTGTAAGCTTATGAACTAAATAATCTGTCATATCCATAACAATATTTGAACTCAGTTGCTATGGAAATTTGTGAATCTTTTCAATATTATGAGTAATCGCTGATCCCAAATGGAGTTAACAAAATTTTGTGGTTGCACAAATGATTATATATGCTCCTAATGTTTCTCCCTGGTATAATTTATAAATGTTACATCCGTTATTTTATTTTTAGGGATATCTTGTTAATAGATGAAAGAAGTCAAATAACTTGAAAGCTACAGGTTAGAGCTTTTTTCTGTTCTTTTTTTCGTTTGAATATAAATAAAAAAAAAATGTTAGAAATGATTAAAAAAAAATACCGGAATAATTCAGAGCATGTTAGAATAAACTTGAGGCACGTTTTATCCAACATATCTTCAAAAAATGACTTCGGTGTTCTGTACAGCTTCCACGAGCCCTTTCTGATACAGTTCCTACTCCAATGGGGTATATGGCTTTCAGGGCATAGGTTAAAGCTACCTTTTGCACATGATGTGAAAATGTGAAGTCTACTTCTTTCATTATTGTGTTTCTTTGTTGATTTTGGTTACTTTTTGTATGATTACAAGAAAGTGCTATAGTCCCAAAAAAACTCCCATGGGAAATTTCAACATATTTTACTTATTCTTTCTTTATCCTACTCTCTTCGATAATGTGTAGATCAAGAAGATGCAGGATTAATAATATTTTTGCATATAATGTAATTAAAACGTGTATTTTAATTTAATTATTTTTTTTTCTTTGGGAAAGCCCAATGACTAATATATTAAATAGAAAGTAGGATACATATAGATTGTGTGAGAGGTCCCAAACACGGTACCCTGCCCACACGATAACTACCATATCAAATGATTCCAAAAAGAGAAAATATAGAAAATTACATAGAGACCTAAAGAAAAAACCAAAAAGTGTCAAAATACTGAGTTTCAGGTAGCTAGAGAGCGACCCAATTTTGTCTTGCCTCTGCCTCTAGTTCTAGAGAACTAGCCAGTTAATAGATTGCTAAGAGGAATGTCATTGCCAGTTGTAACCAATGTATCATCCAATAAATTTCCGAGCTCGAGTCGGCCTCCATTCTTCTTTTTCCTCCTGGAGTAGACCTATCATTCCTTATCCGAAGATTGACTTACCTGATCAGTGGATTGGTCTAAAGGGTGTCAGACATTTGTAGGTTGTTGAACATTAGAAGCAAAAGCTTGTTGTACCAGCTGATTTTTTACCGGATCGAAGGAGCACTCTTGTGAGTCTTGACATGTAAGTGAGTTTTCTTTAATAACAATGATTTGTATAATCACGTTTGGATCTGTACCTGTATAATGGTGTTCTTCATCTGGAACTGTGGTGTTGGAAAGAGGATCGGGTTGCACTTTCTCAGTAGGGATGGTGTTGGAAAGAGGATCGTGTTGCACCTTCTTAGCAGGGATGGTAGATGACTGTTCTTTAGCGATTGTTGGCCTAGATGAGGATGCAAGCGATAACAAATGATAGAACTATGACCAAACATATTACATTGAGAGCAATAAGGAGTGTGTGGTTCTATTTCAACATTTTGCTAATGTCAGTTGTGAGTGGTGTCAATCTATACCTTATCCGGAATTGGTTGAGTGATATCTCTCTCAACTAACACATAAGCCACAGAGAGTCTGGTGACAGCAAGCGTGGGACTATCAACCTTGAGAGACTTACCGTAAGCAATTGTTAAAGAGTACAGTATTTCTAACTTGAACAAATGTAATTTTAACCCAGGAAACTTTATTCAAACAGAAATGATAGGGGACTCCGCTTTTGGATCAAAATCGACAGCCAACTTCAAAATTTTCATAAAACGATTGTCGTTCTTGATAACTTTTCGAGAAAAAATGTCAGTGTAATCGACATCGTGAGACAACTGAATAAGTATATGTCGACCGTCAAGTAAGCCAATATTTCAACTGCCTAATAGCTTAATAGCATCAAACTCTTTCCGAATGATCTCCAATTTTAGGTGCAATAAAGGAATTTCCTCACTAGAGTAAAACACAAAGAGGACGCGAGAGTGCTGGTTTCAACCTCAGTGAAAATAAGACCAGACTTCCCATTTTTTTGCCAAGCATTTTGATAAAAGTGTGATCACCACCACCTTCAATAGCATCGTGGAAAGATTGAGGAACATTGCTGGACTTGTCAATATGAAAACCAAGTTCTAAACTTGAATGAGGAGCACGAGTAGGAATAGGAAAGTCGTCGGCAATTGCATTGACATAGGAACACATTGTCGAGGCCATCTTTTGAACGGCTAGGCGAGTCGCTAGAAAAAGGCGAGTAGACTTAGGGGGGAACCTTCTGTCGGGCAAGGCGACAGCGGCGTTGTCAAGTGCAGGAGAAGACGACGCGAGCTGCGACAGCTAAGGAGGAAGCATCGTCGACTGGGGTGAAGCTGCGGAAGACTCGCAGAACACTATTTCGCAGAGACGCGCAGGACGCCACCGTAGATGATTCTTAATCAACCGCACAGACACACTCATGCAGGAGATGAGCCGTGAGGATGTTGACGCGCGATACTGAAGAAAACGAAAGAAGATCGAGCGCGAGCAGTGGAGCAGAACCGGCGTTCTCCATAATGGCGAAACCCTAGCAGAGCGATATTGAGGAAGAAGACTCCATTTTACAATAAGTTCGTGTATTCAATTTTATATATATATATATATATATATATNCATAAATATATCATTGTTGTGCCACGATTCTAAAAGATTATGTCCCATAAAGGTCTCCCTTAAACGTTGCAAATTTTCTTTCATCCAATTGGGATCATGTATTTTTTTTGGGCCCTTTTAAACTTTATATAATTTATATTTTTGAGAAAGATTAACAACCCAAATTATTCTTCCGACTATTAAGAAGTGTCCAATTTTCTCACCGAGTTTTAAAATACTCCAATTTAGTCCCAAACTATTAAGATGTGCTCCAAATTGGCCCTAAATCATATTTTCCATTAAATTTAACAATTTCTTTTACATTTTGAAGGATAATTTTGTCCATTTGAAAAGTTCACGAATTAAATTCACCGAAGATAAGTTTATCAATCACATAATTTTTTCATTTACATGCATAATATTTTGAATGAAAAATAAATTCATTAAGTAATTTTACAAGTTAATTTTAACTATTTTAGAAGTCATTCTCTGAATAATAATATTAAAATTAAAAATTGAATTGAAATCGAGTAATTCATATAATTTTAGATTGAGTGAACTCTTAATGCATAATCCTAGTTTATTTAAAAATTTTTCATTTGAAACAAAGTGGTGACTTGTGAAGAGATTTATTGATACAAATTAAAAATTATAACTTTTCAACAATAAATAACAAAAGAGATTTATATACAAATCACATAATTTTTGAATAATTAAATAAATGACAAAAATATCCTTCAATTCATACAGGCCACCATTAAATTTAATGAAAAATATGATTTATGACCAATTTGGAGCATATTTAAGTAGTCTTGGATTAAATTGGAGCATTCTAAAATTATGATATTAAATTGGGCACTTCTTAATTGTCGGGGCTTTTACTGCAGTGTTATCATTTTTTCCTGCATTGCTATCATCTATTAACTACATTTCTTATTTCATGCAGTATAATCATGTTTCTGTCTGATATGTCAGGGAGGTGCCCTTTATACAAAAAGTATGTTACTATGTTACTGTTCATATTTCATGAAAATAAGCAATCAATAATGAAGGCCTCTTTAATTCTTAAGTTCTAATTGAATCTAATTTCAGTGCATACATATATTTCACTTCACCTATTCCGAAGGAGCTGGTTGCTTACATCATGAATGACTCCAGTGTCATACCCCGCATAGGTGCATTAATTGAGGTTAAATATCTCATTTATGCTCTACTAACCTATCAATAAGTTGATATTTCTTCTCATAGTTTCTATTTTTACTTAATAAGTTATATTTTTTTTTGAATTGATAAATATTTGCAGATGAACATGGAGTATTTTGCTATAGATAGTCAGGTTTGTAATGCTCATTACCCTTATTACCAAGTTCCCAATTATTTGGAGTCGGTGTTATGAATCTTCACTTTTCCATTCATTTCTATTGAATGTTTTCTAAAGTGTTAATGTTTTTTTTAAATCATTTTGATTAACTTCTTTTAAAATAATCTTAGATCTGTTTCTTTCCCTTTCTACTTCTCTCATATTAATTTTATCAACTCTTATAATGCACTTGTTTTCTAACCTTCATTCGACATTNACGAATGTTTGTTCGTGCTCGGCTCGTTTATATATCAAGCACAAAAAAAGTGTTCATGTTTGGCTCGTGAACTTAGCGAACAAATCGAACACGAGCTATTCGCGAACAACGAACCGTTTTGACAGCCTTAATCACTGCTCTTGTTGAGTTAGGTAACAATGATGCTTGTTGTTTTTCCTCTTTCACACAATGGACCATTGAGCCTGGTGCCACAGAGCACATGACAAGTAATCCAAAACTTTTTTCCAATTTTTATAAACATCTGCCTTCGATCACCTTAACAGATGGATCGATTTATAGTGTTCTTGGTTCTGACATCATTAATGTTATATGTACATGTTGACCTCACTTTTGGTTGAGGTCTAGTCTCTCCTTTTTTTATAACATAGGGTCTAGCCGTAAGAATTTCCTGTCGACTATTCCTAGAAAACTAGAAGAATGAGCCCTCCCCGTTAGAAATTCCGAGCTTTTCTTCGCTCTACTTGAAGTTTTGCATAGTAGTTTTGACCTCTAGCACTTAGTAGCTGGGGCTACTGTGAGAAATCTCAAGGAGAATCTCTATAGGACTGTTGGCCTTAGGATTGACTGTACGCGTTGATCTGACACCGTCGCACTCTGCACCGTCCTGTTTAATTGAGCTCGCACCGAGATTTTGACAGGAATCAGATCGCGACGCGTTTTTGGCCCGATCGTCGACGAGGTTGCATAAACAACTCCGGTTGACGAAACGGTCTGCACCGACGCGTCCGAAACATTAATTTTGCTTAAGGGAGACGTTCGTTTCGCTGCGACGACGCGTCTGGGGAAAGATGCATAATTTATGTGTAATTATAATAATAATAATATTTTTATTATTACTATTATTATTTATTATNTTTTTGAGACATTATCCACTTTAATCGAACAACTTTAACTCTAGAGGCTATATACAAAACTTTTGAGGGCTTTATTTTTTAAAATATCTTCCTTTCTGTTCTATTTGTTCATTTATTTTAATAGATTTCTAATTAATTAGAATATTGTATGCAAATGAAGGAAGGCATCTCATTTTGGATATCTTTTGCAACCATCGATAGACTCTAAAAATTTATGCTTCAGCCTCCCTCGAAATGAAAGAGGGAATTGTATGTGTTATGGGTTAATTTTGTAGAAGACATATGAGATAATAGACAAGACACTACCCAGAGATTTTGCCCTCAATTTATGAGTACTTTAAGATCTATGGTTCGAGATTTTTCATATAACCATGCATCTATGGTTAACTATCTCTCCCAATAGCGGGAAGACACTTCCAATTAAAACTAGTCATTAAAGTGCTAATTTCTCACCGTATAGTAGCAACAATTTAGGATTTTGGATTGTAAAATTTATCAGTGTGAGTTTAGAGTGGATAGTGGGAGGAATGATGACGAACCCGATCAAGACTGTATTATTATGTCTTTTCAAGTTATCATGAATCATATTCTACTAAGAGGGGATAATCGACTCAACTTAATTGAAGGATACTTGTTAACAATCATATGTTGCTTTGTCTAAGGTAACCCTATAAACCCACGACGGATATCTGTTTAAGGAGACAAATTTAATGCAACCTTAGTGAATAAATGATTTTATCCCCTATTAGGTATAATTTATGCTTCATAACTCAAGAAGTCAGGAAACATACGAGGTGCAGTTTTGACCGTAATATTAGTGGCGTGTATTGGCCAAATCATCAAGTCAGAGAGCTCAGATTGTAACTATTTTATTTGTAGAGTCCGTTAGCTAAACCACGCGGGCGAAATACTCGGTTCATATCCTTGTTAGCATAAATTTATTGTATTTTAGTTGTGGGTTTGATATGTTATTAGCTCCATATGAATTTATGTTAAACATATTTTTTTTATCCCCTTTGACTAACTAGTGTGAATGGTGGTTCAATTTTTTTCCTTGCTTTAAGTGATACAATTTTATTTGAATATTTTTAGATTATTGTAATTTGAAAATTTTATTTGGTTGAAATTCATTTTCAACACAACCATTAACCGGGATTGGATAGCTTTGAACGTTGTCAACTCTACATCTTACTTGTTGATGATCGAGTTTATAAATTATATTAATTGGCTTTTTTCAGATGTTCTTGAAAGCTTAATTTTGTAATTCTTGATGCCCTAATGCCGCCATCTTTGACAAGCGATTCAATTGAAGTCAATGAGCTATCCAGATATGTGATTCATAACACACAGATGACATCAACGAATGATTCCAATGACAAAGACAATACTCTGATCCACGAGGCAGACGAACGATCCAAAATCACAATTTAGACCACGCAGATGACACCAAAGAACGATACCAATGATAGAGAAGAGACTTTGATACATTGCAACATTAAAACGTCTTATTTCACAATTAAAAGCATATGTTACATATTTATATACACTCCTATCTGCATAGATTAGGAATATCTCTAATATAGAAAAGATCATATACTCAGATCTCCTCTGACTATGTTACCTAACATGCAAGCATTCCAATATACAAGCATTAAATTTAATACTTTACATCACAAATCATGGCTAAGGAACATAAACTTGTTGTGATGGGTTGGGTTTCATCTGCATCTAAATTTACAAATGACAGTTAAATGACATTAATGATTTTTTATTGAAATAAAACTATGAGATCTACTTAAGAGGTATCTTTCAATAGAGTCACATCATTGATAATCCCCTTGTTGAGACTGATTCTAATTTGAATTGATGCACAACTTTTGATGCAATACATTAATCTATCGAACCTAATCAATCTAGTCTTGTTACCCATTGCGATTGCGTTAAATATGCGATGAAGGAATTGATGTTTGTGTTTTTAGGAGAAAATAGTTTTCGAATCTTTGATTTATGCAATGAGTTCTTTTGAGTTGAACAATAGGATCAGTCGCTTAACACATATCACATGCATTTTAGACGTGTTTATGAATAATTGGATACACCATTTCCCTTCAATACTGATGTCCGGACTCAGCAGATTCAAAGAGCGCAAATGATCATTATGAGTTTTCTAGTTGGCCTCAACTCACAGTATGAATGTGTCAAATCACATATCCTATTTGACCCGTGAGTTGCTACAATGAGGTAAACCCATACTGAAGTGTTTCATATGAGTTATCAAACTTCCTCCATACAACAACCTAGTTCCCTCGTTAGCCAGAAACTTATAAACATCAGTAAATCACAATCTCAAAGCAATTATGAAAGTGGAACTCCGAATTATGAAAAGGATAGTTTGTTACTATTATCGCTAATCTAATCATACAAAAAAACGTGTCAGAAGTTGCTCATAAGGAATCAAAAGAGTTCTAGATCACAGTTAGCTGCATGATCACTACTATTGAGGCCTCTCAAAGTCAGCCTTTCAATTTCTACGGAAGAATACGCTAATTTCATCCAATTTCAGGAAGCATCCAAGAAATCTCTCTATCACTGCTAGGGTGTAAACGAGCTGAACATGAGCGGGCACAGACTTAGCTCGTGTTCAGCTCAATAAAAAATATTAATGTTCGTGTTCTACTAGTTTATATTTCGAACACAAAAAGTGTGTTCGTGTTCGACTCGTTTGCTTAACAAGTCTAACATAAGTTGTTATGGGTTGGGGCACGATTTTAACAACGCTAATCATGCAACCGCAGGATGTTAGGGTTGGGGCACTATTTAAATCTTATTATTTCTATTAAGACATCATTTAAATATAATGAGCATTTTCCTTCATAAAGTCGGCAAATCCTAGCAACTGTTAACGGCTTCGCTGCTTCTTCTCTGGCGTCTTCGCGCCTGATTTCTGTTTCGTCTCCCTGCGTCTCGCGACCTGCAGTGCGGCCTTCCGGTCTCACGGCTTTCCCTGCGTCTCGCGAGCTTTCCCGGCTCGGGAGTTCTCGGCTTTGCGGCTCCTCTGCAGTGCGGCTTCCCGTCTCGCGGGTTGGCTGTTTTCCGGCCTCGCGAATTCTGCGACTCCCGTCTCACGAATTCTCACGGCTCCTTCCCGTCTCGCGAGCAGCTCTCTTGGCTCTTTACCGTCTCGACTCTGCGGCTCCTCTGAGGTGCGGCTCCCGCATGTTCTCCTTTTTAGCTTCGGTCGACGCCACTTTTCGTGTTTTCTTCTTGCGCCACACTTTTTGAGGATGACTTCAGACATATCATATGCAGCTCTCTCACGAGCTGCCCTCATAGGTGTCCACACCTCATGTACACCTAAATCGTGTTTTTTCTCTCATTCATTTGAGTGAGAGGACATAAAAAACCTGGTAGGAAGGATGAGAAGTCTGTCATTTTTGTTACAGAAGCTGAAGGTATTCAATTTACTTTCTCCTGTCATCTGAATTTGGTTGGGAAATTTTTATATAGTTATCTCAAAATGGAGCTTATTCGTAAGGAATTTGAACTTTTGCATTTTGTTAGAGATTAGATGAGAGACACATTCTTATTCAAATTAATAATGAAAAAAATTACACACGTTTATTTGCTAGAAGGATAATCTGAATTGATAGCAAAACAATGAAGATTCTGAAATTGTCTGTGGATTTTGACCCACAGACAAAACCGTCAATCATTCCAGTTTGGATTCGTCTTCTTGGTCTAAAATTTTATTATTGTTCAAAAAGTATTGTATTCTATTGCCTCGGCTTATGGTAAGCGACTCAAGATGGACATTTCTACTTTTAATCTTTCTCGTTCATCTGAAGCCAGTGTACTTGTTGAAAGAGACATTACTTCTTCCGCTTCTGAAGAAATTTGGTTGGGCACACAACATCAAGGGTATTGACAGAAGGTAGAGATTGAGCATTTTCCTTCATATTGTTCGAACTGTCGTAAGTTCGGCCACTCCAGTTCTCAATGTCATCATCTATATCCCCACATCAGACAAAAAAAATAAAGTGTCCCACTAGAGACAGTGATTCTAACTCTTGATCAGATCCAAGTTATTGACATTATCGATCATCGAAAGGATACACTTGAAGACGTCACTATATCAACTATTCATTCTCCACACATTGTTGTGGCTCCCCCGTCTTTGGAACCTCCTATCGTGGAGGCGAGGGAGATTCTTCAGACTCCGTCTGCCCTAGAATCTATCACTGATATTATAGGTGAAAATATCTCTGCTGCTTCACTTCCGCCGCATATGGTTCAGAAAGATGTCAATGTTACTCAGACTCAAGAGGATCATGATGTGTATCGTCTTATACCTGTTCGGTCACCTTTGGCCCAATCCATTGATCAAATGAGTCAATCATCTGATGAGGAATGACACGTCTACACATCCTGGAGGAAGAAGAAGAATGGAGGCATACTTGAGCTCAAAAATCTGATGGATGATACTTTGATTACTTTGGGTAATGGTACGCACCTTACCTATTTGTTAGCTGACTCCCTTCCGAGAACTAGAGACAGAGGAAGAACTAAAGTGGACGTCCCTAGCACCTTTGCGCCTTTTTGTGGATTTTTGGTTTTTTATCTTTATGTATTTTTGTTTATTTGGGTTTTTGTGTGTGTTGTATTGTGTGAGTTAGGTCTTCTTTTAGGTCATCTTATACAACCTATATGTACCATTCCTTCTTTAATATATTAGCCCTTGGGCTTTTTATAATTAATATATATATATATANCACCCCCTCCACGCTTCATTTTCTCGAACTCGTGGGCGCCTCAGCCCTAATTCCGTTCGTTCGCTCGCTTGGCCCGCATCCTTCCTGTGCCATTGGAATCTCATTCTCGCGCTCGCCTCTCGCACGCGAGACAATCTCGCTGACGACCCATCCCTTATCTTTGTCATAAATCCTATCTTCTGCGAGGATCTTACCCTCTGCCTGTCGAGCCGCCCGCATGAGTGTCTGCTCCGCTCGCCTACTCGAGCCGTATACGTTCCTTTGAGCGTTCCTTCTCTTTCTCTCGTCTATATTAAGCTTTATTCTGTGCATTTAAATGGGCCGAAAATCTTTGAGGAGGGAAAACTGCCAAATTTATTTCTCACTTTCTTCTTTAGTTCTTAGCGTTTAGGTTGGCTTCCTCTAGATGTTGGAAAGGAGTTTGAGTTGGGAGGTTTTTTTTCTGAAACTTGTGTTGGATTCTGCTTTAAAGAGGTACTCCTCCCCTCCTCTGTGCCTTGTTTCCTTTCGGTTTCTCTCGGCCAGGCTACTGGGAATAGTTTCCTTCGGATGGTACAGCATGCTAGTCTAATTTACTTTCATGTATTTTGAGATATTCACCATAACAGCATGTGGAAGTAAAAAAATCTAGGTCTGTTTTGAGATTTGAGCATGGATTCTTGCTAGGGTTAGTGAGAAATGAAGCATATATGGGTTGCCTTTATTCTTTTCTTTGCTTAAAAAAATGTTTGGGAGTATATTGATAGTTTGAAATGCATATTTGTTCCTCTAGAAATACATGTTGGAAGAAGTTATTATATTTCCCATGCTTAGAATGAACGTGGTAACTTATTTTGATATTAAGGAATGCTGGCTCTAGAAGATTTATGCTTATCTACTTCTTGTTGCCTATCATCACAGTATAAAAGCTGGAAATTTACTCTTGTTTTGAGCCTTTGCAAGGCTCGGTGTGGCCTCTACTTTGTCCTGCTTTGAAGCTTTTATAGGCCACGGTTTCTTGGCCCTTGTTGGGTTTATTTTTTTTTTAGCCTCTATTGGAGCTCGGTTTTAGCTCCTTGTGGCTTTTCCTGGCCTGAAATGCATGCTATCGGAAGATTTCTGTAATTTTGAAAGCCTTGTAACTTATCTTGATAGCTTGGTTTATCTCTTTGTGTGGCATCCTTTTGCTCAGATATATGTTGGAAACTGTTTCATGCTTGGAGTAATTGAGTTGGTGACCCGAATGTGTTTTGCATGTTGTTGTTCTTTTTGAGACATATATATTGGCTCCATATCTTGATGTTTTAAAAACATGTGAGTTGTTCTTTGGTTTTAGATGGATCAGTTTTACCTTGAAGTAGCTGGAACTTTAATTTTTATTAAGGTTTGGGTTTTAGTCTATGCTCGGGCTCTGTTTTAGCCTTGAATGGCTCGATTTCTAGCCTCCATTGGGGCTCGATTTTGCCTGCTCTAGTTCCTATTCTTTGCCTAATTATGAGGCTTATTTTTGGCGTGGTATCTATATGTTGTTGGTTATTTGAAGACCAATACATGTGCAGGTTTACCCCCTAATGATTTGTGGTTGATTTGGGGCATGGTTTTATTTGTTTTGGCCCCTACTGTTTTCTTTTTCTTTTTGGTCTGCTTAAAGGTGGTTGGGTTTGGATTTACTGTCATAAACTGCATCTGTTAGCTTATAAAACTTTGGTTTGGTCTCCATTGGGGGCTCGATTTTCACCTTGGAAGGGTTGGAGGTTGAGTTCATGGTTGAGATCGTGTCTCAGTCATTTGGGCTTTACTTGTTAGCCTTGAGGGATTTATTTCTTGCCTTAGTTGGGGGCTCGGTTTGGCTGATTTTAAGCCCTTACCCGAAGGCCTGGCTTGTGATTTGTGTTATCCTTATTCGAGAGGCTTATTAGGTGGTTGTCCTCTCCTATTCCTACCCGTGAGCCTATTTAGAAGTTGCTTGGGATAGTGTAGCCCTTTTTGTTAGGTCTGAGTAGCTTGCCCATTCACTCTCTTATGTATATCAAAAGCAACACTTTGGCAATGTTGGGGTTGGCTTTCCTTTTGCTACTTTGGTCGTGAGCCTTGTTCGGTGGGCACTGCCCTTGTGGCTTTTGGTTTCGCCCTCTAACCGTGAGATTAGTAGGTGGAGGTTTGCTTCTCCTTTGTCCCCCACCCGTGGGTTTGTGTTATGTTGGACTCCTGCTTGCCATCTGTGGCCGTGAGCTTCTCATACGGGGTTTGGTTTGGTTTGTTCTGGCTCTTACCCGTGAGTTAATTGGAGCTTGGTTGTGTGTTTTTTGGCCTTACGCGTGACCCTCTACTCTCTTTTTTGGGCTCTGTTTACTGCCCTAGCCGTGAGCCCTTTGTTTTGTTGACGGCCTTGGCTGAGAGCCTTGGTTGTTGTCCCCTTCTTTACTGAACCCGACCGTGAGCATTTATGTAGCTTTATTGGAAGGTTCTATATCTATTTGATATATGAAGTTATTGATTAATTTGGGAGTTGAAAAAAATCTTAATTTTGGAATGAGTTTGGAAATGCTAGTGGCGGTCTTCCCCGGGCCACTTCCCTTTTATTTGATTTGTAAGGTTTGGAAGATTTCCAAGTTTTATTTTGGGAGAGCATGTGGTTGAGATAAATTGATTCCACAGAAGATTTTTTTTTGGGGTTTGGACACCCATGTTAGGAGGTCATTTGTGGGTGATCGTCGTGTTAGTTCGGGCCTGTTTCGACCCGCTCGAAATAGAACTTGGAAGGGACACCCTCCTCGCGTCGATCCAATTCTAAAAATGCGAGAAAGTGACATCCCTTCGGATTGGTTCAAGGACCTTGGGCCCTACTTTTTTAAGTCTTTTCATCACGAGTTTTGAGAACTGATTCATTCTCCGTCTTTTCGATGTTTTAGGTGGATCAGTTCCTCCTCTCTCTCATCTTCATTTTTATTCTTTTATTTACTTGCTTTTTGGTTCGGTTTTTAGTGCTTATGTCTGATATATAAGTGCACATTTATAATCTTTTGCTATACATGAAACCATCAAGTAAGGTCGCAAGTAGATCGGTTTTTTTTTTGGGCTTAGGGTGGTGATGGCAAAGGCACACCGGTGGTAGAGCAGAATGATATTCCATCATACGACATCAGGACACCCCCCCACGGACCCGGTGAACTGTAGGATGAAAGTATTATTCACCGACATAAGACTAACGGGAGTTGACCCGTACCTTCTTAGATTGTTGGCGGTCCTACGCCCGACAGCGTGATCGACTTGTGGACAACTACACTTTTCAAAATTGATAAAAATAGATTTGATAAGAACATACACACATTACAAAGTTATATTTTTCGCTACAAACAAAATTGACAGAACTCTCTTTTGTGTGCCCGAAATTTATGTGCATGCTAAAAATATAAATTCTAAATACATTTTTAAAAAAATTGGTTGTATATTTGTTGATTACCTGTTTTGGGCTAAGGAGTACCCTCCTAAGTTAGGTTCAATAAGAGACTCTTCTAGTCGAGTGGTGGGCTTTATACATCCGGGTGACCGAGTAGCATTCGACGACCCTCGAGTACAAATATATATATCTAAGCCTAGCCCCGACCCGAGTGCTTGCTGTCCCCTCTTTTCGAACTTTTTCATATGTTTTATCGGAATTTTTGGACAAAGCACTCGTGGTCTTTTCTCCGGGATTTTTTTTCGCAAGGTTTTTTTTTACAATTTTTCTTAGATTATTACTCGTCGATTTTCTCAAATTTTCTGTCGTGGATTATTTGTCGATTTTCCTCGAGTTTTTCGGGTGACGTTTCCTTTGTTGATTCACTTTTGCCTATATGATGCATGCTAGCTCGTTCCTAAATTCCATTACTCTACTTATAATTGCCACATCAATTACACTTAAAGGAACAACGGACCTCCCAGGTATACAGGTTTGCTTCGTGTTTACATCATGTTACTTTTTTATAGTCGTTTTCCTGTCGTACCTTCTACTTTTTCTTTACATCACATGTTGTACTGCTCTTTTCCACCGTATACTCTACTGTTTGTCATGTACTACACACTCTATTGTTATTCTATATATTGTACAACTGTTGCATGTCCTACTGCTTTCATATATACTGTTTTTCTTCGCCATACATGCTACTGTTTCTATTGCACATCATACCTTTGTATAGGCGGACAGTAGTTGGTTTTATAGGGGGTACCTGGTAGCAGATCGTTGACTCAACAATTGCATGCATGTCGAACTCGAAGGTGCTACGGCAAGGAGCTTGGAACTAGCGTTGTGGCAGCACGACCATCTTCAATAGCAGAACACGTCTACACCAGCTAAACAATTTCTTAGAAATTAAAACACCAAGTCATATGATTTCGATGTTGTTTGTCTAGTGCAACATAAATACTCAATCTTTCTTTAGACATTTGTACAGCTCTACTATGCAATCTAAGCCCTAATTTGTTTTAGAATTCTGAGGTTGTCGTTCGTCATGACCTAATTCCTCACATCTTCCAAACTATTCGTGTGATCGTCTCACACAAATGTAAGTCCTAATTAAATAAAATTGGTTGGATCAAACACTTGAATAATTTCTCCTCAAAACTGAAGCCAAATCATAGGGTAGACTGAGAAGTCGCTGAGGTTCTCCTTCGGATCTGTGGCATCCCCTAGTTATTCTTCCTTTAAACTCTACAACAAAATGTTTCAAATTTGAATCATTCCCCTTTCAAACCTCTGTGTCTGATTTCATTGAAAAGTTATATCCTTTTGAAGTTCATGAAGATAATATTTTCTGATTCTTATCGAGAGTTTTCTTAGCTGACTTCGGTTATCTAAGATGTAATTAACTATAGGGGTTTGCCCTTATAGGAAGCTTTTCTGAACCCAACTTAATAGAAACTTTATTTAATTCTTCATATTAAATAGGGGAACTTGACGGCAAATAAAACAGTTTCGCAGACCAAACAGACGTCATATATTTCTTAGTTTATTTGATCGAGTCACATCCTCAAGTCTTGTGTTTATCCTTCGCGATATATATAGAGTTTGAGATATAACGCTCTTTCATTTAAACTATAGAAAATATGTGATCAGTTTGATTTCTTATTTTTTTAAACTTAAATCTATATGTCAATTAAAACGTCATTCTGAAGCGGGCGACGAGATTTCAATTCCAGTGACCACCAGCTTCTTACGGGCAACTTCTCAAACCAAAAATAGTGCCAACAGTACAGTACATTTAACTTCTCTTCTTACTTTTCTTCAATTACCATTTAATCTTGTATCACTTAGTAAGATTATATGCTCTTAGGTCTTGTATCTTATTTTTCCTTAGCCATTACTTTTTACAAGATCTTGTGACGAAGAAAATTATTGGTCACTAACCGCCCCTGCACGCCGTTGTCAGCGACTCCTACTTGTTAACGTAGTTTCCCAAATACAATCACAACGTATAACGTTGTATTGAATATTCAAGATCATCTAGGGGCATTTACATACGTACCACCCAATTTTTGATGTTTCTGCAAATCAAAAAGCCTTTTTTTTTTTTTTTTTTTTTTTTAAAAAAAAAANTTTTTTTTTTTTTTTTTTGAAAAAAAAAAATTATAGGCTCACCCTACTTAACACTTCGAAAATTACAAACAAATATCATTACATGACACCATCTATCAAATTACAAACAAATTATTTTTAAATTGTTATTGTTCTATCAAAATATTGAAAATACAAAAAATATTTAAATTAATAATAAAATCTTTTGTCTTAGATTACGAGTCGTGTTAATTTGTTAAATATCATCTTTTGTTTTCTCTTCCCAAAATTAATAAAAGAGTTAGTCATAGTTTTGAGTTGGTTCATTCTGTTGTATGATGATTTTGTCTTGTATTATTTCACTACGGAAATTTAGTTTATTATCGACGGTCAAATACCGTAGGTAATAACTGATAAACTGTAGGTAATATATTTACCGATAGTTTAACTATGACAAAGTTAACGTAGCAAAAACGTTTGTTAGTAATTAAATTATCGACGGATTTAATGATCTTTTATATTAACCGGCGGTTAACCAATGTACCATTATCGTCGCTATAGGTTAAAAACATGTTCTTTTTAACCGCAGCTTGATCCTCGATTATATAATTGACGAAACTATCCGCAGGAAACGTGTTGTTATTCCATAGGAAAAGTGTCGCGGTTCTGTCAGTAAACTGTCACCAAACCATCGATTAACCGTGAGAATTTACCGAAGACTTTGTCCGTAGCAAAAGTGCAGCACTTTATCCAGACGTTGCTTGTTAAATAGATCATCGAAAAATCGTCGTTTCTTCAATAAATCATCATAAAGTCATCGATTAGCTGTTGAAACCTGTACCAACAACAACAACAACAACCACAACAAAGCTTTAATCTCACTACTTGGGGTCGGCCACATGAGTTCTTTTTCTCCATTATATCTTATTTAGTGTCATATTTTCATTTAGTTCTAATCAATTAAGATCATTTTTTATACAATAAGCCCAAGTTTTCCTAGGTCCACCTCTGCCTTTCTTGAGAGAGAGAGAGGGGGGGGGGGATTCATTTTGAATAACGAA
>JXCR01060577.1:156915-177769 GCA_002079205.1 Phalaenopsis hybrid cultivar
GGGGGGGGGGTATTCATTTTGAATAACGAACTACCTCGGCCCATAGCCTATTCCAGCACTTTATTTCTATTTGAGGTCCATTTATACACTTAATTTCAGCAATTATCATTTTTATATTATGAGCTGTGTCAATTTGTTAAATACCATCTTTTGTTTTCTCTTCCCAAAATTAATAAAAGAGTTAGTCATTAATTTTGAGTTAGTTCATTTTGATATATGATGATTTTGTTATGTATTGTTTCACTATAGGAATTTAGTTTATTGCCGACGCTCATATACCGTATGTAATAACAGATAGACTATAGGTAATATATTTACCGACGATTTAGCTATGACAGTTGACGTAGCAAAAATGTTTGTCAGTAATTAAATTATCGATGGATTTAATGACGGTTTATATTAAACGACGGTTAACTGATATACCATTACTGTCGCTATAGGTTAAAAAACATGTCTTGTTTAACCGTAGTTTAACCGTCAGTTATATAATTGATGAAAACGTCTGCAGGAAAAGTATTGTTATTCCACCGGATAAGTGTCGCGGTTCTGTCGGTAAACTGTCGTCAAACCATCGGTTAACAGTGAGAATTTATCGACGACATTGTCCGTAGCAAAAGTGCAGCACTTTGCATAGACGTTGCTTGTTCAATAAACTAGCAAAAAATCTTCAATAAATCATCATAAAGTCGTCGATAAGTCGTTCAAACCTGTACCAACAACAACAACAAAGCCTTAATCTCACTACGTGGGGTCGGCTACATGAATCATTTTTCTCCATTGTGTCTTATTTTCATTTAGTTCTAATAAATTAAGATTATTTTTTATACAACAAGCCCAAGTCTTCCTAGGTCTACCTCTGCCTTTCGTAACATATTTCGAATCTAAAATATCTACTCTTCTAATCGGATCATCAGATGGTCAACGTTTAATGTGACCAAACCTTCTAAGACGATTCTCTAATTTTGTTCGTCACTGGAGCTACACCAACCCTATCCCGGATATATTGATTTCGCATTTTGTCTTTTAAGTGTAAAGCTACTCATCCACCTAATCATTCTTATCTCGACAACACTTAACTTAGTATTATGCTTCTCTTTTAAAAGCCAACATTCAACGCTATGGAACATTGCAGGTCTCACCACTCTCTTATAAAATTTTCCTTTCAGTCTAAGCGGTACTTTTTTATCACACAAAAAGTCCGAGCATTCTTCCATCTCAACCAACAAACTTGAATTCTACTATTAACATCCTCATTTATATCACTATCGCTTTGAACAACAGATATCTAAATTGTTCACACATTTTAATAATTTGATCCCAAAGTTACACTTCTGTCACTAGAGCTATTACTATTAAAATTACAATCCATATATTCAGTTTTAGTTCAACTCAAATGAAGGCCTTTAGACTCCAATGTAGACCTCCATAATTCAAGTTTTTCCGGGGCTTTTTCTCTCGTCTAATCCACAAGAAGGATATCATCAGCAAAAAGCATACACCAAATTACATCCTCCTGTAAATGTCTAATAAGATCATCCATAACTAAAGCAAAAAGATAAGGGCTTAAAGCCGATCCCTAATGTAATCCAACAAAAATAGAAAAATATTTGGTCAATCCTCCAGTTCGAACACAAGTAACAACTCTAGTATACATATATTTAATGACTTGAATATAAGTCATATCAACACCTTTCTCCTCAAGAACTCTCCAAAGGATATCTCTTGGAACCTTATCATAAGTTTTTTCTACATCAATAATTCGAGAACTCTCCAAAGGATATCTCTTGGAACCTTATCGTAAGCTTTTTCTAAATTAATAAAACAATAAAAATCTAGTATACATATCTTTAATGACTTGAATATAAGTCATATCAACACCTTTCTTCTCAAGAAGTTCCAAAGGAAATCTCTTAGGACGTTATCGTAAGCTTTGTCTGAATCAATAAAAGTCAAATGTAGATCCTCCTTATTATCTCTGAACTTCTCCATCAAACTTCTCAATAAATGTATAGCTTTCATGGTAGACCTGCCCGACATAAAACCAATTTGATTATGAGAAATATTTGTAATACGTTTTAACCTATGTTCAATTACCCTCTCCCATAATTTTAAAGTATGACACATCAACTTAATTCTTTTATAATTTGCACACTCTTGTGCATCTCCTTTATTCTAAAAAATGTGAACCAAAATACTCTTCCTCCACTCCTCAGGCATCTTTTTAGTTTTTAAAATAATATTAAAGGACCAAAATACTCTCCCTCCACTCCTCAGGCATCTTTTTAGTTTTTAAAATAATATTAAAGATTTTAGTAGGCCAAAAAAGTCCCAAATCTCCTAAATATTTTCACAGTTCAATTGGGATATTATCAGGTCCTACATACTTTCCACCCTTGATTTTCTTTAAAGCCTCCTCAACTTTGTTTTTACTAATGTGACGTTAAAATTGAAACTATTTATTATTATTAACAATATTAAAATCACTAAGGTCGATCATAATTTCAGAAACTTCATTAAAAAGTTTATCAAAATAAATTATTCACCTATGTTGAATATCTTTTTCTATGAAAAACACTTTCTGATTTTATTCTTTAATACACTTTACTGGATTAAATCCTTACTTTCTTTTCTCTTTGTTTGGCTAGTTAATACATATATTTTTTACCCTTCTTAGTATCTAATCTATCTTAAAATTTTAGCGTAATAGATTGTTATTTTGGACTTTTTGCGAGCCGTTTGATATTTTTTCTAGTTCTATAAGCTTTTACAATTAAATCAATTTTTATAACATAACTTTTTATATTTTATCTTTTCTTGCACATTATTATTCCGTCACTAACTATTTTTATTTATAGAAATTTTTTCTTTTAATTCTCCAAATACATCTTTTGTTACTTGTTTAATAGTGTTTGTTACTTCATCCCACATAGCATTTGTTTCTTTATAAACATCCTAAATTTTGAAATCTTAAATTTTACTTATAAAAATAATTTTATTTGTGTCTTTTAAGTTCTTCCATTTAATTCTACGATAATGAATCTTAGCATTCTTTATTTAACAACTTTTTATCTTAAAATCTAGAACTAATAATCGATGTTCAGTACTTAAATCTTCATTTGGAATGATCTTTACAATCTTTACAATATTGACGGTATCTTCTTCTCATAAGAAGATAATTGATTTGTGTTTTATTATATCCATTCTTTTAAGTAATAAGTTGCTCATTTCTTTTCTTGAATAAAGTATTAGTAATAACAAAATCATATGTTAAAGCAAAATCTAAAATGACTCTACCTTCTTCATTCGTCACTCCAAAACTGTAGCCACCATGAATATTTCTGAAATCTTTTACTATACCGAAATGTCCATTTAAATCACTCCAATAAAAATTTTCTTCAAGAGGTATCATTTGTATTAAGTTTTTGAAGTCATTCCAGAATTTAACTTTAGTCCCTATATCTAGACCTACTTGAGAAGCATTAACACTTATAAAATTAAAAATCTTAGTATCAATAATAATCCTAAGAGTTATAATTCTATCACCAACTCTATTAATTTTTACAGCAGTATCTTTTAAACTCTTATCTATAATTACACTTTCACTATTTCTAGTGCGACTCTTACCAGAATACCAAGTTTAAAGCCTAAATTATCAATCTCCTTAGCCTTTTCTCCCACTCATTTAGTTTTTTAAATACATATGATATTAATCTTTCTATGAATTATAATATCAACTAATTCCAAATTGTGATCGGGACCTCCTTCCAGGATAAGCACGGGCGGTTGTACTTGCTCCGAGTTATATCTCTGATGAAATGGATGGCCTATGTAGCGGGACTAAATCTGAAAAAAGAATGTAATTAGTTCTCTATTAAATAATAAACATAAGGAAGTAATGTGGGCAACAAATTAAAACTTACGTGTTCCCCACTATCCTGAGTTGATGACGGTTGCTTGTGCTGCTTGAACTCGATAGTGCATCAATAACAACTAATGTTGATGGTGTTGGTGGTGCCGTGGTCACTGTTGGTGGTTGTGATGGTGTCGTGGTCGTGAGTGTTGGCGGTAGTGGTGTCGTGGCTAATGACGGTGTTGGTGTCGTGGCTAGTGGTGGTAGTGGTGTCAGGGTTGTGACTAGTGGATAAACTGATGTGGTAGCTGGGATTGGAGATGGTGTCGGTGTGATGCTCTCTATACCACCACATCCAAGAGCTCGTCGGCTTACAGACTTTTGCAGGCTAACACATCCCTTGATGGGGGGCATACCGCCACTTCATCCATAAGTCATCTGCATGCAGGAAAATAAATTTAATAAGTATATGTACATACTACTAAAGATGAAAGTACAATAATATGCAGTAAAAATAAAGGGTAATTCTAAATTGTATGCGCTGACGACTGAAATTGAAAAAAGCAGAAGTACGCAGTAAACGAAAGGGGTGTAAAATTCAATATACAAATTACTGAAATTGAAAACGTAGAATCTTTAAGGGGTTGAATCCTGAAAACTGTTTGGTATGTAATAAGTGAATCCTAGTAAATTCGAAGAAAGTGTTTGGTGGCTTTAATGAGATTTACTAAATCCCACAAGTATCGGTGTCTCTACAACAACAACAACAAAACTTTATCCCACTAAGTGGGGTGACACGCCTAAAAATTATCTATTTTTCATATATATTTTATGTTCAATTTTAATGATTTTTTAATGATATTACACTTTAAATGAAAGTATTTTGCATATTTTTTGTTTCAGGTACAAGAAATGAACTTTTGGAGAAAATAAAACAAAAATAGTGCAATTTGGAGTAAAAACAAGCAAGAAAGAAAATTCAAACTCGATACATTTTGATGTCTTTCTATACTTAATATACTTTACATTTCTCAAATATTTTTGAATGAAATTACACTTTAAAGAACTGTTGTTTTTATGTTTATTTTTTAGAAATATCTATTAGGAGCGAAACATAACTAAAACGGGCCGAATCGGAGTTGAAATGGAGTCAAACGAAGCAAAATGGTGGAGCTGCTGCAGGGTGGCGCATGATGCGCCAGAGACGACTTTTGTCGAATTAAGGCTGTTAGAGATGAGTTTTGGACAAATTTTCAAAGGGACACTTATTCTAAACACTCATTGCAGTGATTCAATGCATTTAAACACTTTGGAAGGTTCTTCTATGAAGGGATGTCTCTTGGATCAATGGACATGTCTTTTAAATTCATAAGAGTTGACTTTTAGATAAAATTTTGGAGGTAATTTTGAATTCTTTTTGAAGGGAGACAACCTTTTGTAAAAGAGAGGGAAGTTTACGGCTTGAAAGAGAGTTTGTTACGTGAGGAGTTTTGGGTGGCGTGTGTGTGTGTGTGTGTGTGAGAGTGATGTGAGAGTGAGAAGAAGGAAAGGGAGAGAGAAATTCAAGGGCTTGGAGATTTTCTTGAAGGATTGTAAGAGGAGAGGGAATGTGACAAATTTCTTTTTCATTACACTTCTAAGGGAGAATTGTGAGTGCTTGTAAAGAGAGAAATGCTTGAAGAGAACTACTAGGAATTTGTTTGGGAATGATTGTGAGATAAGTTGTGTCTTTTATTTCTTTTGTATTATAAACTTGTTTTTATATATATAATTTGTGTTTTGTCGTATCCTTCTCATGAATAATGAATAGTTTTCTTTATTCTTCTTCCTACTTTGAGATATGATTTTGTGAAGTATTTATTTTGTTTTATACGGTTTTAAATGTTAATAATTTGTAATGATTTAAACTCCGATCTTTATTTACTTTTTGATCTGGTCAATTGAAATGTTAAAATGTGTTCAGAAATATATGTTTCGAAAAGGTCATGATTTCTACAACATGGGGTGAATTACATTTGATTTCATGGAAGAGTATGTCATTCATGGAGTTGGGTGTAAATAAATAGGTAAATATACTTTGTTGGATGCAAAATTGGAGATTTTAAGGTCACATATTAAAATTCTCAATTTGGTCCAATTGATTGAAAATCAATGCGAGATTGTTAGTCCTCGAGGGAGGGAGTAGTGAGAGCTCTGGAGTTGCGACCAGTATCCTCCCAGCCTAACCACGAAATTATGGACCAAACTCTGGATTAGTCAATTTTCTTTTTACAGTCGGAAGAGGGTAAAGAATATGATTGCTCCTATTTTGCAGAAAACAATTTTATATATTTTTTCAAATGATTTTAATTTCTTCACAATCCATATACTCATTGTAAAAGGTAATGATGCTTAAATTTGAACTCTTTGTCACAAAACTTAGTTTAATCTTAGTAAATTTAACTTTGAAGTTCAGAAATTAGTTTAGTAAATTTAGTTCTTTTAGTTACATTTTTGTAGCATTCATTAAACCCATTTTAACTTGTCTTTCTTTCTTTAATTTCTATAGTTTGAATATTGTGATTTAAGTTATTATCATAAGAATTTTCATCTTCCAAACTAAGACTTGATAGTAGTAGACTAGAATTAGCCTAAAGGATTTCTTACTGCGTTTCTCTGTGGGATCGATACTGGGGTTTTTAAAGAAAACCCTATATTACTTCAAGCGATACGTGCACTTGCGTAGAACCACTAGTATGTGAACTATTTTATATATTTTATTTATAACATTTAAATTTTACATATTAAATACTTAATATAAAGTGGGTCAAGTTTTTTTGTCATATTTTTTAAAGCTAAATTACTGTGTAATTTCGGGACAGGTTAAGTTTTTTATATTGTTACCGATGATTTAAATTGACATAAAACACGCAGAAAAATAGCACACACTATGTGCACATCATGGGGTTCATTACATAAATCCTTTTTCTCCATTGCATCCTATTGAGTGTCATATTTTCATTTAATTCTAATAAATTAAGATTATTTTTTATACAATATGCCCAAGTCTTTGTTGGTGGCCTACCTCTGTCTTTCTTAACATATATTGAATCTAAAACATCAACTCTCCAAACCGGTTCATCAGATGATCAACATTTTATGTGACCAAACCCTAAGACGATTTTCCCTAATTTTTTCTGCCACAAGAGCTACACTAACCCTTTCACGGATGTATTCATTTCACATTTTATATCTAAATTTAAAGCCACTCATCCACCTAAGTATTCTCATCCTGGCAACAACTAACTTAATTTATGCTTCTCTTTTAAAGACTGATATTCTGTGCCATAAAGCATTGCAGGTCTCACCACCACCAACAACAAGTCTTTAACCTACTAAGTGAGATCATCTACATGAATCCTTTTTCTCCATTGCATCCTATTGGGTGTCATATTTTCATTTCATTCTAATAAATTAAGATCACCCATTGCATCCTATTGGGTGTCATATTGGGTGGTCTACCTTTGATTTTCTTAACATATGTGGAATCTAAAACATCTACTCCCCTAACTGGCTCATCAGATGGTTGACGTTTAATGTGACCAAACCATCTAAAGACGATTCTCTCTAATTTTATCCGCACAGGAGCTACACTAACCCTTTCATGGATATATTCATTTCATATTTTATCTCTAAGTGTAAAGCCACCATCCACCTAAGCAATCTCTTCTCAACAACAGTGAACTTAATTTTATGCTTCTCTTGTAAAGCTTCTCAACCTCTCCTATTTTTTTCTTTTGCTATTACACATTCACCTCCCGCTAAATCTGCTTTCTAAATATCTTCTTGGAGTCCTAGAACACTATTGAACACTTTAAATAGTTTTGATTGTTAGCAATACCTTCTAACTCATTTTATCCATGGCTCCATCTGTTTCTTTGTTTNGCATAACATACTCATGCCATTATTTCCTAAGAAGAAGAAAGAGTAAGAAAAATACATCACAAAGCACAAGGAAAACACAATGAAAAACCTCATTACTTCAAAGAAAATCCACTATATAAGTGTTTACAAAATCATAAGATATTGAAGAACACAATCCTTAGCTTTTTCCCTTGAAAGAAAGATCAAGATTCCTCCCACAAAGTCTTCCACTATTCCATGTAATTCTAGTACATTTCCTTATAGATTCTCTCAAAATCTCCTCTCCAATCTCTCTAAGAAAGTAGAAATCTACATTTATACTCCTATTTAAGATCTCTAAACATTCTCCATGTTTTCCACACTCCTCTTCATTCTTAGGGCTAAAGGATGTTAAAAACTGTGAAAAGTTGCGAAAAGATGCGTCCCTAGGCCTCCATAACTGTTCCTGGTGTCGTTTGGTGTCGTACGGCATCGTTTGGCACTATTTATGGATTCGGGCGCTGTTTGGCTCCAGTTTTGGTGCCATTCTGCAGCTCTCTACACAGCTCCACTGTTTCGCTGCATTTAGCTCCGTTTCAGCTCAATTTCGCCCGGTTTCAGTTGTGTTTTTCTCCTGACAGTTATACCTACAAAATAAGCATAAAAATAACATTTCTTTAAAGTATAATTTAATTAAAAAACATGTGATAAATGTAAAAGAGGTTAAACATAGAAAGATATCGAAATGTGTCAGGTCATAATTTTACTTCTTGCTCGCTTTTACTCCAAATTGTACCATTTTTGCTTCCTTTTCTCCAAAAGTCTATTTATTGTACCTGAAGTAAAAAACATGCAAAATAACTTCCTTTAAAGTACAATATCACTAAAATTAAGCATTAAATATATGTGAAAAATTAGTTATTTTTTAGGCGTGTATCATAAACTCCCAAACTAAACTGTTACTTGTCATCAAGTAACAATATAACTTTAAAAACTAAATTTGTTGATTTGAGGTAGTGGGTCTCAATAGTGCTTTCTATAAATTTGTCTCAGAAATGTCATAGTGTAACTTAGGAGAAATTTTAGCAAATCAACCTAGAACTAGAGTAAGAATATCTCATATTCAACTTAGGAATCATGATTTTCTATTTACTTCAAAAGTTATTGAAACTTGTCAAACTAAAGGTTCATAGGAAGTTTAAAAACAGAATTTAAGCACCTTATTTATACCAATTTGACCAATACTTTTTTGAAATAAGAATAAGCTTAAGATTGTTTCTAAGTCTTTTCTTTTAAAAAGATTCAAGTGCAACTAATTTTTGTGAGGATTACTATATCTGGATAGACCTTTAATAATTTTGAATTTCATTATCATATTTCTAAAGTTCAAAACTCAAAACTTTCCCTCACTTCTTAAAAGTGTAAGTATTAGTTTGAAAAAGGTTTCAATAAAGGCTCAACTCTCAATAAGTATAAATATAAGAATCTTAGCTTTTCAAATATTCATCTCCTTTCTACTATAAATAGTAAAATCATTTTCCTGAAGTTTCCTACAAAATATCGTAATTCTAGATTAGTTTCTTCACATAGCATTTCAACTAAGTTATTTTTCTAACATTTATAAAATCAAAGTTATAGTAACCTAAAGGTAATGGTCCCGGTGAAAATAGTTGTGTAAAATTTATAAAGTTGACTTTGCTTTTCAACGATGCCAAAAACATGATGTGGTGTTTTATGAATAATAACATTAAATACTTAATGTTGGGATTCTATGCAAGTATACATATCGTTATCAAGTAATATAAGACTTTCTATTTAAGTCCTAAATATTGATCCCATGAGGAAGGTTTAAATTTGAAATGATAAATTAACTAGGAAATTCACAAAAATCAAACAAAACTACTGTCACTAATCTCGAATGTGTAAAATACTAACTGAACTAAATTATTAACTACTGGCAAAATTTAAATGCAAAGTTTAAAATAGTAACTACTAAACTATGTTTATGTGATAAAGTTTTCTAATATGAAAAAGCATCTTTCCTACTACAATGAGTTTTTTGGTGAAATGAGATGAGATAAATGGTTTAAATTTGTATTGTACCAAATAGGAGCAATGTTAATTCTCTACTCTAATTCAGTGTTATAGAAAATCATTGGCTAATCTTAGGTTTAGTCCCTAAATCCATGGCAAGGCTAGGAGGATACTAACTCCCACTCTAGAGCTCCCACTTCCCTTCCTCTGAAGGCCAACTCTCGCTTTAGTTCTTAAACACTAAGATTGAATTGTGGATTTTAATCTGTCACCCTAAAAATCTCCAATTCTACACACAACAATGTATATTTTCCTATCTATTTGAACTTAATTCCATGAACAAAATACTCCTTCATGGACTTAAATGCGATTCTCACTCTGTTGTAGAACTCATACTCCATTTCTCGGATCATATGTTTCACAACATATTTTAACTCAATTGGTCAGATCGAAAAGTAAATTAAGAACGAAGTTGAAAAGCCATCAAAGTTTGTTTTCTATTTTAACATTGACACATTCAAATTATCTCTTCATTTCACCATATCTCAGAGTAGGGAGAAAGATAAAGGAAACTACTCAAACTTCATGAGAAAGATACAAAAAAAACACAAATTTCATATATAAAATAAAGTTCATACAATAATAATAAACAAAAAACACTTATATGAAACTCTTTCTTAAAACAAATCCCTTGTAGCCTCTCTTAAGAAATGTAGGAAGAAGAAATCTCTCACTTCTCTCCCTCTCTAACACTTTTAGAGAAGAATTCACACTTAAACTCACCACAAAAACTCAAGACTATAAAGAAAATAACTAACTAATGGCGTGGAATGGCGTGGAAATCTGTTGAAGGTTGCGAAGTGGCATTAAAGGGGGCGAAGACGTGCGAAGAGGAGGAAGTGGGGGGGCTTTCATGATCAATTTTGGCTCTAAATAGAGCCTAAGGTCGGTTTTCCAATAGGTGCATCAAAAAACTCTTCAAAAAGCATCAAAATTCGTCGAATCTTCTAGAAACAGGACCTGCACCAACACTGGCGTTGTCGTCACCAGTGGTCATTTAATTAAACCGCGCTCACTGACAAATGGCATCATCGACGCTAAACAATTCTTTAAAAATTTCATTTTTTACTCAAAATTTCATCCTTTTTTGCTTCCTTTTTACTCCAAGTCCTAAAAATCAACAACCTACAATAAAACATGAAAAATACCTTCCTTTAAAGTGTAATATCACAANCGACATCATCGACGCTAAACAATTCTTTAAAAAATTCATTTTTACTCAAAATTTCATCCTTTTTTGCTTCCTTTTTACTCCAAGTCTTAAAAATCAACAACCTACAATAAAACATGAAAAATACCTTCCTTTAAAGTGTAATATCACAAAAAATGAGTATAAAATATGGGTCTAAAAATGCATATATTTTTGGTGTATATGCAATATCACCAAAAATAAGTATAAAATATGGGTCTAAAAATGCATATATTTTTGGTGTATCAAAAAATGAGTATAAAATATGGGTCTAAAAATGCATATATTTTTTGTGTATCAAAATCCCCCAAACTTAATTGAGTAACTCCTTACTATAAAAAAATATGACTTATGGTAAATATTTTAACTTCTAGATTTCTATATTTTAGTCCACTAATTACAATAGCTTAACTTANAAGTAACTCCTTTACTATATAAAACTATGACTTATGGTAAATATTTTAACTTCTAGATTTCTATATTTTAGTCCACTAATTACAATAGCTTAACTTAAGAAAAATGTAAAATAACTCCAGTTAATACTAAAGGTATAAGAATATCTAGCAGTTAAGCCTTAAGATTTCTGGTTCTCTATTCTTTTCAAGGAAATTTGCAAATTATTCATATTAAATCCACTTAGAATATTCATATGAAAAAGAACTTCATAAAACTTTACTAGTAAATATGCTAATACTGAAATAAAANTTTGCAAATTATTCATATTAAAGCCACTTAGAATATTCATATGAAAAAGAACTTCATAAAACTTTACTAGTAAATATGCTAATACTGAAATAAAAGTTTAGAAAATGTAGTCAAGCCTTCTTCTTTAAGTTGATTCAAGTGAAGTTAATTTTTAATTAGGCATCTCCTCAAGCTTCTCTTCACATCTTTTTCTTTTCTTTTTCTTTTCTTTTTTAGGATCATTTTCAATCATTTTTCTTTTCTTTTTCTTTTCTTTTTTCTTTTCTTTTTCAGGATCATTTATAATCCTTTTTCTTTTCTTTTTCTTTTCTTTTTCCATGTGAGGATTACTATATCTGGATAGCCTTTAATGATTTTAAACTTCACTATCTTCTTCTTAAAGTTAAAAANCAGGATCATTTATAATCCTTTTTCTTTTCTTTTTTTTTTCTTTTTCCATGTGAGGATTACTATATCTGGACAGCCTTTAATGATTTTGAACTTCACTATCTTCTTCTTAAAGTTAAAAACTTTTCACATTTCTTCACTTTATAAATTTATATTATCTTAAAATATTTTTCATAAAGTTTTACTCTTTTCTTCTTACATGAATCTCTAAGATTTTTTAATACTTCAAAAATACAAATTCCCTTACTTATAATAGAAAAACATAGTCTTATTCTCTCATACCAAATATCTTAATCTCTAAAATTAACCTTTATTNTTCTTTTCTTCTTACATTAATCTCTAAGATTTTTTAATACTTCAAAAATACAAATTCCCTTCCTTATAATAGAAAAACATAGTCTTATTCTCTCATACCAAATATCTTAATCTCTAAAATTAACCTTTATTATTGAAAATTTTTACTTAAGTTAACTATATATTTATAAACACAAATATAGTTATCTAAAGTTACCCTCTAATACCAAAGATCATGTTAAATTTTAAAAATTTTGAAAATATGGTTAATTGAGGACAACTAAAATTAATTTTTTTAAAAAGGAATTTTTCTTTCCCCGCCAAGCTTACATTTTTAAAAGATGTAGCATGAAAAACTGAAAAAATAAAGGGTGAAAGAAAACATTTAATACATAAAGGAAAGACTTACCTGTTGANCAACTAAAATTAATTTTTTTTCTTTAAAAAGGAATTTTTCTTTCCCCGCCAAGCTTACATTTTTAAAAGATGTAGCATGAAAAATTGAAAAAAATAAAGGGTGAAAGAAAACATTTAATACATAAAGGAAAGACTTACCTGTTGAAGGTTCTGATATTAAAATTTAACTCTGAAATATTGCAGGTGCTAATATTAAAAACTACAAGACCTAGAACATTCAATAACACATAATACATAAAAATTGTTAAGAAAAAGTTAACTACCAATACATTAAACAAAGTACTAGAAACTAATGACTTCCAACAGTTTCACAAATCTATTGTTCACAACACAACATAACAATTAAAATAAAGTGTCACAATCTACAAAAAAATAGTCTCAACAATAAAGTACAACCAAACATAAACTAAAAAAAAATCTAACTAAAACCTCACCAACCATCATCTTCTTCTTCTTCTTCCACATCTAAATTTTACTGTTGATATGTGGTAAAAACAGGGTGAGTAGGAAACTGAACTGAGTGATCAACCCTCATATATCTGACCATTGCATCATCATAAGCAGCATCATATTTGAACTTCTGTCTGGTCAAATCAACACTGTGTGCATTCTTGGCCTCCATATTTTCTATTCTACTTTCCATTCTCAAGATATCTCCCTGTTGGATCATCATCTGCTCCATAATTTCCTGAAGAGTAGGGGTACTAGAAGTAATAGCACTTGCAATAGAAGGAATATCCCTGGTCCTACTTCCAGATCTCCATCCAACATGAGATTTATAAGTCTTAATAATGACAGACCCAATAGGTTTTAGAGGTTCAATCCTCTCCTCATCCATTCTAAAATCAACTCCTGAATTTTCACATAGTGTGAAGATCAGGGCAGGGTGTGCCAAACCACCAGTGGTCTTTCCCAAAATAATAGAACGAGTGTTTCTATAAATAATAGAGCCTACATCTATCCTCATCATCTGCTAGATACAAAAGTTCAAGATGGATCTATCCTTTGTAACCTCCCTATTGTCTGTATCATTCTCCCAGAAATAAAGTAGTGTCAGGCCTTAGATAATACATTTAACATAGAAAAAAGAAAAGTTTACCTTAAAACCATTCTTCATTTTCCAAACTCCTCTTCCATAAGTAAGAAAAGAAATAATCTCTTCTAAGGACTAATTCGTAGCAGAAAATGATTTGTACTGGCAGCTATAAACATCTTCTAACTAATAAAATTCATTAATCTTACTTGGAGTAAATTCCACCAACTTCCCACGAACGAACACACAGACTTCAAAAATCTCCTTAAAATTGGCATAGACTCCATCACTACACCAATAATAGCATTGACAGTAAAGTAACAAAAATTCTCCCACTGCCGAGCATTGATTAATCTCTCGACTTCTCCTCCCAGATTTTTAAATCCTCGATTCAGAATCACTTTTTTAGTTGTAAGTAAACTATTGAAACAAATGTTGGCCTTGTAATTGACAAACTTTTGATCATCAAAATCCACCTTTATTTTTCCCTTGCTCATTCTCCGTGCCATGGTAATCTACGAAAATTTTATAAAGTCCAAATAAATTCCCAAAAATTCCGAAAATCACAATGTGGAACGTTTTAAACTTAAATCTACTAAGTAAGAGTTCTTCACCAAAGGATTTTCTCAAAAATCTTCAAAAATTTTTTGAAATTTTGGATCTCGGCAATGTAAGATAAATCCTTGGTGAAAATAAAAAATTTTAAGTTCAAAGTGTGGCTCATACCTAGAGAAGATGAAATTCGAACTTCCTTTGCCTTAAAATCACCTCAAATCCAAGCAATAGTGAGCCCTAGGTGAAAAAATTGGAGGTTGAAGGTGACTAAAAGGTAAAAATGGTGTTTTACTATGCAAATCGTGAATTTTTAAGGGGTTTGGGTGGTTTTCGGATCAAGGGCACTGTCGGCTCCCATGCCGGTGCTAGTGGCCAAAAATTCATTTTTCATATTTTTGCAATTTTCAACTTTCTTTCAATTCACTCCAAAGTCTATTTAATTTTTTTGAACATTTATTTTCATTTTAAAGTAATTCACAAACAAACATTTTCACAAACAACACCAAACTAACTTCTATATGTGAAAATACACTTTCTACAAATACATTTTTTTAATCACACTTTCACATACATAAAATAAACTAAATNAAACATTCAATAACACATAATACATAAAAATTTGTTAAGAAAGAGTTAACTACCAATACATTAAACAAAGTACTAGAAACTAATGACTTCCAACAGTTTCACAAATCTATTGTTCACAACACAGCATAACAATTAAAATAAAGTGTCACAATCTACAAAAAAACAGTCTCAACAATAAAGTACAACCAAACATAAACTAAAAAAAAATCTAACTAAAACCTCACCAACCATCATCTTCTTCTTCTTCTTCCACATCTAAATTTTACTGCTGATATGTGATAAAAATAGGGTGAGTAGGAAACTGAACTGAGTGATCAACCCTCATATATCTGACCATTTCATCATCATAAGCAACATCATATTTGAACTTCTGTCTGGTCAAATCAACATTGTGTGCATTCTTGGCCTCCATATTTTCTATTCTACTTCCCATTCTCAAGATATCTCCCTGGTGGATCATCATCTGCTCCATAACTTCCTGAAGAGTAGGGGTACTAGAAGTAATGGCACTTGCAATAGAAGGAATATCCCTGGTCCTACTTCCAGATCTCCATCCAACATGAGATTTATAAGTCTTAATAATGACAGACCCAATATGTTTTAGAGGTTCAATCCTCTCCTCATCCATTCTAAAATCAACTCCTGGCTTTTCACATAGTGTGAAGATTAGGGCAGGGTGTGCCAAACCACCAGTGGTCTTTCCCAAAGCAATAGAACGAGTGTTTCTATAAATAATAGAGCCTACATCTATCCTCATCATCTGCTAGATATAGAAGTTCAAGATGGATCTATCCTTTGTAACCTCACTATTGTCGGTATCATTCTCCTAGAAATAAAGTAGTGTCAGGCCTTAGATACTACATTTAACATAGAAAAAGAAAAGTTTACATTAAAACCATTCTTCATTTTCCAAACTCCTCTTCCATAAGTAAGAAAAGAAATAATCTCTTCTAAGGACTAATTCGTAGAAGAAAATGATTTGTTCTACCAGCTATAAACATCTTCTAACTAATAAAATTCATTAATCTTACTTGAAGTAAATTCCACCAACTTCCCACGAACGAACACACAGACTTCAGAAGTCTCCTTAAAATTGGCATAGAACTCCATCACTACACCAATAATAACATCGACAGTAAAGTAACAAAAATTCTTCCACTGCCGAGCATTGATTAATCTCTCGACTTCTCCTCCAAGATTTTTAAATCCTCGATTCAAAATCACTTTTTTAGTTGTAAGTAGACTATTGAAACAAATGTTGGCCTTGTAATTGACAATCTTTTGATCATCAAAATCCACCTTTATTTTTCCCTTGCTCATTCTCCGTGCCATGGTAATCTACAAAAATTTTATTAAGTCCAAATAAATTCCCAAAAATTCCAAAAATCATAATGTGGAACGTTTTAAACTTAAATCTACTAAGTAAGAGTTCTTCACCAAAGGATTTTCTCAAAAATCTTCAAAATTTTTTTAAAATTTTGGATCTCGGCAATGTAAGATAAATTCTTGGTGAAAATAAAAAATTTTAAGTTCAAAGTGTGGCTCATACCTAGAGAAGATGAAATTCGAACTTCCCTTGCCTTAAAATCACCTCAAATCCAAGCAATAGTGAGCCCTAGGTGCAAAAATTGGAGGTTGAAGGTGACTAAAAGGTAAAAATGGTGTTTTACTATGCAAATCGTGAATTTTTAAGGGGTTTGGGTGGTTTTCGGATCGAGGGCACTGTCGGCTCCCATGCTGGCGCTTGTGGCCAAAAATTCATTTTTCTGATTTTTGCAATTTTCAACTTTCTTTCAATTCACTCCAAAGTTTATTTAATTTTTTTGAACACTTATTTTCATCTTAAAATAATTCACAAACAACACCAAACTAACTTTTATATGTGAAAATACACTTTCTACAAATACATTTTTTTAATCACACTTTCACATACATAAAATAAACTAAATTATAATTTAACGTCGAAATCAAGCCACAACACTAGAACGCTGACACAAAACTATATGCATAATTAGAGTTAATAGAGTTCTAAAGCAAAGTGAGTAAAAGAAAGTAAATCAAATCAACACAATCACATTAAAAATATAATTACTTTAAACTAGTAGAGAGTCTAACTTCTTCTTCAGTACTTTCTCCTCCTCTAATATCTCCCATAGACTGGTAATGGACGTACAAATTGTAGAAGGGTCGGTACAAGAATTGATCAGTCGAATTTCATCAATCCATCCATTTTTCTTGAACATCTGTAGTAATCATGCTTCAACTGTTCTAGTATGATCAAAGTTCTCCTTCGTCCTCCAATCTACGAGATTAAAAAGGTAGGTAAGATTCCATATTACATTTATAATAATCTAAAGTTCTCTTTATATTTTCTTCATTTTCTTCTCCAAAGTCATTGAACTTCCAACTGTTTGTNAAGTTAATAGAGTTCTAAAGCAAAGTGAGTAAAAGAAAGTAAATCAAATCCACACAATCACATTAAAAATATAATTACTTTAAACTAGTAGAGAGTCTAACTTCTTCTTCAACACTTTCTCCTCCTCTAATATCTCTCATAAACTGGTAATGGATGTACAAATTGTAGAAGGGTAGGTACAAGAATTGATCAGTCGAATTTCATCAATCCATCCATTTTTCTTGAACATCTGTAGCAATCATGCTTCAACTGTTCTAGTATGATCAAAGTTCTCCTTCATCCTCCAATCTAGGAGATTAAAAAGGTAGGTAAGATTCCATATTACATTCATAATAATCTAAAGTTCTCTTTATATTTTCTTCATTTTCTTCTCCAAAGTCATTGAACTTCCAACTGTTTGTGGCATTAATGGTGTGAAGCATGTGATGAATGATCCATGATGACATCTAATGCTTCATTCCCATTCCCAATATAATTTTCATCAATAGGAATAATGGGCTCCTAGGGTAATAATGCTTTCCCCAAACTTTCATATGGCACTTGAGATTGACTATAAAGTAAGAAAATTGTGGAAGGATGCCCCAGTCCGTATATTGACCCATTCATAATAATACCCATAATAGATTTGAAAATAATCGATCTTACATCAATGGGATTTTCCATTTGAATGCAATAGTTTAAAATGACACTTTCTCTTGTAACTCTACTAATCTTTATGGTAGGGAGTAGTTTTGCATTTATGAAGAAATGTCATGGTTTTTATATTGGATTAAGTAGTGAAGCAGAAAAACTAATGTATCCCTCATCTCGTATTTCTCGATTATCATTTTCATCCTTCAGAAAGTTATATACATCTTGCATCATATCTCTTGTAGGGATAAAATTTGTATAATGACAGATTGGAAGGTTTTCTATCATATACAAATCATTAATTTGAGCCTGAGTAAATGGTACAGCCTTACCTTGAACGAAGACGACTCCTTGGGTAATTCCATGTAAGTTAGCATAGAATTCATTTACTACTGGTATAACAACTGCAACAGTAGTGTAACACAGAACTTCTCAACGTCTCTATACAATGATTTTCTCAATCTATGAACTTGTGTTATTCAATTCATGATATACAAAGCCTCTCTCTTTGATAAGTCTCTTCTTCGTGATAACTTTATTGTATAATCTCTGTGCGTCGTTGTTGACCTCACTTTTGGTTGAGGTCTAGAAATTTCTTTAGTAGCCTAGGTCTAGCCATAGGACTTTCCTATTGACTAGTCTTAGAAAACTAGAAAGGGTACCCTCACCATTAGAAACTCAAAACTCTTATCTTTACTCAACTTGAAGTTCCACATATTGGTCCTAACCTCTAATATTTGATAGGTAAGATCATTATGGGGGAGCTCAAGAAGAGTTCTTATAGGGTTACTTGGCCTTAGGATACCCTAGGTGTTGATTTGAAGCTAAGGTACATTATACCCTTACTATATCTTCACAATACACTAAATTAAGATCAATACATGAGATCCCAAAATGTGGACTTCATTGATCCATGGTTCATTTAGAATGAATATTTATTCAATTCTACTTGAAATGCCTAACTTGGGTCTTTTACCCCTAGGCACCTCCAATTTGCCTAACTGCCATTGGGACCCAAATTTGGCCAAAATTTCTAAATTTTGCCAAAATACCAAAAATTGATCAAAACTTATTCCAAACACCTTGAATACATCCAAATTTGCCAAAACTGACAAAAATTTCCAAANGTTTGCATTCTTCATCATAATATTTTCATGTTGACTAAAAAGTTGCTAGTATTTTTTCATAATTATATTTTCTTGTTATCAGTTCTCAAGGGCTGATCTCTCCATTTTGCATGGTTTCTTCTTATTTTCAGTTTGATTTAATGCTTTAGAACTCAAAGTTCTTTTCCTGCCAAGTTTATTTATTGTCTGAACATCCAGGTTGCAGATGTGATATTTATTGTGGCAGATGCTTTCAAAAATTTAGCATCTATCTTTTGGTGACAGATTGCTTGTTAAAGTTTTTTTTAAATATGCTAGCTTGCGAATGATACCAAAGTGTTATAAATATAAATATCAAATTATAGGACTTAGATACGTAAGTGTGTAAGACTTATTTTGTATGTATGTAATTTTATGACATGTTGGATTTGTTTTGTTTCGATAATGTTTTATTTTTATTTTTATTTGTTCTTGATAACCTTCTTGTTTTTTGTTTGTTGAAACAAAATAGCTAATAAATTTTACAACCAAAATTAAAAAAATATTGATTATTAATATGTTCCTAAAAATTCATATTGATCCCCATAAATGTTGACGCACATTTGGACCATACAATAATAACAACAAGCCTTTATCCAACTATGAGGGGTCGACTACATGAATCCTATTCTCCATTGTGTCCTAGTGAGTGCCTTATTTTCATTTAATTCTAATAAATTAAGACCATTTTGTATGCAATATGCCCCAAGTCTAATATTTTGACCATAAGCTTCAAAAATCAAATTGGAAAACATCTAAAATCCAATTTATGGTCAAATAAAGTGGCTGGCTGAGACAAATCAAATGACATAGAAAATGATCTATTTGAGCTCAAGTGATCTTAATCATGCACTTAAAAGCATAACAAGAAAATTTAGAACATACTTTGACAGACCAAATGATTTTTAAATTTGGCGAGCTCATAATCAAATCGAGCGTCTCAACTAGATGAATTGAACAAGCCTAAGATCACTTAATTTTGATGTCATTAATGCTTTTAAATGCTCACAAAGCTATATTTGATTAAACTAATCACTCTGAGTCGTCCGATGGAGTGGTTCGGATTCATGCGGTATTCACGGAAGATGCCACTCCCAAAATCTATAAATTGACCCACACTTTTGTCATGAAGGGAGAATTGGACCTGGAGGAGAAAGCTGAAGGAGCTCAAGCTCTTAAGGGTTGCTGAGCTCCGCCAGTCAACCATCACCATTGCCACCGCCAGTCCACTGTCGTTTGTTTGTCGTCACCTTCAGACAACCGTCGTCGGGCTGTTGTCAGACCAACACCTTCTCCGTCGTCGAATCACTGTCATTATCGGACCTCTATTGCACGACCACTACTGGAATGTTGCCATCTGGGCGCCACCATTTTCGAACTACCATTGCCTGACCACCACCGTCATCTCTGTTGAACCACCTTTGTCAGGTCGCTTCCATTGTCAGACCATAGTTGCCCGCCCAACATTGTCATCGTCAGGTCACCATTGACGGACTACTGCTTCCGTGCCCAACCACTATTGCATGGTTGTTGTTGCCATGTTAGACCATTGAAGTCGGGCCATTGTTGTAGTGTCGGATCACCATCGTCAGGCCACTACTGCCAAATTGGATCGCCATTGTCGGGGATCCACTTAAGGCTACCATGGTTGGACCACTGACACCAAACC
>JXCR01060577.1:177966-192948 GCA_002079205.1 Phalaenopsis hybrid cultivar
TAGTAAACCAAAATTAACGCTATTTTAGTTACAGTGCTGACTAAATAGCATTGCTTAAAGCAGAATATGAAATTGATTCAATATCCTCCTCATCCCAATTTAAGAATTATGATAAGATAAACAAAAATTTGATTCGTACTTTTAATCCTACTTACAATTGAGTACTTCTTTTAAAAATAAGCAAATTGGACCCTCATTTTAATTTCTTTTTTATCCACTTTGGTCCCTGGTAACATTCTCCAGCACAAGTTGCTATGATTTGCAGTTATACAGTTATTGAGACACGAAATGCCACTTAGCAGGTACATGCACCAAAAAAGGAAATAAAGCTTTGCAATAACATTCCATGAAAAATAACACATTTAGTCCTTTGTGCTCGAATAGACTGAATCTAAATGTTCCAAGCGGCTTTTCATTCGACGAAGAAAAATTAAGACAACTTTTGGATTCATTTTTGTTTTCTGTTTTTTTATTTTCTTTTTTTTTAAACATTAAAGAAGAAAGCATTTACAATTATTTCCATATGTTGTTTCAGGAAACTATATGAGTTNGCCTGCTTTGAAGCTTTTATAGGCCACGGTTTCTTGACCCTTGTTGGGTTCGTTTTTTTTTAGCCTCTATTGGAGCTCGGTTTTAGCTCCCTGTGGCTTTTCCTGGCCTGAAATGCATGCTATCGGAAGATTTCTGTAATTTCGAAAACCTTGTAACTTATCTTGATAGCTTGGTTTATCTCTTCGTGTGGCATCCTTTTGCTCAAATATATGTTGGAAACTGTTTCATGATTGGAGTAATTGAGTTAGTGACCCGAATGTGTTTTCCATGTTGTTCTTTTTGAGACATATATATTGGCTCCATATCTTGATGTTTCAAAAGCATGTGAGTTGTTCTTTTGTTTTAGATGGATCGGTTTTACCTTGAATTAGCTGGAACTTTAATTTCTATTAAGGCTTGGGTTTTAATCTATGCTCGGGCCCCGTTTTAGCCTTGAATGGCTTGGTTTCTAGCCTCCATTGGGGCTCAGTTTTGCCTGCTCTAGTTCCTATTCTTTGCCTAATTATGAGGCTTATTTTTTGCGTGGTATCTATATGTTGTTGGTTACTTCAAGACCAATACATGTGCAGGTTTATCCTTAATGATTTAAGGTTGATTTGGGGCGTGGTTTTATTTGTTTTGGCCCCAACTGTGTTTTTTTTCTTTTTGGTCCGCTTAAAGATGGTTGGGTTTGGATTTACTGCCATAAACTGCATCTGTTAGCTTATAAAACTTTGGTTTGGTCTCCATTGGGGGCTCGGTTTTAACCTTGGAAGGGTTGGAGGTTAAGTCATGGTTGAGATCGTGTCTCAGTCATTTGGGCTTTACTTGTTAGCCTTGAGGGATTTATTTTTGGCATTAGTTGGGGGCTTTGTTTGGCTGATTTTAAGCCCTTACCCGAAGGCCTGGCTTGTGATTTGTGTTATCCTTATTCGAGAGGCTTGTTGGATGGTTGTCCTCTCCTATTCCTACCCGTGAGCCTATTTAGGGGTTGCTTGGGATAGTGTAGCCCTTTTTTGTTGGGTCTGAGTAGCTTGCGGATTCACTCTCTTATGTATATCAAAAGCAACACTTTGGCAATGCTGGGGTTGGCTTTCCTTTTGCTACTTTGGCCGTGAGCCTTGTTCAGTGGGCACTGCCCTTGTGGCTTTCGGTTTTGCCCTCTAATCGTGAGATTAGTAGGTGGATGTTTGCTTCTCCTTTGTCCCCCACCCGTGGGTTTGTGCTATGTTGGACTCCTCCTTGCCTTCTGTGGTCGTGAGCTTCTTATACGGGGTTTGGTTTGGTTTGTTCTGGCTCTTACCCGTGAGTTAGTTGGAGCTTGGTTGTGTGTTTTTTGACCTTACCCGTGACCCTCTACTCTCTTTTTTGGGCCCTGTTTTACTGCCCTAGTCGTGAGCCCCTTGCTATGTTGACGGCCTTGGCTGAGAGCCTTGGTTGTTGTCCCCTTCTTTACTGACCCCGGCCGTGAGCATTTATGTGGCTTTATTGGAAGGTTCTATATCTATTTGATATATGAAGTTATTGATTAATTTGGGAGTTCAAAAAAATCTTAATTTTGGCATGAGTTTGGAAATGCTAGTGGCAGTCTTCCTCGGGCCACTTCCCTTTTATTCGATTTGTAAGGTTTGGAAGATTTCCAAGTTTTATTTTGGGAGAGCATGTGGTTGAGATAAATTGATTCCATGGAAGATTTTTTTTTGGGGTTTGGACACCGATGTTAAGAGGTCATTTGTGGGTGATCGTCGTGTTAGTTCGGGCCTGTTTCGACCCGCTTGAAATAGAACTTGGAAGGGACACCCTCCTCGGGTCGATCCAATTCTAAAAATGCGAGAAAGTGACATCCCTTCGGATTGATTCAAGGACCTTGGGCCCTACTTTTTCAAGTCTCTTTGTCATGAGTTTTGATAACTGATTCATCCTCCGTCTTTTCGATGCTTTCGGTGGATCAGTTCCTCCTCTCTCTCATCTTCATTTTTTATTTTTTTATTTCTTTGCTTCTTGATTCGATTTTCAGTGTTTATGTCTGATATATAAATGCACATTTATAGTGTTTTGTTATACGTGAAACCATCAAGCAAGGTCGCAAGTAGATCGGTTTTTTTTTTGGGGCTTAGGGTGGTGATGACAAAGGCACACAGGTGGTAAAACAGAATGATATTTCATCCTACGACCTCAGGACACCCCTCCACGGACCCGGTGAACTGTAGGATGAAAGTATCATTCACCGACATAAGACTAGCAGGAGTTGTCCCGTACCTTCTTAGGTTGTTGGTGGTCCTACGCTCAACAGCGTGATCGACTTGTGGACAACTACACTTTTCAAAATTGATAAGAATAAATTTGATAAGAACATATACACATTACAAAGTTATATTTTTCGCTACAAACAAAAGTGAAATAACTCTCTTTTGTGTGCCCGAAATTTATTTGCATGCTAAAAATATAAATTCTAAATATATTTTTAAAAAAAATTGGTTGTATATCAGTTGATTACCTGTTTTGGGCTAAGGAGTACCCTCCTTAGTTAGGTTCAGTAGGACACCCTTCTAGTCGAGTGACTGGTTTTATACATTCGGGTGACCGAGTAGCATTCGACGACCCTCCAGTACAAATATATATCTAAGCCTAGCCCCGACCCGAGTGCTTGCGGTCCCCTCTTTTCTGACTTTTTCATATGCTTTATCGGAATTTTTGGACAAAGCACTCGTAGTCTTTTCTCTGGGTTTTTTTTCCAAGGGTTTTTTTACAGTTTTACTTAGGTTATTACTCGTCGATTTTCTCAAATTTTCCGTCGTGGATTTTCCTCGAGTTTTTCAGGTGACATTTCCTTTGTTGATTTACTTTTGCCTATATGATGCATGCTAGCTCGTTCCTTAAATTCTAGTGCTCTACTTATAATTGCCACATCTATTACACTTAAAAGAACAACGGACCTCCCAGGTATACAGGTTTCCTTCGTGTTTACAACATATTACTTCTTCTATTTTTTCTTTACACCACATGTTGTACTGTTCTTTTCCACCGTATACTCTACTGTTTGTCATGTACTACACGCTACTGTTATTCTATATGTTGTACAACGGTTGCATGTCCTACTTCTTTCATATATACTGCTTTTCTTCGCCATACATGCTACTGTTTCTATTGCACATCATACTTTAGTATAGGCGGACAATAGTTGGTTTTATATGGGGTACCCGGTAGCAGATCGTTGACTCAACAATTGCATGTATGTCGAACTCGAAGGTGCTACGACAATGAGCTTGGAACTAGCGTTGTGGGCAGCACGACCATCTTCAACAGCAGAACACGTCTACACCAGCTAAACCATTCCTTAGAAATTAAAACACCAAGCCATATGATTTTGATGTTGTTTGTCTAGTGCTACATAAATCCTCAACCTTTCTTTAGACATTTGTACAGCTCTACTATGCAATTTAAGCATTAATTTTTTTAGGATTATGAGGTTGTCATTCGTCATGACCTAATTTCTCATATCTTCCAGGTTATTCGTGTGTTCGTCTCACACAAATATAAGTCATAATTAAATAAAATTGACAGGATCAAACACTTGAATAATTTCTCCTCGAAACTAAAGCCAAATCATAGGGTAGACTAGGAAGTTGCTGAGGTTCTCCTTCGGATCTGTGACATCTCCTAGTTATTTTTGACTCTACAACAAAATATTTCAAATTTGAATCATTCCTCTTTCAAACCTCTTTGTCTGATTTCGTTGAAAAGTTTTATCCTTTTGAAGTCCATGAAGATAATATTTCCTGATTCTTATCGAGAGTTTTCTTAGGTGACTTTGGTTATCTAATATGTAATTAACTATAGGAGTTTGCCCTTATAAGAAGCTTCTCCGAACCCAGCTTAATATAAACCCTATTTAATTTTTTATATTAAATAGGGGAACTTGTCGGAAATAGTTTCGCAGACCAAACGGACGTCATATATTTCTTAGTTTATTTGATCGAGTCTCATACTCAAGTCTGGTGTTTATCCTTCGCGATAGATACAAGGTTTGAGATATAGCGGTCTTTCATTTAAACTATGAAAAATATGTGATCAGTTTGATTTCATATTTTTTTAAACTTAAATCTATATGTAAATTAAAACGTCCTTCCGAAGCGGACGACAAGATTTCAATTGCGGTGACCGCCAGCTTCTTACGGGCAACTCCTGAAACAAAAAATAGTGCCGACAGTACAGTACCTTTAACTTCTCTTCTTACTTTTCTTCAATTACCATTTAATCTTGTATCACTTAGTAAGATTATATGCTCTTAGGTCTTGTATCTTTTTCATTGGCCATTATTTTTTTCAAGATCTTATGACGAAGAAAATTATTGGTAGAGGACAAGAATTGTGCCGGGGGGGGGGGGCTTACATTTTGAATAACGAACTAGTTCGACCCATAGCCTATTCCAACACTTTATCTCTATTTGAGGTCCATTTATACACTTAATTTCAGCAATTATCATTTTTAGATACGAGTCGTGTTAATTTGCTAAATATCATCTTTTGTCTTCTCTTTCCAAAATTAATAAAAGAGTTAGTCATAGTTTTGAGTTGGTTTATTTGTTGTATGATGATTTTGTCTTGTATTATTTCACTACAGGAATTTAGTTTATTACCGACGGTTAAATACCGTAGGTAATAACAGTTAAACTGTAGGTAATATATTTACCGATAGTTTAACTATGACAAAGTTAACGTAGCAAAAACGTTTATTAGTANATTGTATGATGATTTTGTCTTGTATTATTTCACTATAGGAATTTAGTTTATTACCGACGGTTAAATACCGTAGGTAATATATTTACCGATAGTTTAGCTATGACAAAGTTAACGTAGCAAAAACGTTTATTAGTAATTAAATTATCGACGGATTTAACGATGTTTTATNGTTGTATGATGATTTTGTCTTGTATTATTTCACTACAGGAATTTAGTTTATTACCGACGGTTAAATACCGTAGGTAATAACAGTTAAACTATAGGTAATATATTTACCGATAGTTTTGCTATGACAAAGTTAACGTAGCAAAAACGTTTATTAGTAATTAAATTATCGACGGATTTAACGATGTTTTATATTAACCGACGGTTAACCAAAGTACCATTAGCGTCCGGGGACAAGAATTAGCGTCCTGAAAATTATTGGTAAGTACCAAAGTCCTCTACCAATAATTAGCGTCCTGAAACAAAAAATAGTGCCGACAGTACAGTACCTTTAACTTCTCTTCTTACTTTTCTTCAATTACCATTTAATCTTGTATCGCTTAGTAAGATTATATGCTCTTAGGTCTTGTATCTTATTTTTCCTTGGCCATTATTTTTTTAAGATCTTATGACGAAGAAAATTATTGGTAGAGGACAAGAATTACGCCGGGGGGGTTGGGGGGGGAGGGGGTCTTACATTTTGAATAACGAACTAGTTCGACCCATAGCCTATTCCAACACTTTATCTCTATTTGAGGTCCATTTATACACTTAATTTCAGCAATTATCATTTTTAGATACGAGTCGTGTTAATTTGTTAAATATCATCTTTTGTCTTCTCTTTCCAAAATTAATAAAAGAGTTAGTCATAGTTTTGAGTTGGTTTATTCTATTGTATGATGATTTTGTCTTGTATTATTTCACTATAGGAATTTAGTTTATTACCGACGGTTAAATACCGTAGGTAATATATTTACCGATAGTTTAGCTATGACAAAGTTAACGTAGCAAAAACGTTTATTAGTAATTAAATTATCGACGGATTTAACGATGTTTTATATTAACCGACGGTTAACCAAAGTACCATTAGCGTCGATATAGGTTAAAAAACATGTCCTTTTTAACCGCAGCTTGATCGTCGATTATATAATTGACGAAAACATCCGCAGGAAAAGTGTTGTTATTCCATAGGAAAAGTGTCGCGGTTCTGTCAGTAAACTGTCACCAAACCATCGATTAACTGTGAGAATTTACCGAAGGCTTTGTCCGTAGCAAAAGTGCAGCACTTTGCCCAGGCGTTGCTTGTTCAATAGACCCTCGAAAAATCATCGCTTTTTCAATAAATCATCATAAAGTCATCGATTAGCCGTTGAAACCTGTACCAACAACAAGAACAACAACCACAACAAAGCTTTAATCTCACTACTTGGGGTCGGCTACATGAGTTCTTTTTCTCCATTATGTCTTATTTAGTGCCAGATTTTCATTTAGTTCTAATCAATTAAGATCATTTTTTATACAATAAGCCCAAGTCTTCTTAGGTCCACCTCTGCCTTTCTTGAGAGAGAGTGGGGGGGGGNAAAAACGTTTATTAGTAATTAAATTATCAACGGATTTAACGATGTTTTATATTAACCGACGGTTAACCAAAGTACCATTAGCGTCGCTATAGGTTAAAAAACATGTCCTTTTTAACCGCAGCTTGATCGTCAATTATATAATTGACGAAAACATCCGCAGGAAAAGTGTTGTTATTCCATAGGAAAAGTGTCGCGGTTCTGTCAGTAAACTGTCACCAAACCATCGATTAACTGTGAGAATTTACCGAAGGCTTTGTCCGTAGCAAAAGTGCAGCACTTTGCCCAGGCGTTGCTTGTTCAATAGACCCTCGAAAAATCATCGCTTCTTCAATAAATCATCATAAAGTCATCGATTAGCCGTTGAAACCTGTACCAACAACAAAAACAACAACCACAACAAAACTTTAATGTCACTACTTGGGGTCAGCTACATGAGTTCTTTTTCTCCATTATGTCTTATTTAGTGTCAGATTTTCATTTAGTTCTAATCAATTAAGATCATTTTTTATACAATAAACCCAAGTCTTCTTAGGTCCACCTCTGCCTTTCTTGAGAGAGAGAGGGGGGTATTCATTTTGAATAACGAACTACCTCGGCCCATAGCATATTCCAGCACTTCATCTCTATTTGAGGTCCATTTATACACTTGATTTCAGCAATTATCATTTTTATATTATGAGTTGTGTCAATTTGTTAAATACCATCTTTTGTTTTCTCTTCCCAAATTTAATAAAAGAGTTATTCATTAGTTTTGAGTTGGTTCATTTTGATGTATGATGATTTTGTTATGTATTATTTCACAGCAGAANAATTTTCTCTTCCCAAAATTAATAAAAAAGTTATTCATTAGTTTTGAGTTGGTTCATTTTGATGTATGATGATTTTGTTATGTATTATTTCACAGCAGAAATTTAGTTTATTGTCGACGCTCATATACCGTAGGTAATAACAGATAGACTATAGGTAATATATTTATTGACGATTTAGCTATGACAGTTGACGTAGCAAAAATGTTTGTCAGTAATTAAATTATCGATGGATTTGATGACGGTTTATATTAAACGACGGTTAACTGATGTACCATTACTGTCGCTATAGGTTAAAAAACATGTCTTGTTTAACCGTAGCTTGACCGTCAGTTATATAATTGATGAAAACGCCTGCAGGAAAAGTACTGCTATTCCACCGNGAATTTAGTTTATTGCCGACGCTCATATACCGTAGGTAATAACAGATAGACCCTATAGGTAATATATTTACCGACGATTTAGCTATGACAGTTGACGTAGCAAAAATGTTTGTAAGTAATTAAATTATCGATGAATTTAATGACAGTTTATATTAAACGACGGTTAACCGATGTACCATTACTGTCGCTATAGGTTAAAAAACATATCTTATTTAACCGTAGCTTGACCGTCAGTTATATAATTGATGAAAACGCCTGCAGGAAAAGTACTGCTATTCCACCGGATAAGTGTCCCGGTTCTGTCGGTAAACTGTTGTCAAACCATCGGTTAATCGTGAGAATTTATCGACGACATTGTCCGTAGCAAATGTGCAGCACTTTGCATAGACGTTGCTTGTTCAATAAACCAACAGAAAATCTTTAATAAATCATCATAAGTCGTCGATAAGTTGTTCAAACTTGTACCAATAACAACAACAAAGCCTTAATCTCACTACGTGGGGTCGCCTACATGAATCATTTTTCTCCATTGTGTCATATTTTCATTTAGTTCTAATAAATTAAGATTATTTTTTATACAATAAGCCCAAGTCTTCCTAGGTCGACCTCTGCCTTTCTTAACATATGTTGAATCTAAAATATCTACTCTTCTAATCGGATCATCAGATGGTCGACGTTTAATGTGACCAAACCTTCTAAGACAGTTCTCTCTAATTTTGTGTGTCACTGGAGCTACACCAACCCTATCCCGGATATATTGATTTCGCATTTTGTCTTTACAACACTTAACTTAGTATTATGCTTCTCTTTTAAAGGCCAACGTTCAACACTATGGAACATTGCAGGTCTCACCACCCTCTTATAAAATTTTCCTTTCAGTCTAAGCGGTACTTTTTTACCACACAAAAAGCCCGAAGCATTCTTCTATCTCAACCAACCAACTTGAATTCTACTATTAACATCCCCATTTATATCACTATCACTTTGAACAACATATATCTAAATCGTTCACACATTTTAATAATTTGATCCCAAAGTTACACTTCTGTCACTAGAGCTATTACTATTAAAATTACATTTCATGTATTCAGTTTTAGTTCTACTCAAATGAAGGCCTTTAGACTCCATTGTAGACCTCCATAATTCAAGTTTTTCCTGGGCTTTTTCTCTCGTCTTATCCACAAGAAGGATATCATCAGCAGAAATATACACCAAGGTACATCCTCCTGTAAATGTCTAATAAGATCATCCATTACTAAAGCAAAAAGATAAGGACTTAAAGCCGATCTCTGATGTAATCCAACAGAAATAGGAAAATATTTGGTCAATCCTCCAGTTTGAACACAAGTAACACCTCTAGTATACATATATTTAATGACTTGAATATAAGTCATATCAACACCTTTCTTCTTAAGAACGTTCCAAAGGACATCTCTTGGGACGTTATCGTAAGCTTTGTCTAAATCAATAAAAGTCAAATGTAGATCCTCCTTATTATCTCAGAACTTCTCCATCAAACTTCTCAATAAATGTATAGCTTTCATAGTAGATCTGCCAGACATAAAATCAATTTGATTATGAAAAATATTTGTAATATGTCTTAACCTATGTTCAATTACCCTCTCCCATAATTTTAAAGTATGACACATCAACTTAATTACTATAATTTGCACACTCTTGTGCATCCCCTTTATTCTTAAAAATGGGAACCAAAATACTCTTTATAATTTGCACACTTTTGCATCCCCTTTATTCTTAAAAATGTGGACCAAAATATTCTTTCCTCCACTCAGGCATCTTTTTAGTTTTTAAAATAATATTAAAGATTTTAGTAAGCCCAAAAAGTCTCAAATCTCCTAAATATTTCCACAGTTCAATTGAGATATTATCAGGTCCCACAAACTTTCCACCCTTGGTTTTTTTTAAAGCCTCCTCAACTTTGTTTTTACTAATGTGACAGTAAAATTGAAACATTTTATTATTATTAACATTATTAAGATCACTAAGGTCGATAGTATTTTCAGAAACTTTATTAAAATGTTTATCAAAATAACTTATCCACCTATGTTGAATATCTTTTTCTATGAAAAACACTTTCTGATTTTATTTTTTTATACACTTTACTTGGATTAAATCTTTACTTTCTTTTCTCTTTGTTTGGCTAGTTAATACATATGTTTTTTACTCTCCTTAGTATCTAATCTATCTTAAAATTTTAGCGTAATAGATTGTTCTTTTGGACTCTTTACGAGCCGTTTGATATTTTTTCTAGTTCTATAAGCTTTTACAATTAAACCAATTTTTATAACATAACTTCTTATATTTTATCTTTTCTTGCACATTATTATTCCGTCACCAACTATTTTTATTTATAAATTTTTTTTTCTTTTAATTCTCCAATTACATCTTTTGTTACTTGTTTAATAGTGTTTGTTACTTCATCCCACAAAGCATTTGCATCTTTATGAACATCCTAAATTTTGAAATATTAAATTTTACTCATAAAAATAATTTTATTTGTGTTTTTTAAGTTCTTTCATCTAATTCTACGAAAAAGAATCCTAACATTCTTTATTTAACAATTTTTCATCTTAAAATCTAGAGCTAATAATCGATGTTCAGTACTTAATTCTTCATTTGGAATGATCTTTACAATCTTTACAATTTTGACGGTATCTTCTTCTCATAAGAAGATAATCGATTTGTGTTTTATTATATCCATTTTTTTAAGTAATAAGATGCTCATTTCTTTTCTTGAATAAAGTATTAGTAATAACAAAATCACATGCTAAAGCAAAATCTAAAATGACTATACATTCTTCATTCGTCACTCCAAAACTGTAGCCACAATGAATATTTCTGAAATCTTTTACTACCCTACCGAAATGTTCTTTTAAATCTTCTCTAATAAAAATTCTTTCTTCAGGAGGTATCATTTGTATTAAGTCTTCGAATTCATTCCAGAATTTAACTTTAGTCTCTATATCTAGACCTACTTGAGGAGCACTAGCACTTATAAAATTAAAAATTTTAGTATCAATAATAATCCTAAGAGTTATAATTCTATCACAAACTCTATTAATTTTTACAACAGTATCTTTTAAACTCTTATCTATAATTACAGCTTTACTATTTCTAGTGCGACTCTTATCAGACTACCAAGTTTAAAGCCTAAATTATCAATCTCCTTAGTCTTTTCTCCCACTCATTTAGTTTTTTAAATACATATGATATTAATCTTTCTATGAATTATAATATCAACTAATTCCAAATTGTGATCGGGGCCTCCTTCCAAGATAAGCACGAGCGGTTGTACTTGCTCCGAGTTATATCTCTGATGAAATGGATGGCTTATGTAGGGGGACTAGATCTGAAAATAGAATGTAATTAGTTCTTTATTAAATAATAAACACAAGGAAGTGATGTGGGCAACAAATTAAAACTTACGTGTTCCCCACTATCCTGAGTTGATGATGGTTGCTCGTGCTGCTCGAACTCGATAGTGCATCGATAGCAACTAATGTTGACGGTGTTGGTGGTGTCGTGGTCACCGCTGGTGGTTGTGATGGTGTTGTGGTCGCGAGTGTTGTCGGTAGTGGTGTCGTGGCTGATGACGGTGTTGGTGTCGTGGCTAGTGGTGGTAGTGGTGTCAGGGTCGTGACTAGTGGATAAACTGATGTGGTAGCTGGGATTGGAGATGGTGTCGATGTGGTGCTCTCTATACCACCACATCCACGACCTCGTCGTCTTACGGACTTTTGCAAGCTAACACGTCCCTCGATGGGGGGCCTACCGCCACTTCATCCATAAGTCATCTGCATGCAGGAAAATAAATTTAATAAGTATATGTACATACTACTAAAGATGAAAGTACAATAATATGCAGTAAAAATAAAGGGTAATTCTAAATTGTATGCGCTGACTGAAATTGAAAAAAGCAGAGGTACGCAGTAAACGAAAAGGGTGTAAAATTCAATATACAAATTACTGAAATTGAAAACGTAGAATCTTTAAGGGGTTGAATCCTGAAAACTTTTTGGTATGTAATAAGTGAATCCTAGTAAATCCGGAGAAAGTGTTTGGTTGCTTTAATGAGATTTACTAAATCCCACAAGTATCAACGTCTCTACGACAACAACAACAAAACTTTATCCCACTAAGTGGGGTGACATGCCTAAAAATTACCTATTTTTCATATATATTTTATGTTCAATTTTAATGATTTTTTAATGATATTACACTTTAAATGAAAGTATTTTGCATATTTTTTGTTTCAGGTATAAGAAATGAACTTTTGGAGAAAATAAAACAAAAATAGTGTAATTTGGAGTAAAAACGAGCAAGAAAGAAAATTCGGACTTGACACATTTTGATGTCTTTCTATACTTAATATACTTTACATTTCTCAAATATTTTTGAATGAAATGTTGTTTTCATGCTTATTTTTTAGAAATATCTGTTAGGAGCGAAACACAACTGAAACGGGCCGAATCGGAGTTGAAACTGAGTCAAACGAAGCAAAATGGTGGAGCTACTGCAGAGTGGCGCATGATGCGCCAGAGACGGCTTTTGTCGAATTAAGGCTGTTCGGGATGAGTTTTGGACAAATTTTTAAAGGGACACTTATTCTAAACACCCATTGGAGTGATTCAATGCATTTAGACACTTTGGAAGGTTCTTCTATGAAGGGATGTATCTTGGATCAATGGACATGTCTTTTAAATTCATAAGAGTTGACTTTTAGATAAAATTTTGAAGGGAATTTTGGATTCTTTTTGGAGGGAGACAACCTTTTGTAAAAGAGAGGGAAGTTTACGGCTTGAAAGAGAGTTTGTTACGTGAGGAGTTTTGGGTGGCGTGTGTGTGTGTGAGAGAGTGAGAAGAAGGAAAGGGAGAGAGAAATTCAAGGGCTTGGAGATTTTCTTGAAGGATTGTAAGAGGAGAGGGAATGCGACAAATTTCTTTTGCTTGTAAAGAGAGAAATGCTTGAAGAGAACTACTAGAAATTTGCTTGGGAAAGATTGTGAGATAAGTTGTGTCTTTTATTTCTTTTGTATTATAAACTTGTTTTTATATATATAATTTGTGTTTTGTTGTATCATTCTCCTGAATAATGAGTAGTTTTCCTTATTCTTCTTCCTACTTTGAGATATGATTTTGTGAAGTATTTATTTTGTTTTATACGGTTTTAAATGTTAATAATTTGTGATGATTTAAATTCCGATCTTTATTTACTTTTTGATCTGACCAATTGAAATGTTAAAATGTGTTGAGAAATATATGTTCCGAATAGGTCATGATTTCTACAACATGGGGAGAATTACATTTGATTTCATTGGAGAGTATGTCATCCATGGAGTTGGGTGTAAATAAATAGGTAAATATACTTTGTTGGATGCAAAATTGAAGATTTTAAGGTGACATATTAAAATCCTCAATTTGGTCCAATTGATTGAAAACTGATGCGAGATTGTTAGTCCTCGAGGGAGGGAGTAGTGGGAGCTCTGGAATTGCGGCCAGTATCCTCCCAGCCTAACCACGAAATTATGGACCAAACTCTGGATTAGTCAATTTTCTTTATACAGTCGGAAGAGGGTAAAAAATATGATTGCTCCTATTTTGCACAAAACAATTTTATATATTTTTTCAAATGATTTTAATTTCTTCACAATCCATATACTCATTGTAAAAGGGAATGATGCTTAAATTTGAACTCTTTGTCACAAACTTAGTTTAATCTTAGTAAATTTAACTTTGAAGTTCAGAAATTAGTTTAGTAAACTTAGTTCTTTTAGTTACATTTTTGTAGCATTCATTAAACTCATTTTAACTTGTCTTTCTTTCTTTAATTTCTATAGTTTGAATATTGCGATTTAAGTTATTATCATAAGAATTTTCATCTTCCAAACTAAGACTTGATAGTAGTAGACTAGAATTAGCCTAAATGATTTCTTACTGCGCTTCTCTGTGGGATCGATACTGGGGTTTTTAAGTAAAAACCCTATATTACTTGAAGCGATACGTGCACTTGCGTAGAACCACTAGTATGTGAACTATTTTATATATTTTATTTATAACATTTAAATTTTACATATTAAATACTTAATATAAAGTGGGTCAAGTTTTTTTGTCATATTTTTTAAAGCTAAATTACTGTGTAATTTCGGGATAAGTTAAGTTTTTGATATTGTTACCGATTATTTAAATTGACATAAAACACGCAGAAAAATAGCACACACTATGTGCACATCATGGGGTTCGTTACATAAATCCTTTTTCTCCATTGCATCCTATTGAGTGTCATATTTTCATTTAATTCTAATAAATTAAGATCATTTTTTATACAATATGCCCAAGTCTTTGTTGGTGGCCTACCTCTGTCTTTCTTAACATATATTGAATCTAAAACATCAACTCTCCAAACTGGTTCATCAGATGATCAACATTTTATATGACCAAACAATCTAAGACGATTTTCCCTAATTTTTTCCGCCACGGGAGCTACACTAACCCTTTCACGGATGTATTCATTTCACATTTTATATCTAAATTTAAAGCCACTCATCCACCTAAGTATTCTCATCCTGGCAACAACTAACTTAATTTTATGCTTCTCTTTTAAAGACTGATATTTTGTGCCATAAAGCATTGCAGGTCTCACCACCAACAACAATAAGCCTTTAACCTACTAAGTGAGGTCATCTACATGAATCCTTTTTCTCCATTGCATCCTATTGAGTGTCATATTTTCATTTTATTCTAATAAATTAAGATCACTTTTATACAATATTGTCAAGTCTTTGGAGGTGGTCTACCTTTGATTTTCTTAACATATGTGGAATCTAAAACATCTACTCCCCTAACTGGCTCATCAGATNGTTGACCTGAGAGCTCCTCTTCTTGACACCTAAGCAGTGGGGCTAAGCTCTCAATTGGCCAGCTAAGCTCCCCATTG
>JXCR01060577.1:197262-207759 GCA_002079205.1 Phalaenopsis hybrid cultivar
AATAATTCCTATAATTATCAAAATTTTGGGAACTTCATTAGCATAAAATGACTTTTTTGAATTTAAGGGTATAATTTTGGGAAATTGAAGATTTCACACCCTTATTTTACAATAAAAAATAATATTAAAATAATCTTGATAATGACCACTTAAAGTTTTAAATCTTTTCAAAATTAATACACACACTTAATACATTCACTTAGGTCTTGAGGACTTAGTGGTGAACTTAAGTTGAAATCCACTTGTTAAAAGAGGATTAGGAAAATTAATACGAAAGTTTTAAATCTTTTCAAAATTAATACACACACTTAATACATTCACTTAGGTCTTAAGGAAGTCTTAAATCTTTTCAAAATCAATACACACACTTAATACATTCACTTAGGTCTTAAGGACTTAGTCTGAACTTAAGTTGAAATCCACTTGTTAAAAGAGGATTAGAAAAATCAACATAATAAAACTCTTCCAAGTTGAAATCCACTTGTTAAAAGAGGATTAGAAAAATCAATATAATTAAACTCTTTTAAAACCACAAAATTAATACACACATTTAATACATTCACTTAGGTCTTAAGGACTTAGTGGTGAACTTAAATTGAAATCCACTTGTTAAAAGAGGATTAGAAAAAACCAACATAATCAAACTCTTTTAAAACACGAAATCAATACACACACTTAATACATTCACTTAGGTCTTAAGGACTTAGTGGTGAACTTAAGTAAAATACGCATGTTTAATACACTCACTTAGGTTTTAAGGACTTAGTGGTGAACAAGTTGAAACCACACTTAAAAGAGGATTAGAAAAATCAACATAATTGTATTTTTTTTAAAACACCAAAAGTCCAGTTAGGACTAAAAATTTGGCCAAGTGTTCTTAGTAACACTAATTTGCCCNACAAAATTGAACTAATACTACATAAACTTTGAAAATTTTGAAAGTTTTATTTGGTCTTTAGACTTCTCTGTTGTTAGCTTTAGTGTTTGCACTAAAACTACAATACTTTGGCCATATAACTAACCTCAACACTTTCTTTTGCAAAGTTGCTGCAATGACCAACCCAACGTTAACATTCACCTACAACCTGCCANCATTCACCTGCGACCTGCCAACAAGCCGCGAGGCCCGCAATGTTGCTATTACTATCAAGTTTGGAACAGGATTTGGAGATCTCAAGGTCATCCTCGGGAAGGCTCCTTTTGTTGTTGTGAAAGTTGCTTCCAGAAATACAAGAACCTGCTGCTGAATTCAACTTGAATTCTCTTGATGATTTTCCAGTTCACAAAAAAACTAAGTCTTCTGCTACTGTCGCCATGAAGCCAACAAAAACCTCTGTTCCCTCCACTAAGGGAAAAGAAATCATGATAATAGAAAATCCAACTGAAGGATTAACTGCTGTACCTTCAACTTTTNCAAAATTTGTTTGATTAGCCACCTCTAATCTCCATTTACGAAGATCAACAACTAGCTAGGATATCACAAATTCATTCCTCCTCATGGTTGCCAATCTTGCACCCCCATCTTCTTCTTTTCTCTAGGGAAAGTAGCCATAAGCCTACGCTTTCCCAGGCTAATTGCAAGCTAATATTCCTTCCAGTCTGTAACTTGATCTAATCCTTGTCTTCCTTTTCAACAAAGAGCCTTCGCAATTGCTACAATCTGCTCAATTCTTATGCCAGTAAATTATAGAAGACCTAGGATATCAAGTTTTATTCTTCATTGTCACTCAAGTCTTTGCTTCTTGTCATTTTGTGAAGGCACTAAATAATTTAGTTCTTACATTGACTTTAGTTTTGATTTAGCTAATTTTAGTTATACACTATATGTTCAAATTCAAGGTTTAAGATTTGTTTTGGTGTGAGAACTAAATTATTTATTTAAAACCTATATAGATTTTTGGGTAGCTTAGGTAGACAGAGTTGCACCTTCCATAATTAAATATTTATTTTCAATGTGTGATTTAGTTGGATCTCAATTAATTTGAAATTTTATACCGGTTGATTTTGAGATGAGTAGTTTTTATTTATTAGATGATAAGTTAACGTTTTTCATTAGGAGCATTATTATGGTTGGAATTTTATTCTTACATTCAATTTCTTTGATTAGGCTTTAAAAAGCTAGTGATTATTATAAATAGCATACCAGAAAGATCTCTACCAACTTCCAACCATTTTTATACGCAACAATAATCATCAAGCTTCAATTAAGTAAACCTTTTAGATATTTGTCTCATAAAAATCAGTTTTCTTAATTATTCAAGCATTGTCCTTTCAAAATCTAAAAATGAAAATTGCCTAGATAAATTAAAGATAAGTTCAAAAGCTACTTTTAGCCATGTAAAAAGAAATTCACTGCAAAACTATAATAATTTGTTGACTAGTGAAAATTCATAATTTTGTAAACTTATGGAACTTCTAGCCTTAAAAGTTCCTTCGCAACTTTTCCAAGTTTTCAAATGTTAAAACATAATAAGAATGGTGTAGGATGTCTTAAGTTCTAGGTTTTTTAATATAGATATATCAAAAAATTTGAAGGAAAATGAGACAAACATGCATATCTTAGAAGACATAAGCTCGTTATCTTAAAAAATTATTCACCATCTCCGATCACAACCGAAAAATAATGAAATCCAATTATGATGAAAGATTGAGAATATAATAACAGCATAAAGGAGGTCTATTATTTTATAGACCTAAGCATTCCCCCTTTGGTGATATTCACCATAATATAACGTGTTGTGATCATATGTCACTGGCCTATATTAACAACATATATTAAGACTAGAAACATATGTTGTTAGTGCTTTAACAAATCATTAATAATATAGATATCAAAACTGCTTGGATATAAGGGACTGAAATTTTTACAAGAAATCAATTTCATTTGGATTTCATGATTTTAGCACTACATAAAAATAAAAAAAGAAAGATCACCTGGTTAGCACCAGCTGTCACCATAACTGACGATCTTGTCAATTTGTTTTCCCGACGTAACTTCAACAAAAATAGAAGTGATAGATGAAGCTTAGAAACTGAATATTTTGATAAATGATAAGTTAGTAAGATAATATAATTTATAAAAGTACTGGAATTTCTGAAAGAAAAACCCAAAACTGGCAGAACTAACTCAATCTAGTAATCAGAATCGGATAAAATTCACATACCATGGAAATGTTACATAGTTACATCCCATCATTGCAAAATGAGCATGGCAAACAAGAAGAGCAGCAGAATTTTAAAGAAGATCATAATTTAGCATAAGTTAGCAGAAAATGAACAGTAACAAACCAGTGTAGGACCACTACCATCCCAAAAGCTAATTTTTTAGTATGTTTCACTAGAAATTTTGATTTCGCGGTGCAATATATAAGATAGCAAAATAAAAGAATACTTCCTGAGAACATCTATGTGCCCAATATTAATAAATAGCTCATGAAAATTAAAGGCTCGTTTGGGATCAATTTTGTTTTTAGTTTGCATTGTACTTTTCTACTTTGTTTTTAAAAATATATTTGTTTAAAATATTTTTAATATATTTTTATTTTTTGTTTCTAAAAATAAATAAACATATATTTTTTTTAAACACTCAAAATAACTTTTAGATGTTTTGAGGGTTTTCAAAAACAATCATATCTTAATCAAACATATCGAATATGTTTCGTTTTCAAATCGGAATATAAACAAAACAAAACAAAACAAAATAAAAAAATAGTGAACAAAAACCAAAAGTGATCCCACACAGCCCCCAAGTAAATAATAAAAAAAGAAACAAACACTATTGCTTGCAATTTTATACCTTCTCAAGCAAAGCCAATCTCAAATCTAAAAGTCCTTCATCCGCACCATAATGACTAGTTGAAGGCTCCCATACAATGTCTTGCACCTTTTTCAAGGCCTGCTCAGGAGGTTGCCAGTAAACGACCCCCTATGAAAAAGTCGAAATAAGATTCAGAATGATCCAAAAAATTGTCTGAAAACAACTTGTAGCAGGAGACCAATCTATTTTATTCTAGGTTTTCCCAAACTTTTCCAGAGAACAATAAATAACATAGAAGGCACGGACAATGATCTTCTCTCTTAATAACGAAATAACCTCTCTCAAAATAAATCCAACAACAATTGTGTTAGTGGTTCTCATACAGGGATGTGTTCCTTTGGTTTACAATGGATGAAAGTTTCATCAACTTATTTGACGCCTCATTGACCATAGTTATAAAACAATAATCAAAGAAAGATAAAAGAATAACAAAGAGCATAAGCATAGCAGCAATAGAGGTGTAAATAAGCCAAGTCGATTCGAACTCAAGAGACCCTCGACTTGAGCTTGAGCTTAATTAATTAATCGAGTATGAGCTTGAGCTAGAGCTCGTGCTTAATTCTACCAATTTGAGTCAACTCGTGAGCTGACTTATTTATTATAAAAAAGAGAGATCAATATTAATTCAAGCTTATGTTGTCATAAAATGACAAATAGAATGAACAATTATGAAATAAATAATAAGCAAACACTTTGTATGATATATAAAATATCATTTTCTAAGCATTTTTATAATTTAAAGATAAATTCTAGAATTTTAATATATTTTGAGTATATTTTATATTAATTATTTTTTAAACTAATCTACTCACGAGCTAATGAGTAGAGTAGGGTTTGGCTTGAGCTTGACTTGTTAGTTTATGGAGCTTAGCTCAGGAGTCAATTATCGAGCCGAGCTTGAGTCGACTCATGAGTTGGTTACACCCCTAAGTAAAATCGTTGTAACTAGTATGATGGACAAGAGATAGGCTTCTACTTTAATCATAAAAGAAAAGATTAACCCCTCTTAATTTTAATCCATATTTCATTTTGTCAAAAAATTGACTCCTGTTTGGCTTAATTAAATATTGAGATATGATTAATTTATTGAATTAAAATATTAATAGGTAATTAATCATTATGATGTACATTAAGTTAATTATAAATAAATTAGGCCTGCATTAAGGTCTATTTTAAAATTTTAATTAATTAGTAGATCAATTAACTTGATAAAATGGATCAAGAAATGGGGGTTAAGATGAGGGAAGAGCATGAACTTATTCAAAAAATAAAAAGAAAAAAAATGATTTACGATTTTTTTCTTGTGCTTGTTTTCTCAATTTAAGCTTCACATCAGATCTTACCCATCTATTTTCAGTTTTTGTTAAATCACAAAATCATTTAAATCCTATACCTTGAAATAAAAAATCAAACAAATCATAAAAATTTTAGCAAGATTTAATAATTATCCCGCCAAATAGTTTTCAGAATTTACTAAATCTGGATTCATAAGATTTGCTATTCGCAGTCAATTTTGATCGTACCCAAACAGCCCCTTAGTCTAAATAACCAACAAATTTTCATCAAAGACTGGCTGATTAGATAAACAGTTTTAGCTTGTTCATCTCATACCTATTTCTCAAATCATGAACAGCAAAAAACACTCAAAAGATCAATTAAATCGCACAAGAAAAAAAAACACCCAAACCTGCGCAAGTGAGATGGCATCTTTGGCTCCGCGCATCAATTGCTGGATCTGCAAACACCGCCAAAAATTAAAGACAACCATTGTTCAATTCCACGATCCGAGCAAAACCCATCGAAAACAGATATTTCTTCCACTCCATAATCACAATAGAACAGTAAATCACAACACACCTGAACCATCACAGGGGTTTCAGTCTGCCGAGCCCTCGTTGCGAGCTTTGCAAAAGTGCCCATCTCAGAAGAACACACTGTGAGAAGGGGGCAAAAGCGAGGCCTAATTTCGTTGAAATAGGGACCGTCAATCCGGAGAAAATATTGCACGCTAACGACTTTGGACCAACAAATAGATGGAAACCAGAAGACGTAACTACCACACTCTCTGCACCAACTCCCACAAATACAAACCAAGTTCTCTTAATTATTGTATTCTGACGAATGAACCAAAGCTCGCTTCCCAAGGCCGTTTCGTGTTTCCACCACGATGCAAGATTACAGACAAGACTTGACAAGAGCAATAAAGAATACCTGGAAAAAGAAAGTACCACCCAAGCTACCAATTCGACTCGGCCACTTCTTTTAGTTGAGAAAAAGGGTGGAAAGAAAAAGATGCAGCTTCCTCTGCAACTCTCGACCACATCCCGCTAAGAACCAGAATCATGAGATGAGTTTCTAGACGACGACAACTCTGTTCACACACTCTCTCTCCCAACGGAAAATTTTCTATGCGCCGTTTTGTCCTTTTTTTGTTGCTTTCTACTTGTAATCCTCTTTTTCATGTATTTTTATATGAAAAATTTACCTAAATACCACTTAATTCATAAGGATTTACAGATCTTGCGCCTAAATTTCAATATTTACTTATAAATAATCTTATCTGTTTTAGTAGTTAAAATCATGATATATTTTGTATGATTTGAAAAATTTTTGTGGTATAAATATAAAAATTAAAATATAAGTTTATGTCCGCTAGAAAATTTGCGGTGGTACAGTAACGGATTATTGTCCTAGCCTTGTACGAGAATTCAACACACACNGTATAAATATAAAAATTAAAATATAAGTTTATGTCTGCTAGAAAATTTGCGGTGGTACAGTAATGGATTATTGTCCTAGCCTTGTACGAGAATTCAACACACACATATATGAAAGAGAAACAAATGTTGACGACTCTAAAATTTTTTACGTAGAAAACCTAGAAATTGAAAAACCACAGGGACTGACCCAGTTCTAAAATCTACTATGTATTGATGATTACAGAAATTTCNTAAAATCATGCTATATTTTGTATGATTTGAAAAATTTTTGTGGTATAAATATAAAAATTAAAATATAAGTTTACGTCCGCTAGAAAATTTGCGGTGGTACAGTAACGGATTATTGTCCTAGCCTTGTACGAGAATTCAACACACACATATATGAAAGAGAAACAAATGTTGACGACTCTGAAATTTTTTACGTAGAAAACCCAGAAATTGAAAAACCACAGGGACTGACCAAGTTCTAAAATCTACTATGTATTGATGATTACAGAAATTTCTTGTTTCATGGACGAGAAAGATCAACTATATTTTTTAAATCACAATGTCGACTGTCGACTTCTGGTTAGTGGTGATTAACGACGGTTGGCAGCGGTCGACGACGGTCGGCGGGAANCTGTTTCATGGACGAGAAAGAGCAATTATATTTTTTAAATCATAATGTCGACTGTCGACTTCTGGTTAGTGGTGATTAACGACGGTTGGCAGCGGTCGACGACGGTCGGCGGGAATCAGCGGTGGTCGACGGCAGTTGAGGACGGTCGGCGAATGTCATTGGTGATTGACGTTGGTCTACGGCGNTTGTTTCATGGACGAGAAAGAGCAACTATATTTTTTAAATCACAATGTCGACTGTCGACTTCTGGTTAGTGGTGATTAACAACGGTTGGCAGCGGTCGACGACGGTCGGCGAGAATCAGCGGTGGTCGACGGCAGTTGAGGACGGTCGGCGAATGTCATTGGTGATTGACGTTGGTCTACGGCGGCCGACAGTGGTTGACGGAGATCGGCTAACGATGACAGAGATGATGTTGTACTTGAGCTCTTTCTCAAAGCAATTAATAGTGTTATGGGTGCAATTAATGACGGAGATCGACGGTGGTCGACGATCGGCGGTGNGGCGGTCGACGACGATTAACGATGACAGAGATGATGTTGTACTTGAGCTCCTTCTCAAAGCAATTAATAGTGTTATGGGTGCAATTAATGACGGAGATCGACGGTGGTCGACGATCGGCGGTGGTCGACGACGATTCTCTATTTATAGTGTTATGGGTGCAATTAATGCAGAAATATGAACCATTTTGATCGGACTGTCCGGAGAGCTTCCTTCAATCAGATGATATTTGATGGATTTTTTAGTGTCTTAATAATGTTGGAATTGAGCAATCTTGAACTCGTTAGATTAGTCTTGTCGAAATGCTCGATTCGACTATAAACTCGCTAGATTCGACATTCGTTTGACCTTTCAAATGTGTCTGGAAATCCTCCAAGATTAGTTTACTTATTCGATTTGGGTTTAATCTGACTCGGATTGGAATATTTTTTATATCACTAGATCCGTCTCATCCAGCCTTTCACTTTAACTATAACTTTACTGAAATCGGAGTTCTGAATGACTCTTAATTGAAGTTTGAATATTTCTTGCGTAAAAAGTTACCTCGAGATTCGTGATAGATGATGAAATTTTGTTAGTGGCGTATCAGTTGCCTCTCTATTTTCGGACGAGTCCAATTTCATCGTCCGAAAAATATCCAAATTTAGAGTAACATTCTTACCACCCGTATATGAATAANGTCCGTCTCATCCAGCCGGTCACTTTAACTATAAGTTTACTGAAATTGGAGTTCTGAATGACTCTTAATTGAAGTTTGAATATTTCTTGCTTAAAAAGTTCCCTCGAGATTCGTGATAGATGATGAAATTTTGTTGGTGGCGTATCAGTTGCCCCTCTATTTTCGAACAAGTCCAATTTCATCGTCCGAAAAATATCCAAATTTAGAGTAACATTCTTACCACCCGTATATGAATAATATAAAGCTTTATATATCAAGGAAAATGCTACAAGAGGGGTCAATGTTTGCACAATTGGAGATGTGTGCGTAAACTCTCTTGGAAATACTTTACAGGTGACAATCAACCTTGGACCATCCTTGCATGAATATTTAGTAAAAAATATTCGGTAGTACCAAGTCCCATAATTTTTTTTGCTTGTGAGAGTTTTTCATGAGGCTGTTTGGTTGGAAGAATTTGGAATGCAGTAATTTTCTTACATAAATTTTAAAAAATTAAGTGTTTAATATTGAGAATTATATATAAAATGTATAATACAAATGAATTTAAAATTTACATCTTAATTCATTTAGCTATATTTAAATTATGATGATTTATACTTATATGAAATTTGCACAGTCCATTAATTTAAAGACTCTCTTAATCCAATCCTTTGATTGTTTGTGTGAGATCAGAAGGAAGTTAAGGGTCTGTTTGGGCAGCTGCAGCTTATTGAATAATCTGCTGATAAGTTGTGCGCGGTGTCTATTACAAATTTTTATTCTTTTAGAAAAGCCCAGAAGTAAAAACGATGCTTTCAGCATTTTCAAAACGCATAAACTGCCAAAATGCAGTTTAGCCAAACAATCTAGGTGTGTTTTCAGAACGCCACCGCACCAAATAAGCTGGCCCAAATAGACCCTAAATCAATTAATATCATCCCCATGTTACTAGATTGAATCGCCTAACTCGATAAGGCTATTAAGGAAAATAAAGATGTATTTTTTTCATAATAATACAATATGTCATATTCTATTTCCTAGCAGTCCAAACATTTTTTTGGGTTTCTACATACCAGTTTTTTTCATTTTTTAACTAACCGGGTCAATTATGTTATATTACAAACTAATTGTCTTAATTTTATATCGTGAGATTTAGAAGCAAAAACATGGGGGAAAAGAGAAGCATTTACACGCATACCCCACAATTCTTACATTTCAAACACAAACTTTCACATTTACGGTAAATATTTGCGTACAGAATATGTTCGCAACACTGCATACGTCAGAGATTATTCAGAGGGTACAGGGGGGTTATACCTGCATTATACCCCCTATAACCTCCCTGTACCTACCGGAACTACAGAAACACAGAACTTATTTGTAGGTTACAGAGAGATTACAGAAGGTATAACGTGAATATAACCCCCCCATACCCTCTGAATAACCTCTCGACGTACGCAACACTGCATACATCTTACGTACGCAAATATTTTCCCATATTTACATATATAACAATCAACTTATTAATATCACCACTCTAACTTTTTAAAATTGAAATGCACTTTTTCGAGCATAAATTTATGACACCAAAATATTGATTTATTCGATATAAAGATAACTAAGAATTATCTTGCATTTAAATTTCCCAAAAGAAAAAAAAAATGGATGCAAAAATAAGTTCCACAAATTAGGGATTGAACTGAGAAAAATAAAATAAATAAATAAATAATCCTTGAGGATTAATTTGCAAGGTCACATATACATATACAATCTGACAAGTTCCTAAGCTTCAATATTATCCATCTTTAAAACCAACATAAAACAAAGCCAACACCCAACCAAACTACTGCGATAATACAGGAGTAAACATCAAACCAAATGAAATTGTACATGAACATCCTTGTCCTTAAATACAACCTACAAGCTGTTGCAAGCTTCAAATTTGGCCACTATTTAAAATAAAAAATCACATTCATAACGAAGCTAACAAATACCTTTATGTGTTGCAACATATTAACAAAGAAGAACTTAAAAAGCCCAGAGCTTTCACTTCAACAATGATTATTTGACTTCCTAAAACAGAAGATATAAGCTTTGGGTTAGAATAAGTCTACAAAATCATCATCACTCAGGAAATACAAGATTCATTTATCCCCGATGCACAAAAGCTGATCAAGCAGAA
>JXCR01060577.1:208597-223058 GCA_002079205.1 Phalaenopsis hybrid cultivar
CAGCAAGAATCATCAAGGGAAATTAAAAGAAGAAATTTACAAAAATCTTCATGGGTCAAGAAGTAGAAAGCTTTCCCAAAATTAGACAAGTACCTATTTGATTCAATGCTCTTGAGTTGTCAGTGTTATTAAGAAATTTGTATTATTAGATGAAAGCATTATAATAAATCAAATTATTTTGTTTGGTTCAATGTTGTTACGTCGAAAATGTGAATGCTTATATTGGAACATGCTAACAGGATTCTTCAGTTGTCATGATGAGATGGCGGATGGTTTGACTAAGATATAATGTCAATAAAAATAAGATGATTGTCATTTTAAAATATTCTTTGATGATATCAATGAACGAAAGAGTATAACACTTTAAATAACATAACATTACATTAGGGATGCCACTGAACAAAAAGAAAAACCTAAAATAAAAAATAGCGAATTCAACGACAAAATTTGAGCTCCAGTTATATTGGATTTATATCATGGTAAATCCCCAATTATTAATGTATATCAACTAAGAAACTGGGAGCTATCTAATCTTACGAATTAAATAGTCAAAACAGATCATCTAATCAGGCTTAATACAGCTTTCCCTGGATTAGGGAAAATTTTAAGAGGATAGTTTAGTACATTGATCAACATTTTTAAATCCTCCGTGCCAAGAAAATCTCTAGTCTAGTTGTTATTTTTCCTAAAAAAAGAGAGGAATCAGAATTCATCATATCATGGCTACTAATCTCCAAAAACATAACAACTATTATTATCATAAGCATCATGGCAGGAAGAAAAAGTGGTCAATCATCTAAGAATATGATCTCATAGTTTAACACCCTGCACCGTCTTCTTCAATCCCTCAGTTTATTAGGTTTTGTTGATAATCTTTGTTTTCGAGAGAAACAATGCTAGTCTACCAGGATCTCCTCACAGGCAACGAGCTTTNGAAGTTCTTTTATCGCATGATAATTTAGTTATTCTATATTTCACATTTTGTATTTTTTTACTACTGAGCTTATTATATAAGCCATTAAAAATTGCAGCATTTGTTTTAACTATTTCATGTTGACAAGATCGCCAAGTTTCTTATAATCAGTCCAAGCACATTAGTATTCAAAATTTTTCACCTTTCAAAATATTCTTTTCCTTGATAATGATTTTTACCTTCTCGCTCACAGTTCTCCTTGTATGTGGGTCATATATTTTGTAACTCCTTAAACTTTTATACAAAATAATTTTAATAGAACGAGTCATCTTATCCACATCATGTTTAGCTTGACTAAAGAATTTTAATGTCTCTATTAGCAACATATTTTGTAGTATTAACAATTTCTCACTTTTCATATGTCACCGCTTTATCCTAGGGCCAAAATTTCTTTTGATTGTTTTTTTTAGTACTCTTCATATATAAATCTATATCTACTGCCCCATGTTGTGTGGGCAAGCATTCACTTAGTATCAACATACAATCTCCACATGAAAAATTTTCTTTTCATTGAAGAAGTAATATCTGTGGTTAGGTGACTATTTTGTGAGTTACTTGATGTTCTTTTCATTTCTTAAATTATTGAGTTTTCTTTTACAATATTATAGGTTACCATGAAGTTAGTATAGTTTCTTTTCTTTTGTTCTTATATTCTAGTCCAATACACTATAAATCCTCTCATAACTCATTCTACCCCATTCCACTAGAACTACTATGTTTGTATATCTTTGGTACGCATATGTCGTACTTTTTCATAGTTATCTACTAAAAATTAAATTTGTTTACTATCTTCAAATCGAACTTGAGGGACATTATTGCTGGCCACATACTTGAAATCATCTTAGTTGATCAATTTAACAACAATTACACTATCAATAACCATATTAACATAAATAATTTTTTCGTTCAACATTTTATCCACTGCTACCCCAATGTCATTCATATTGTCAATCTTTTCAATATACAATATTTTATATTCTTCCCCAATATCCTTGTTTTTATTATTTAGTTTCACGTAAATAAGTAATATTTATTCTTTTACTAGTCATAATTTCTGTGGACTTTAGGAAGTACTTTCTTGTAGAAAAAAACTCTTAAACCATTACAAGCAAATAACAAATTTATATAGCTCAGATTAACCCTCATGCAATTTGAGGGAAATTCAAATTATCGTGATAAGAAGGAAGAAAATAAAAAAACACAATAATTTATGATTAAAGGAGAATAATTTTTCCCCCTCAAATGTAGTAGCAGATCATTGTTTCCCAATCCATGGGTGGGCCATGTGGTCCACGGTTATATGCATATCAATGGTTTCCGACAATTATCTTTTCTTACCATTGAACTCTTATAAATTCTAAGTCTTAAATTTTATTTTAGATGTAGACCAAATTAACCTTTTGCTGTTTTTTTACCCTCATAAAATTGGTGGGAAATTCAAATTTTCATGATAAGAAAAAGAGAAATAATAACACAATAATATATGATTAAAGGAGAATAATTTTCTCTCCTCAAATGTAGAAACGGATCACGGTGAGCCATGTGGGCCACAGTTATATGCATATCAATAGTTTCCGACAGTTATCTTTTCTTACCGGTCAACGCTTATAAATTCTAAGTCTTGAATTTAATTTTAGATTTAGACCCAATCAACCTTTTGTTTTTTTTTTTTTTTTTTGGTGTGCCACTTAAAGGGGACCTCTAGCCAATCCATAGTTCCTTACTTTTTCTGCACTATTGGTTTCAACTTCTAGCCATGACGTCTTCATTTTACAATGAGTATCCTGATGGCTTGATTATTAACTGTATTCTGAAGGGCTTTGTTACCGACCATGAGATGGCTTTGGGAGATCTATATGGAGAAAGCACTGAAAATTCTTGCAATTACAGCTTGTGCTTGAACACGATGGCCACACGCATTGCTACAGTTTTTGCTTCAATGCGGGTGAGAATTTGTAATTTATTAATGTTTTTCTTTTGGATTCTTCGTCATAATATTTTCATGTTAACTAAAAAGTTGCTAGTATTTCTTCATAATTATATTTTCTTGTTATCAGTTCTCAAGGGCTGATCTCTCCATTTTGCATGGTTTCTTCTTATTTTCAGTTTGATTTAATGCTTTAGAACTCAAAGTTCTTTTCCTGCCAAGTTTATTTATTGTCTGAACATCCAGGTTGCAAATGTGATATTTATTGTGGCAGATGCTTTCAAAAATTTAGCATCTATCTTTTGGTGATAGATTGCTTGTTAAAGTTTTTTTTAAATATGCTAGCTTGCGAATGACACCAAAGTGCTATAAATATAAATATCAAATTATAGGAGTTAGATACGTAAGTGTGTAAGACTTATTTGGTATGTATGTAATTTTATGGCCGAATTTTTCTCTCAGGTCCCCGTAGGGTTCGCTACGTCCGCTATCCAAGCAAAACACGTCATCTGGTCTTGTGGGACCCATATTTACACGTCATGATAAAGGAAAAATTTCGCGTTAAGACCGGCCCAACCCGACGTGCTAAACGTTACGTATAATCCCGCCTTTTTGGCGTATTCCCGCCTATTTTTGGCGTATTCTCGCCTATTTTTGGCGTATTATTCCCTCAGAAACTTCTATGTTGCATTATTCAGTAGAAAAGAAGTTTTCAAATAGGGTTTTTTTGTCTCAGCTAGGATTTGGTCGCTGCATTTATGATGGAGTTAGATTTCTCTCTTAATGAAGAGTTTGAGCACATGGATGACGAAATGAATATCAACGTCTTTGAAACGGAGGTAAGATTTCTTGCTTACCTCAACCGTTTTTCGTTTTTCCGAGAGTAACCCAGCAATAACCTAGGAATAACCTGCGCATAAACCCACCAGATCTCTAAAAAAAGTGAGATTTTGTGTGAATCTTCGATTGTCGTTAGGTTATTTCATCATTATTCTGTGTTCAGGGTTATTTATTTTCGGGTTGATTGAAGAAAAACTCAATAACCCGAGAATAACCCAACAATAACCTAAGAATAACTTGCGCATAAACCCACCAGATCTATAAAAAAAGTGAGATTTTGTATGAATCTTCGATTGTCGTTAGGTTATTTCATCATTATTTTGTGTTTATGGTTATTTATTTTCGGGTTGATTGAAGAAAAACTCAATAACCCGAGAATAACCTGCGCATAAACCCACCAAATCTCTAAAAAAAGGGAGATTTTGTGTGAATCTTCGATTGTCGTGAGGTTATTTCATCATTATTTTGTGTTTAGGGTTATTTTCGGGTTGATTAAAGAAAAACTCAATAACCCGAGAATAACCCAACAATAACCTAAGAATAACCTGCGCATAAACCCACCAGATCTATAAAAAAAGGGAGATTTTGTGTGAATCTTCGATTGTCATGAGGTTATTTTATCATTATTCTGTGTTTAGGGTTATTTATTTTCGTGTTGATTGAAGAAAAACTCAATAACCCGAGAATAACACAACAATAACCTAAGAATAACATGCGTATAAACCCACCAGATCTATAATAAAAAGTGAGATTTTGTGTGAATCTTCGATTGTCGTGAGATTATTTTATCATTATTCTGTGTTTAGGGTTATTTATTTTCGGGTTGATTGAAGAAAAACTCAATAACCCGAGAATAACCTGTGGTTAGAGTTATTTATCTGACTGTCTCTATTTTATACTATAAATTTGTAGTTATCTAGGGCAGAAACAGATTGCAATGATCCAATTGCTCGTAGCTTTCTTAATACTGTTGTCCGTAAAGAGGAAGAGGCTTACAAACATTATTGTGCTTATGCACATTACGTTGGTTTCACTGTACGCAAGGACCACACAACTTACTGGGCTAAATCCAAGCAAATTAAGTCGAAGAATTGTATTTGTGGAAAATCAGTTCATAAAAGAGAATCTCAGCTAGCCACTACTGTGAAGTATAGAAAAGCGGATACACGTATTGGATGTCGAGCAATGGTTCACTATGCTATTGATCTTGATGACAACTGGACCATAAAGAAATTTGATGAAAATCATAACCACCCCTTGGCGGAATCCGGTGACAAACACCTTCTACGTTCCAGTCGGAAGATTAGCGAGTTAAATGCAAATTTACTAAGTTCAATGACAGGTTCTGGGATTAGAGCAGCTGATGCATTCAATTTCCTTGCTACAGAGCTTGGTGGTGTTGAAAACTTGGAGTGCATCAGACAAGATGCATAGAACTTCATTCAAAGGGATAAAAGAAGCAAAATTGAACAGGGCGATGCCAACTCTCTCTTACAATTATTCATGGAGCGCCAAAATGAAGATAGCATGTTTGCATGGGATTTCCAAAGTGATGACGAGGGCAGACTTACAAGCTTTTTCTGGAGTGATGGGTCTTGCAGACTAGATTATGATTGTTTTGGAGATGTCATCATTTTCGACACTAGCTACCGTTTGAATAAGTATAATTTATGTTGTGCTCCTTTCGTTGGGAGTAACCACCAACGGCAAAACGTTCTATTCGGAGTTGGTTTTTAATCTGACGAGACGATAGAATCGTTCAAGTGGTTATTCAAAACCTTCATTCGTATAATGGATGATAAGCATCCCAATTACAATATTTTCAGATCAGGATCAAGCGATGACAAGAGCTATTGCAGATTGTCTTCCATTCACAAGACATAGATTATGCCAATGATATATCTATAAGAAATTCTCGTCGAAAGTTCATTGTGGTGTGACGTACAAGAGTGTTAACAATCTATTTTATAAATGCATGAGCAAGTGTGATTCAGAAGATGAGTTCGAAGTTACTTGGGCTCTAATGATCGAGCAAGGAAACATGCACAACAACATGTGGCTAGATGCATTCTACTGTATAAGACATAATTGGTCAACTGCATTCAATAAAGAAATTTTTTGAATGGGAATCTTGTCTACTCAAAGAAGTGAGTCCACAAATAATGTTTGTCATGGTGCATCTAAGCCCACTAGTTCCCTAACAGATTGTTTTCTGGGGTTAGAAAATATTATGAAGTCATGGAGAATGAACGAAAATGATGAAGGCTTCAAAAGCTTTCAAAATGTTATTACACCGACAGTTAGAACAAGCCCAGTGTTGAGGCAAGCTGCAACATATTATACCCGAAAACTCTACTCTATGTTTGAGGAAGAGTTACTTCACGGGCTATGTGGATTGACAGTCGATTCCTCAGTTGAGAGTCCATCCGAATTCTATGTTAGAGGTTTGAGTAATCATGACACAAGTAGAGTCTGACTTGTTACATTTGATAGGCTTAATTGCGACATCACCTGTAGTTGCAAGAAATTCGAAATGACAGGTCTGATTTGTTCTCACTGTCTACGCATTCTTAATGCTAATAATATAACAAAGATTCCCGAGAAATATTTGTTATTCAAATGGTCTGCTAAGGCAAAAAAAGATATCTATAATAGTTTTGGATACAAACATATGAAAAACTGTCGGACTCAAATTTCTAGCACAACATCCAGAGGAATCCTATTTCGGTCACATGTTCAAAAGTTTGCCTACCAATTAATTAATAAAGCTAACGGAAATGAACATGCCGAGACATATATAATTGAATTATTGAAAACATGGTTCGAAGGTATTGAGGATATATTAGATGGGAAGGATCCTAAACCAAATAAGCTAAACAAAAAGATGAAATTTCATAACAGTGACTGCAATGTGAATGATCCTGAAAAAATGAGACCGAAAGGTATTTCTAATGCGAGGTTGAAAGGACAATGGGAAAAAAATAAGCGAGCTAAAGGTATATATCTCTACATTACATATATTTACCATTCTAAGTTTCATATACTAACGATTATATGTAAAATTAATTGTCTAATTATTTTACCACTGTTCGCAGGAAAAATCAAGAAACATATATGACACAAGAATCGCACAGGAATTACGACCCAAATACGTTTGCGGCTTCAAACTCTCTGAGTCAGGAAATTATCACACTGACATGCTCTGTGCCCAATATAATTCACATGTTATAACGTGTTATGCCCACATTTGACTCGTGTACATATGGTTTGTAATTTATCGATGTACAAGTTCATATAACATTATTCCAATTGGAAGTTGTAGATATATGGTTTGTAACTTATTTGTCTGTTGAGTACAGAATAATCCCGAGAATAACCGGAGAATAACCTAAGAATACCCCGAGAATAACTTGTTAATACCCCGAGAATAACCTGAGAATACCCGGTGAATAACCTAAGAATACCTCGAGAATATCCTGTTAATACGCCGAGAATAACCGGACGATAATAACCTGAGAATACCCGGTGAATAACCTCAGAATACCCCGGGAATAACCTGTTAATACCTCGAGAATAACCGTAGAATAACTTAAGAATACCCTGAGAATAACCAGTTAATACCCCGAGAATAACCTGAGAATACCCGGTGAATAACCTAAGAATACCCCGGGAATAAACTATTAATACCCCGGGAATAACCTGAGAATACCCGGTGAATAACCTAAGAATACCCCGGGAATATCCTGTTAATACGCCGAGAATAACCCAAGAATATCCTGAGAATACTCCGAGAATAACCCTTTAATACCCCGAGAATAATCTGAGAATGCCCGATGAATAACCTCAAAATACCTCGGGAATAACCTGAGAATAACCTGAGAATACCCCGGAAATAACCTGAGAATAACCTAAGAATACCCTGACAATAACCTGAGAATAACTCGAGAATAACCTGAGAATACCCTAAGAATAACCTCAGAATAACCTCAGAATACCCTCAGAATACCCCGAGAATACACTGACAATAACCTGAGAATAACTTGAGAATAACCTGAGAATAACCTGAGAATAACCCGAGAATAACCTGAGAATAACCTGAGCATACCCCGAGAATAACCTCAAAATACCCTGATAATAACCTAACAAGATAATAATACATCAACAATACCCTAGGATTAACCTAACAAAATAACTTAAGCATCAAACAGATAATACATTTAAACAGATATATACAAAAACAATAATATATCAAACAGTTTATTCCTGTGAGATAAACCTACACAAAATAACAATATATATGTTTGATAATACATTTATTCTCAGGTTTTCTCCAAATAAACAGATAATACATTTATTCTACACATAAACCCAATATATCAAACAGATAATACATTTATTCTCCAAATAATTTATATCTGCATATTTCATATACTATCTCTGCCCTAAACCGAGGCATCTCAGCCTGCCAGTCCTGAAAATCTTTCCAGTTAATCTTGTCTTTCTGTACAAGTGTCTTTATATATTTACAAACAAATATACCGCAGTCGACGCTATTAGTTTATGTGGGAATTCCTCTAGCCGTGCTGACATCCCATTTACGCGGGTTACTGCGGAAAGCATTCCCGGCGTCATTATGAAGATGTCTTATCTGGTAATACAAATGGTTGTTAAAAATAGTGAAATAATAAATATGAATGTGATGGTTGTTAGTTAGATGAGGCTTAGAATTTTACCACGTCACGTGTGACTCCCAAATGCATTTTATTAGGCAATGAGTCGTAGAATCTCCACTTGCGGTCCTTCTGGTTCCCAACAAGTAGAGTCCAATGCCTATTATTAACTATTGGAATTAACATTGCCTCTGCCTGAGCTACATCTTCCACTGTGACGTGGGCAACAATATCTCGTAGAGGATGGTCTCTAAACCCCTGCATATACATAATAAATGAGTTTAAAAAGAGCATGAACATGTTGCATATACAAACTTAATGGGAATTTTATTACTTACCCAATGCGCCGGAGAGACGTACAAATAGGGTCTAAAAGAATCAGGGGACTGACGCCGACGGTTTTCTAATCCAAAGGCAAACAAATCTACCTGATCCACGCCGATTTCTTTATTATCCCAAAGTGCTTACAGGTCAATTCGACTAATATGAATGTGACCCTGAGTAATTATTAAGTCATCCCTGCAAATTGATTGAACAATATTTATTAAATTTAATTAATAATTGACAGAAAAAATATTTTGTTTTGTACATGCATTTCTTTGTACATTCTTAAACAGCTATCGATCACCTGTTGCATGTGTGATGGTAGTAGTTCTCTGCCGGGGAACTCTATGGCTGAAGATGGGAGGACACTTTCATATAGAACAATTGCGCCCGGCTGTACCTCCTCCCAAGCTTCTCCTTCCTCCTTTTCCCTAGCTTCGTCGAGCCCTGGAGATGGTATGGTAATCGGCGTGGAAGACTCATAAATATGCTGTACTAAATCATCTATATTTGAGGCCGAAACTTCTACTAGCTTCTTTCTCTTTACAACAATAAATGGAGAACTAACCGCCCTCTTTTTCCTCGGTCCTCTGGACTTGATCCTTCGAACTAAGCTACCAATTAGGTCTTTAGGGATGCCTTCTCCAGGTTCTCCGACACTTTTATTATATTCACTATCAGGTGCAGATTCATCAAAGGCAGTCATTCTACCTATCGACTGTTTTGCTTCAAAAATATCGGGCCCCCACTCCTGTTCTGACGCTTGCTCAACATGAGCAGGTTGTTCTTCTTCCTTTTTCTGGGCTATATTTCTTTCCATTAAATTCAGAACCTATAGGAGATTTCATGAGAACTTTATTTATTTTTTTCTTTATTTCGTTGATGTCGGTCTTCAACTCCATCAGTGTATACTCCAAAAAAAATCTTAGGTTATTTATGGAATCCTTCAATTGAACTAAAATTTATTGTTGCTCCCTAAGAGTTTGTCATATCTCTTTTAAACCCAAATGTGATTGTGTGGGTGGCGGGATGCTGCGAGTATGTACAAAAGGAATATCACCATGAGACTATGGTGGTGTTTGGTCAGTGTGAATTTGTGGTTCTCCAATTGACTTTGCAGGAGACGAGAATGGGCCAGCTAAAGGGGCAAGTAAACTATGCTCCTCCTCTGTTACATCAATAAAAGAATTAAGAATCTGCAAAAAAACATTCATCATAAGAATTAAATAAGGTGACAAAATACTAAACGTAAACCTGAACTTAAAAGAGACATTAATATCATTCACCTGTACAGGACTAAGCTGCCTAAAGATTAAATGGATCTTCGGAGGGTTCCACCCTGTATTTATTGGCCACCTCAACATACGAGGTCTGACATCAGGATGAGCCGGGGCTATCACAAGTATGTGCTCATAAAACCACAGCTGCATAAACACGATGAATAAATCAAAAATTTATATAACCCAAATAAAATGAAAAAAGTTTTTCTTACTGAGGTTGAGCAATATACTAACCATTAGAAGAAAAACAAAGTCGTTCATGTATCCCAATAGCTGACCCATTTTTATTTTCATCGCGCAAGCATTGACCTGCTCAATTATGTGGTCACATACAGTTGTGGCCCAATTAAATGAAGAAAAATTATCTACACTCTCAGTAAATGAATAGGCCCAGTGGATACACTAAAATTGCTGGAAGGAAATAATAAATTAGACAACAAAAATTTAGTAAGTTTATCAAGATTAGCAGATGAACTCTCCAATAGTTCACTCTTTGCCCGCATTGCATCTACGTCATTGACGGATTTTTTAGCCCAAGTTGTTGTAGGACCTCCGTTGGGCATGTCAATCAACAAAGCAACTTGGTCTGCATCAAAACTTAGCTCTTTCCCCCCCAATCTGAAAGTCAATCTATTCATATCCCAACAATTCAATATGTGCATAGTTAAGATGTGATCTTTAGGATAGGGAGGCAGATAAAAAAACTGATTAAGTTTTATTCTTTCCAGAGTTGACCACATCTCCCGATCAACAATTGGCCGAACTTTATCCAAAACCTCTCTAACTGCTGATGGTCGGCATCTACAATTCATTGATTGTTTATTCATCAACATATAGGAATAAGATGCATGTTATTAACACTGGAATAACCAATGAATTTGTCATTAATATACTGGAATAGGATGCATGTTATTAATATTGTTTATTCATCAATCAACAAATAACCTACGAATAACATACGCACAATACCCTAAAAATACCCTAGGAATAACCTATGAATAACATGCGCATAAACCTGCAAATAACTTAAAAATAACCCAGGAATAACCTAGCAATAACCTACTCATAACTTAAAAAAAAACATACGCATTGCTTCATAATTAACAAAATAATACACTAAAAATAACGTACAAATAACCTACGAATAACATACGCACAATACCCTAAAAATACCCTAGGAATAACCTATGAATAACCTGCACATCAACCTGCAAATAACTTAAAATAAACTCAGGAATAATCTAGGAATAACTTAGAAATAACTTAAGCATATCCTCAAAATCAACCAGGAATAACCTAGCAATAACCTACTCATAACTTTAAAAAAAAACCTACGCATTGCTTCAAAATTAACAAAATAATATACTAAAAATAACATACAAATAACTTACGAATAACATACGCACAATACCCAAAAAATACCCTAGGAATAACCTATGAATAACCTGCGCATAAACCTGAAAATAACTTAAAAATAACCCAGGAATAACCTAGAAATAACTTAAGCATATCCTCAAAATCAGCCAGGAATAACCTAGCAATAACCTACTCATAACTTAAAAAAAAACCTACGCATTGCTTCAGAATTAACAAAATAATACACTAAAAATGACGTACAAATAACCTACGAATAACATACGCACAATACCCTAAAAATACCCTACTAGGAATAACCTATGAATAACCTGCGCATCAATCTGCAAATAACTTAAAAATAACCTAGGAATAACCTAGGAATAACATAGAAATAATTTAAGCATATCCTCAAAATCAGTCAGGAATAACCTAGCAATAACCTATAAATAACTTAAACATATCCTCAAAATCAGTCAGGAATAACCTAGCAATAACCCACTCATAATTTTAAAAAAAAACATACGCATTACTTCAGAATTAACAAAACAATACACTAAAAATAACGTACAAATAACCTACGAATAACCTGACATAACCTAAAAATACCATAGAAATAATCTATGAATAACCTGCGCATAAACCTGCAAATAACTTAAAAATAACCTACGCATTACTTCAAAATTAACAAAACAATACACTAAAAATAACTCTGGAATAACCTGAGAATAAACTAACAATAACCCACGAGTTAACTTAAAAATAACCTAATAATAACCTACGAATAACGTACGAATAACCTGAAAATAACCTACAAATAACCTGAAAAATAGCATACAAATAACCTGAAAAATAACCTAAAAATAACTCAGGTTCAACCTGCGAATAAGATACGCCTAACTTATAAATAACCTACGAATAATTTAAAAAAAACACATGAATAACATGGAATAGCTGTCAATAAGTATTACGTTTCGGAGTAACTCAAGATTAACCCAATAATAATCAAACTAATAACTTAAAAATAATCTCAGAATAAAACGATGACAATTACCAGGACAAGTTTTCCTCTTCAATGCTCTCCTTCATCCTCTTCGCCTCCTTCCTCTGCTTCTTTGACTTCATTGGCTGCTCAACCTCTGTCTTCTCAGCCTCTTCCGATACTGTTCTTGAGCTCTTTTCGGCCTGCGCATGCTCCAGATCATCAAATGTCATCGTCTCACGGCTTCCAAGCTAACGAACGAGGGAAATGTGAAACCCTAGCAGAGCGAGCGACGAAAACGTAAAAAAAAAACCACTGGAGAGTATTTTCGAATCGTCTTCCTCGACATTCTAAAATGCGCAGTACTCGAATAGACGCGGGCTCGTACATCGGGCCGGGTCGGCTTCAGCGAATTTTTTTCTTTTTTTTAAAATTACGTGGACAAGCGGGTCCCATATTTTCCACGTGGCAAAATTTTATTCGTCAGCGTACCATGCGGACCTTCAGGTCTCATGACCGAAAAAACGCTCAATTTTATGACATGTTGGATTTGTTTTGTTTCGATAATGTTTTATTTTTATTTTTATTTGTTCTTGATAACCNGTCACTGTATTCAGGCTATACAGCGCGTCGCTTCCAGAAGACGCCGTAGCACTTACACAATGATCAAAAAGATTCATGTCATGATTTTTTCGACAAGTTTTACGCTGGTGTCGACTACACTAACGCAACCCTCCACTTTTCTCATCCGGGCTTGGGACCAGCAACGGCAGTGTTAATCCTATCATATCTTTATTAACTCTAAATCTCAAAGGTTTCCCATTTGGGTATAAGGTTTTACCATCATGTATTTTCTTTAGTTCCAACACTTCATTTTTTTTTTTGGATCCGTCTATAACTTCATTGGCTTATTCATCATGCTCTTTTAAAATAACTTTTTTTTTTTAATTAGCATTTTTATCTTTCTTTGAAATGTTCATGTTTAGCTAAGTTCCTATTATGCTCACTTTTAATGCATCTAAATTAATCAAAGTTCTTTTATCGCATGATAATTTAGTTATTCTATATTTCACATTTTGTATTTTTTTTTTACTACTAAGCTTATTATATAAGCCATTAAAAATTGCAGCATTTGTTTTAACCATTTCATGTTGACAAGATCGCCAAGTTTCTTATAATCAGTCCAAGCACATTAGTATTCAAAATTTTTCACCTTTCAAAATATTCTTTTCCTTGATAATGATTTTTACCTTCTCGCTCACAGTTCTCCTTGTATGTGGGTCATATATTTCGTAACTCAAACTTTTATACAAAATTATTTTAATAGAACGAGTCATCTTATCCACATCATGTTTAGCTTGACTAAAGAATTTTAATGTCTCTATTAGCAACATATTTTGTAGTATTAACAATTTCTCACTTTTCATATGTCACCGCATTATCCTAGGGCCAAAATTTCTTTTGATTGTTTTTTTTAATACTCTTCATATATAAATCTATATCTGCTGCCCCATGTTGTGTGGGCAAGCATTCACTTAGTATCAACATACAATCTCCACATGAAAAATTTTCTTTTCATTGAAGAAGTAATATCTGTGGTTAGGTGACTATTTTGTGAGTTACTTGATGTTCTTTTCATTTCTTAAATTATTGAGTTTGCTTTTACAATATTATAGGTTACCATGAAGTTAGTATAGTTTCTTGTCTTATGTTCTTATATTCTAGTTCAATACACTATAAATCCTCTCATAACTCATTCTACCCCATTCTACTAGAACTACTATGTTTGTATATCTTTGGTACGCATATGTTGTACTTTTTCGTAGTTATCTACTAAAAATTAAATTTTTTTACTATCTTCAAATCAAACTTGAGGGACATTATTGCTGGCCACATACTTGAAATCATCTTAGTTGATCAATTTAACAACAATTACACTATCAATAACCATATTAACATAAATAATTTTTTCGTTCAACATTTTATCCACTGCTACCCCAATGTCATTCATATTGTCAATCTTTTCAATATACAATATTTTATATTCTTCCCCAATATCCTTGTTTTTATTATTTAGTTTCACGTAAATAAGTAATATTTATTCTTTTACTA
>JXCR01060577.1:223145-233439 GCA_002079205.1 Phalaenopsis hybrid cultivar
ATCGACTTCGGGCCTCCGCTGCCACCATCAAATCACCATCGTTAGACCATCATCACTACTATCGGGTTGTTATCTCTGAACCACTACCATCATCGCCAGATTATCATCTCTCGGCCACCGTTATGCTGAAGCACCGACGCCAGACAACTGTTGATGTCGCCATCGTCGAATCATCTTCCAACCACCACCATACTATCATATCATCGGATAATCATCTTCTAATCGCCACTATACTGACCTATGTGTGACTACAATCTCTCTTGTGGTACATTATTGTTATTGTTGGATCACTTCCTCTCCAATGTCGCTTTGCTAGGTCATTGATGCCTGTCAACCGCCGCTATTGTTTTACACCATAATTGTTCTCAAATCATCATCTCTTGGCCACCGTCATCATTGAGTCGGAACATCTTCATCAGGCCATCATCCTTGGACCACCGTCGCATGATTGACATTACTGTTATCATTGGATCACCACCGCTCTGCCATCATCGTCGTAATGGGACACTACCATCACTATGGCCTGGCCATCACTACTAATGTTGTTGGATCACTGTTTCCTAGTGACCGCCGCCATCGGTGATCATGAATCCAGATCACCATCACACAACATCTATCACAAGTCTTTCATGATTGCAGTCGGGTTGTTGTCACTTCCCCAACATTTTGTCACTCCTCTAGTGAAATTCAAGTCAATTTCTCTCATTATTATAATACTCTTTTCTGTTGTTCAAGGGTGAATAATGCTTGTAACAAATATATGAATAGTTGAATCATTTCTACTAAGCTAGGCCTCATAGTTTATACATTTTCAAGTTTTCCATTTAAAAACTGAAGTTGTCCCCTTTATCAGCTTTTTTATTATATTTGTGTGTCGAACCTTCATACATCACTAGAACATTAATATATCACTCTACAGTAATGAATTCTCAAGCACGTGACAATTTTATATGTAATTATGTGAATGTCTATTTAATTCATAATTAATTGATCTAAAACCAATTATCATAATTAAATTTTATCTAAGCCTAATCAATTTAAGCTATCATCATACTCAATAACTATATTATAATTTATTAGATTAAATAATACTTATATTAATTATATATATTTAATAAATCAAACGAATNAAGTCAAATCGAGCGTCTCAACTAGATGAATCGAACGAGCCTAAGATCACTTAATTCTGATGTCATTAAGGCTTTTAAATGCTCACAAAACTATATTTGATTAAACTAATCACTCTGAGTCGTCCGATGGAGTGGTTCGGATTCATGCGGTATTCACGGAAGATGCCACTCCCAAAATCTATAAATTGACCCACACTTTTGTCATGAAGGGAGAATTGGACCTGGAGGAGAAAACTGAAGGAGCTCAAGCTTTTGAGGGTTGCTGAGCTCCGCCATTGTCAACCACCACCATTGCCACTGTCAGACCATTGTCGTTTGTTTTTCGTCACCTTCAGACAACCGTCGTCGGGCTGTTGTCAGACCAACACCTTCTCCGTTGTCGAAATACTGTCATTATCGGACCTCTATTGCACGACCACTACTGGAATGTTGCCATCTGGGTGTCACCATTTTCGAACTACCATTGCCTGACCACCACCGTCANATTTTCGTTTTAGATCTAAATTAAGCATGTAGAGCTAAACTTGGGCTAGCTTTGGGCTAAGCTCAAATTAATTGTTGTATTTGGTGTAAAACATCATAATGAACAATTTTAATGAAAGATGAAAATTGTTTTGAAGTTAATTTGATGGTCAATTTGAATGGGTTTTGGTTTTAGACCTAAATTAAGCATGTAGGGCTAAATTTGGGTCAAACATGGGTTAGCTTTGGGCTAAGCTCAAATTAATTGTTGTATGTGGTCACAAATGACCTTATAAAGGATTTTCAACAAAAATTGGATGCCAATTTGAGATTTAAGACATTCAATTGTTGAGATTTGGGGTGTTAGCCAATATTGGGGCTAATTGGGGGTTTTGGTCAAATATGGTCAAATTGACCAAATTGGACCAAGGTGTAGTTGAACAAAATGAAATTGGAAATATTTTGGTGGTCAAATTGACCAAATTAGATCATGGTGTAGTGGGACAAAATGAAATTGGGAATATTTTGGATTTATTTGGGATTATTTTGAGAATTTTTGAAATTTTTGGATTTTTGGGCCATAGAGGGGCATTTTGGTAATTTGGTCATTTTTGTCAGTTTTGGCAAATTTGGATATATTCAAAGTGTTTGGAATGAATTTTGATCAGTTTTGGGTATTTTGGCCAAATTTGGGAATTTTGCCCAAATTTGGGTCTCAATGGCAGTTATGTAATTTGGAGGTGCCTAGGGGCAAAAGGCCAAGTTGGGCATTTCAAGTAGAATTAGATAGAGAACCATTTTAAATGAGTCATAGACCAATGAAATCCCATTTTGGGTTCTCATATATTGGTCTTAGCCAAAGTATTGTGAGAGTATTGTGAAGATATGGTGATAGTATAGTGTACCTTAGCCCCAAATCAACACCCAGGGTCAATTCTAAGGCCAAGTAACCCTATAGGAACTCTCCTTGAGTTCCCTCATAATTATCTTACCTACTAAGTGCTAGAGGTTAGGACAAATATGTGGAACTTCAAGTTGAGTAAAGAGAAGAGTTTTGACACCTACTAAGTGCTAGAGGTTAGGACCAATATGTGGAACTTCAAGTTGAGTAAAGAGAAGAGCTGCAAGTGCTAGAGGTTAGGACCAATATGTGGAACTTCAAGTTGAGTAAAGAGAAGAGTTTTGAGGTTTATGCTAGAGGTTAAGACTAATATGTAGAACTTCAAGTTGAGTAAAGAGAAGAGTTTTGAATTTTGCTAGAGGTTAGGACCAATATGTGGAACTTCAAGTTGAGTAAAGAGAAGAGTTTTGAGTTTAGAGGTTAAGATCAATATGTGGAGTTTCAAGTTGAGTAAAAAGAAGAGTTTTGAATTTCTACTTACCTACTAAGTGCTGGAGGTTAGGACCAATATGTGGAACTTCAAGTTGAGTAAAGAGAAGAGTTTTGAGTTTCTAATTCATAATGATCTTACCTACCAAATGCTAAAGGTTAAGATCAGTATGTAGACTTTCAAGTTGAGTAAATAGGAGAGTTTTGAGTTTCTAATGTTGAGGGTACCCTTTCTAATTTTCTAAGACTAGTCTATAGGAAAATCTTATGGCTAGACCTAGGCGAGTACCTTTTCTAATTTTCTAAGACTAGTCAATAGGAAAGTCCTATGGCTAGACCTAGGCTACAATACCTTTTCTAATTTTCTAAGATTAGTCAATAGGAAAGTCCTATGGCTAGACCTAGGCTACTAAACTTCTAATTTTCTAAGACTAGTCAATAGGAAAGTCCACCTACTAAGTGCTAGAGGTTAAGATCAATATGTGGAACTTCAAGTTGAGTAAAGAGAAGAGTCTGCTAAATGCTAGAGGTTAAGATCATTATGTGGAATTTCAAGTTGAGTAAAAAGAAAAGTTTTGGTTTTCTAATGGTGGGGTACCTCTTCTAGTTTTCTAAGACTAGTCAATAGGAAAGTTCTATGGGCTAGAGGTTAGGACCAATATGTGGAACTTCAAGTTGAGTAAAGAGAAGAGTTTTGAGTTTAGAGGTTAAGATCAATATGTGGAGTTTCAAGTTGAGTAAAAAGAAGAGTTTTGAATTTCTACTTACCTACTAAGTGCTGGAGGTTAGGACCAATATGTGGAACTTCAAGTTGAGTAAAGAGAAGAGTTTTGAGTTTCTAATTCATAATGATCTTACCTACCAAATGCTAAAGGTTAAGATCAGTATGTAGACTTTCAAGTTGAGTAAATAGGAGAGTTTTGAGTTTCTAATGTTGAGGGTACCCTTTCTAATTTTCTAAGACTAGTCTATAGGAAAATCTTATGGCTAGACCTAGGCGAGTACCTTTTCTAATTTTCTAAGACTAGTCAATAGGAAAGTCCTATGGCTAGACCTAGGCTACAATACCTTTTCTAATTTTCTAAGATTAGTCAATAGGAAAGTCCTATGGCTAGACCTAGGCTACTAAATCCGTATGTAGACTTTCAAGTTGAGTAAATAGGAGAGTTTTGAGTTTCTAATGATGGGGGTACTAAATTTTCTAAGACTAGTCAATAGGAAAGTCCTATGGCTAGACCTAGGCTACTAAAGAAGTTTTGTAGACCTCAACCAAAAGTGAGGTCAACATTGTTCAAGTTGTGTAAAGAGAAGAGTTTTGAGTTTCTAATGGTGAGGGTACCTTTTCTAGTTTTGGAACTCCAAGTTGAGTAAAGAGAAGAGTTTTGAATTTCTAATGGTGGGGGTACCTTTTCTAGTTTTCTGGACGCTGAGTAAAGAGAAGAGTTTTGAATTTCTAATGGTGAGGGTACCTTTTCTAGTTTTCTAAGACCAATCAATAGGAAAGTCATATGACTAGACCTAGGCTACTAAAGAAGTTTCTAGACCTCAACCAAAAGTGAGGTCAACAAAGCACTATTCACCCTTGAACAACATAAAAGAGTATTCCAATAATGAGAGAAATTGACTTGAATTTCACTAGAGTGATAAAATGTTGGGGAAGTGACAACAACCCGACTACAATCATGAAAAACTTGTGATAGATGTTGTGTGATGGTGATCTCGATTCATGATCACCGATGGCGGCGGTCACTAGGAAACAGTGATCCAACAACATTAGTAGTGATGCCCAGGCCATAGTGATGGTAGTGTCCCATGACGACGACGATGGCGGAGCAGTGGTGATCCAGTGATAACAGTAATGTCAATCAGGCAACGGTGGCCCAAGGATGATGGCCTGATGAAGATGTTCCGACTCGATGATGACGGTGGCCAAGAGATGATGATTTGAGAACAATTATAGTGTAAGACAATAGCGGGGGTTGTTAGGCATCAATGACCTAACAAAGCGACATTGGAGAGGAAGTGAACCAACAATAACAATAATGTACCACAAGAGAGACGGTGGTCACACATAGGTGAGTCAGTATAGTGGCGATTAGAAGATGAATATCTGATGATATGATAGTATGGTGGTGGTTGGAAGATGATTCGGCGATGGCTACATCAACAATTGTCTGGCGTCGATGCTTCAGCATAACGATGGATGAGAGATGATAATCTGACGATGGTGGTAGTGGTTCAGAGATAACAACCCGACAGTAGTGATGATGGTCTAACGATAGTGATTTGATGGTGGCAGCGGAGGCCCGAAGTCGATCAACCGTCGTTGGTGTAGTGGTAGAGGTAGCGATAGCCTGACGATGGTGGCTCGACACATTAGGGGTGGTTTGGTGTCAGTGGTCCAACCATGGTAGCCTTAAGTGGATCCCCGACAATGGCGATCCAATTTGGCAGTANGGTTTGGTGTCAGTGGTCCAACCATGGTAGCCTTAGGTGGATCCCCGACAATGGCGATCCAATTTGGCAATAGTGGCCTGACGATGGTGATCCGACACTACAACGATGGCCTGACTTCAATCGTCTAACATGACAACAACAACCATGCAATAGTGGTTGGGCACAGAGGCAGTAGTCCGTCAATGGTGACCCGACGATGACAATGTTGAGCGGGCAACTATGGTCTGGCAATGGAAGCGACCTGACAAAGGTGGTTCAACAGAGATGACGGTGGTGGTCAGGCAATGGTAGTTCGAAAATNGCTGGCAATGGAAGCACCTGACAAAGGTGGTTCAACAGAGATGACGGTGGTGGTCAGGCAATGGTAGTTCGAAAATGGTGACACCCAGATGGCAACATTCCAGTAGTGGTCGTACAATAGAGGTCCGATAATGACAGTGATTCGACGACGGAGAAGGCGTTGGTCTGACAACAGCCCGACGACGGTTGTCTGAAGGTGACGAAAAACAAACGACAGTGGTCTGGCGGTGGCAATGGTGGTGGTTGACAATGGCGGAGCTCAGCAACCCTCAAGAGCTTGAGCTCCTTCAGTTTTCTCCTCCAGGTCCAATTCTCCCTTTATGACAAAAGTGTGGGTCAATTTATAGATTTTGGGAGTGACATCTTCCGTGAATACCGCATGAATCCGAACCACTCCATCGGACGACTCAGAGTGATTAGTTTAATCAAATATAGTTTTGTGAGCATTTAAAAGCTTTAATGACATCAGAATTAAGTGATCTTAGGCTTGTTCGATTCATCTAGTTGAGACGCTCGATTTGACTATGAGCTCGCCAAATTTAAAAATCATTTGGTCTATCAAAGTATGTTCTAAATTTTCTTGTTATGCTTTTAAGTGCATGATTAGGATCACTTGAGCTCAAATAGATCATTTTTTGTCATTTGATTTGTCTCAGCCAGCCACTTTATTAGACCATAAATGGGATTTTAGATGTTTTCCAATTTGATTTTTGAAGCTTATGGTCTAAATATTAGACTTGGAGCATATTGCATACAAAATGATCTTAATTTATTAGAATTAAATGAAAATAAGGCAATCACTAGGACACAATGGAGAAAAAGGATTAATGTAGTCGACCCCTCTTATTGGGATACAGGCTTGTTGTTATTGTTGTATGGTCCATATGTGCGTCAACATTCATTGGGATCAATATGAATTTTTAGGAACATATTAATAATCAATATTTTTTTCATTTTGGTTGTAAAATTTATTAGCTANGTCATATTGCATACAAAATGATCTTAATTTAATAGAATTAAATGAAAATAAGGCACTCACTAGGACACAATGGAGAAAAAGGATTCATGTAGTCGACCCCGCTTATTGGGATACAGGCTTGTTATTATTGTTGTATGGTCCAAATGTGCGTCAACATTCATGGGAATCAATATGAATTTTTAGGAACATATTAATAATCAATATTTTTTTCATTTTGGTTGTAAAATTTATTAGCTANGCACCTAAAAGACAATTAAATTATTTTTATAAGTAAACTTTATGATTTTATGATTTGAGATGTTTATGAAGAAACTAATTATATGTTGGATAAAGTAACGAACACTATTTGTTTTTATAAATAAAATTAGTTTGTGGTGGAATAATAATATGTAAGAAAAAAATAAATTATAAGAAAGTTTGTTAAATAAATTTGTTTAAATATAAGAGCTTAAAGAACTAGGAAAAATATAAGGTGGCTCATATTGAGTTTAAAAGAATAATTTGTGACGTTAAGGTTTCGATTTTTAGTGATCTTTATAATAAATTAAATACTAAAGAGGGTGAAAAATATATCTATAATATAGTCAAAAAAAAGAGAAAAAATATAGATTTATTTCAAGTTAAGTGTATTAAAAATGAAAATAAAAAAATGTCTTTCTTACAGGAAGACATTCAACATAAGTGAGTGAGATATTTTGATAAAATTTTCGATGAAGTTTTTGAAAATCTGATCTATCTTTTTTTATCTCCGTATTAGTAAAAAAAAGTTGAGGAGATTTTAAAGAAAACCAAATGTGTAAAATCAACCGGACCTAATGATATTCTAATTGAAGTGTGGAAATATTTAGAACATTTGGGAGTTCATTGGCTTATTATTTTAAATAATTAAAAATGCGTGAGGAGTGGAGAAAGATTATTTTCGTCCATCTTTTTAAGAATAAAGGGGATGCACAAGAGTGTATAAATTATAGATGAATTAAGTTAGTGTGTCATACATTAAAAATATAGAAGAGAGTACTTTAACAAAGGTTAAGACGTGATATAAATATTTCTCATAATCAGTTTATAATTATGTCTGATAAGTCTGCTAAAGAAGTTATACATTTATGGTGAGGTTTGACGGAGAAGTTCTTGGAAGAGTTCTAGATAAGAAGGGTGTTGATATAACTTATATTCAAGTCATTAAAGATATGTATATTAGAGTTGTTACTTGTGTTCGAATAGGAGGATCGAGCAAGCATTTTTCTATTCCAGTTGGATATATCAGAGATCGACTTTAAGCCCATATCTTTTTGCTTTAGTATGGATGCTTTTACTGGACATTTACTGGAGAATGTATATGCTTTTCGCTGATGATATCATTCTTGTGGATAAAACTAGAAAAAGAGTTTAGGAAAAACTTATATTATGGAGGTTTGCATTGGAGTCTAAAGGCCTTCGTTTGAGTAGATCCAAATCTGCGTACATGGAATGTAATTTTAGTAGTAGTAGATCTTGTGGCAGAGTTATAACTATGAGCGATCAAATCTTTAAGACGTGTGAACTTTCTAGATATCTCTTGCCTATTGTTCAAAGTGATGGCGATATAAATGGAGATGTTATTAGTTGAATTCAAGTTGGATGGTTGAAGTGGAGGAATGTATTGTATCAGGTCTATTGTGTGATAGAAATGCAATGCCTTTTGACGCAAAATATTGTCCTTTAAAAGAGAAGAATAAAATTTAGTAAGAGTTGCTAAGATGAGAACGTTTAGATGGACAAGTGATTTGACACTTAGAGACGAAATGCAAAATGAATATATCCGTAAAAGGGTTGGTGTAGCTCCAATAGCAGATAAGATTAGAGAGAACCGTCTTAGATGGTTTGGTCACATTAAACGTCGGTCACTGATGATTCAGTTAGGAGATTAGATGATTTAGATTCGACTTATGTTAAGAAAGCCATATGTATGAAAAGACTTGGGCATATTGTATAAAAAATGATTATAATTTATTAGAATTAAATGAAAATATGACACTTAATATGACACAATGGAATAAAGGATTTATGCAGCCGATACTACTTAGTGGGATAAAGACCTTTTGTATGAGTAATCAATTGATTAGTTAATTATTCCATGCCTGATTACTATGATTAATATTAATAAAACCTTATTGATCTAAATACAAGTATTAATTAATCTTTAGTTAGCCTAAGCAAAAAACTTCATTTGTGCTCACTTTTGTCAAATATGAGTTGATTCGTTATCTAGGCCTTATTTTAATAAGTAATATTTATAAATTATTAATGATCTTATTAAAAACCTAAATTAATCTTCAGTTAGAATAAATAAATCATTAATTATTAAGTAATCCAATAATTTAATAAATTATCAAATGCTTAATTAGTGTCATTTCATGCTAAAAAAATGTTATGATTATAATTAAATTCTAATTAATCATATATCAACCTAAATAATCAAGTTTCATTTGCTAATTAATCAATTAATTCACCATTTCAGATTTAATTACTCTAATTAAAATATAATGAAATTTAAGTTACCATAATTTAAAACCATTTATGAGCTTCTATTTTGCGTTATTAAATATTTATTAATAAACTATTTTAATTATTCTAGATCTAATTTCCATACTTGTACGCCATTAAACCTTAATAATCTGAATTATAACTCTAATTAATCTCTGGTTGTTCTGATTAGTCTATACTCTATACTTAGCTTAATTAATTTAAATAATTAGTTACTTAGGTTTGGTTCCAAAACACGTGAAATTAACTAGAAGAGAGTTTTCACGATTAGAGGAACAACTCATATAGTTTCCTGAAACAACATATGGAAATAATTGTAAATGCTTTCTTCTTTAATGTTTAAAAAAAAGAAAATAAAAAAACAGAAAACAAAAATGAATCCAGAAGTTGTCTTAATTTTTCTTCGTCGAATGAAAAGCCGCTTGGAACATTCAGATTCAGTCTATTCGAGCACAAAGGACTAAATGTGTTATTTTTCATGGAATGTTATTGCAAAGCTTTATTTNATTTTCACAGAGGCCTTCCAAACTTCTCAGAGAGCTTCTCTAAGAGACCCTTAGTTCATTGCAATCAATTTTCCCCTCTCAAATCCACCATGAAAATCCAATTTTGAGCTGGAATTCCTGCCCGAAACCAGGATAAATTCCAATATCAACCTACACAACACCAAACTCCTAATAGATTGGCCCTACACCTTCACAACAGTGAAAGAAACCAAACCCCCATCAATTCCCCCTCTGAAGCAGTCTCTACCATAGCCCTCAATCAACACCCAAAATCGGTCTTGATCAAAATCATACATAGGCTTTACACCAAAGCCAGAGGCTTCATCCCTAAGCTCTTTGGGATTTAACGAAGGTGTGAAGAATCTCTGATTGAGGCTATACCTCTTGGAGCAAAGGTATAACTCACTTACTTTCCCGAGCCTTCGCGAGCTCTACATTTACAATGACTTGATTTCATATCATGTTTACCATATGGATGTATTCGTCTCTTTAAGATGAGTAATTTAAAAAAATAATCACTAAAATTCATTAAGAAATGAGGGAGATATTAAGCTTTTAAAATGGACGGCTCTCGGTTAAGGCTATCGGGGACGATGAACGGATG
>JXCR01060577.1:251940-264163 GCA_002079205.1 Phalaenopsis hybrid cultivar
TTTTTTTTTACACTTCTTATGGTTTTTATTCCATAATTATCCTCAGAAGAAGCTTTCAGCTAGGAAAGAGCGAGAGGGTGAGGATGAAACATGGCAATTGTCACGATTCTACCCTATATTAGAGGTAAATAGAAGATCATGCTAGCTCTTCTTGCAATTTCTTGAACAAAATGGGATATATGAAAGCTAAGATGAGTTATAAAATAATATCATCAATTTGCAATTTGTAAGGATTCCCTTTAAGAAGTTATGTTTCAAAAGAAAGAATTGCTCAAAAATCTAATTTGTTTATTCAAAACATGGACTTAAATAGGGTATTATATTATTTTACAATTAAGCCCCTATACTTTTTCAATATTCTCTTCTCACCAATAGGACCCTAAATAAGGTCCAATTTTCAACACTCCCCCTCAAGATGGGCAAAAAATATTCACTAAGGCAGTCTTGTCACTTAACTTAGACAAATATATTGAATCAAGTCCTTTAGTGAGGTAGTCAGTCACTTGCTCTTCAGTGGCTACATGACTTAGCTCCAGTAGCCCTTTTCAGCTATTCCTTGATGAAGAATCTATCAATCTCCACATGTTTGGTTCTATTGGCTACATGATAGCTTACTTGTTGTCGCACCACAACTTCATTTCAATTTCTTAATCCACCTTGAGCTTGACTAACAAGGCTCTCAGCCACATCATCTCAAAATCTCTCAAGGCCATGGCTTTGTTCTCTGCCTCTGTTGTTGACCTTGCTACTACAGACTGTTTCTTCTTCTTCCAAGAGACCAAGTTGCCCCTACAAACATGTAGTATCCTGAGGTGGATCTTCTGTCAGTTGCACAACTTGCCCAGTTAGAGTCACAAAAGCCCTCAATGTCTACATGTACATTCTTTCTGAAGACTAATTTCTTCTCGGGTGCTCTCTTCAGATATCTCGTAATCTGATACACTGCATCCATGTGGCCCTTTCTTGAATCATGCATGTAGTAGCTCACCACGCTCACTGCAAAAGATATATCTGGTCGAGCGTGCACGCGTGGATTAGACGACTCACCAAACTCCTGCACCTCTTACGATCAATCGGCTCTCCTGCCTCTGAGCTTAGACTTAACTTTAAACTGCAATGAATGTTGGGTTGCAAGAGTCGGGAAAGACTGGGACAAGAACTAGCTGACACAAGTGGTACTACAAGCACCATTTTTTCATTTGCTTGATTCTTCATATATACACTCTTAGATCATCTTTAGCTTGAATCCCACCCCTTCTGGGTTTACTCTTTTCATTTTTGGGTCCCTCAAATGATTCATCTCACATCGCAAAATATGGCATTGCTCCCACTTGTACCACCCTCTCACCATTGCTACTCTCCCCTTCTCCTCATATCTCCAATATCTGTCGAGTCACCAAAGGATGAAGTCACCTCCTGGGTGTAGTACGGTTCAAATTATTTAAACATTGAATGGTGTTAACCGGATTTATGTCTTGGTTAAAAAGATGCAAGTATTAGTCTTATGCATAATTTTATTCATTTGGCAACTTGATCACTGCTTCAAGGTGTTTTTATTGGTCGATCTTGAACAACTTAATCACTGTATATGTGCTGTTTGAGACTGCCAATCACTATAGAGTGTTGTAGGAGTGTTGTGAGGTGCTGGAATTAATGACTTGGAGTGCTATAAGTGTTGTAGGAGTGCTGTGAGATGCTGGAATTAATGATTTGGAGTGTTAGGGTGTTGTCCAATGTTTCTAGTTGCTGCCTAGTGCCGTAGGAGGCTGTAGGACTGTTGTCTAATACTTCTAGTAGTCGCCTTGTATCGTAGAAAGTTGTAGAACCGCTGTCCAATGCTTCTAGTTGCTGCCCAGTGTCGTAGTAAGTTGTAAGATCGTTGTCCAATGCTTCTAGTTGCTGCCTAGTGTCGTAGGAAGCTGTAGGATCGCTGTCAAATGCTTATAGTTATTGTCTAGTGTCGTAGGAAGCTCCAATGCTTCTAGTTGCTGCTCAGTGTCATAGGAATGTTGTAGAGTGCTGCCCAATGCTCCTAACCGTTGTCCGATGTCGTGGGAAGCCACCTAGGAGCTATCTACCACGATTTGGGTTCGTAGGAAGCCATCTAGTTGCTACCCACCACGATTTGGGTTCATAGAAAGCTACCTAGGAGTTGTCCATCATGATTTGGGTTCGTAGGAAGCCACCTAGGAGTTGTCCACCACTATTTGGGTTCGTAGGAAGCCATCTAGTTGCTGCCCACCACGATTTGGGTTCGTAGGAAGCCACCTAGGAGTTTTCCACCACTATTTGAGTTTGTAGGAAGTCATTTAGTTGCTGCCCACCACGATTTGGGTTCATAGGAAGCCACCTAGGAGTTGTCCACCCCGATTTGGGTTCATAGGAAGCTACCTAGTAGTTTTCCACCATTGTTTGGGTCTGTAGGAAGCCACCTAGTAGGTGTCCACTATCGTTTGGAAACCATCTAGTTGCTGCCCACCTCTGTTCGGGTTCGTAGGAAGCCGCATAGGTGCTGCCCATTGTTTTTTGGGTTCATAGGAACTCATACAGGCGCTATTTGAAATTCCTAGTTGTCTAGAGTCGTAGGATCACCATACACACTTGCTAGTTGCTTCCTGGAGTCGTAGGAGGTGGTATGATCACCATACTAGTCACTAGTTGCAGTCAGTAGTTGTAGAAAACTTTAGGATCACCTGTTTGGAGTTCCTAGCTGTTACTACAACTTGTTCTATTGTTTACTGTTTTCTTATTTTCTCTGCAATTTATTTAAATTCTCTGCAAATTATATTTTGTTTGGTGAGTTAAACATGCAACAAGAATAACAGCAGCAGATATGTCACGTACGCAGGTACATTTTATTTGTTATTTTTTCTTTATTGCAATTACTCTTGCTCTAACACATTATGCAGGTATTAAATACAATCTCACTTTCAAAACAAAATAATTTTTTAAAATTAAACAACATTTTCAAAAAAAAAACAAAACTTAATACGTTCTTTCGAATTTACGGGAAGTCCCTCGGAGGAGGTAACCCACGGTTGCTAACGAGATCTCCCCAGTTTAAATGGGTTTCACAACTCATTTAAACTAAATAAATTCAAAAGAAAATAGTGTTACCGGAACGAGGGAACCGTGGGATCTTAACTGATGTCGCTTTAATCAACTTTAACCCCCCATAATGACAACAAAACTGAGACATTGAAACATGCATGATACAACCTTTTGAACCTTAAACTTTAGGACTGCTGTGTTGGTAAAGAATTTGGAGCAACGCCGTGGGCAGCGCGACAAAGAGTTTGGAGCAGACTACAAGTGGAGGTGGTTGTCATTCTACAACAGCAAAACAAGTCTTCACCAGTTAAGCTTTCTTAGTTTAAACAACTCATAGGACTTCGAGGTAGCTCGTCTAGCGCGATGTAATTCCTCACTCTCTTTTAGGCCCCTGAACAACCATGTTGTGTAGCGTAAGTCCTAAATCATCTTAGGTTCCAAGGTTGTCGCCCAGAACGATGTAAAACCTCTTACCTCTACGGGTTATTTGCATAACCAGTTATTATGCAAATGTAAGTCACAAATAATAAAATTGATAAGATTCAACATTCAAATAAAATCCTCTCTAAAACACAGCCACACAGTAGGATAGTTTGGGAGGTCACTGAGGATTCCGCTCTGGATTTGTGACATCCCCTACCCTTTACTTCCTTTGGACTCCTGAAGGATTGTTCTTACTTGACTCATTCCCACTTGTTTTTTTTACGTACTACCTTGAAAACATTAACTTTGAATTCTTGAAGACTAGAACCACTGATTATTATCGAGAGTTTTCTCAAGTGACTCTCGTCACTTGGAATGTAATTAACTAAAGAGGTTTGCCTCTATAGGGAATTTGGAACCCAGGTAAAATAAAGTATATTTAATTTTTGTATTAAATAGGGGAATTTGTTGGTCACATAAAATGTTCGCAGACTAAATGGATGTCACAAATCTCTTAGTTTGCAGGATTGGGTCTATTATCGGAATTTACATTTTTTTTCTTTTGAAATGTGTAGTATTTAGGGTATCGGACACAATTATGCAAATTATTGGACTAATGAGATCTATTCGGTCTCATGTCCAAAAAAAATTAAAACACTATTTTCATAATCTAAACTATATACATTTTACCTTATAAATTAAATTAAATTTTTCACATCGAAAAGTTGGTCGACAATGGTCTGTTATTCTTCACAAAACATATACAAGCAAATACCTTCAATGAGAGGATCCTACTATTATCTACTTTCAACATCTGACAATGAGACTTTCAATCCCACACCCTTGAGGGCATTCTATTGATCAATTGAGCGGCTCCCAAAAATGTTGGCCTTTATAAGTGCTTTGGGACATTCATTGCAATCATCATGTTTTGGGCTACATCTAGAAAGTGTTTATTCTTCTTTTCCACTTTGCGTAGGTGTGTATGGATATGTGATTTGATGTTGAATTTCTTGGGCTGACAAGTATTCCACAAATGCTTTTTAATTGATATACTATGTTCCATTATCAGATCTCAATATCTTCATTACTGCACCATTTTGATTTTAGATTGCTTTGTGGAAGTCTTTATGGAAAACAAACGCATCACTCTTTTTTTTCATCAAATATAATTAAGTAACACAAGAAAATACAAAAAATAAACGTCACAAAATATCGATAACCATTCATAAAACATGTAGAAGAAGGTTCCCAAATATCGAAATATATTGAGTCAAGAACATCAAAACTTATATTCCCAGAACTGATTTAAGAGTTCCTAGTAACTTATCGAACTCATAAGCATCACAAACAAGCTTTTGTTTGTTGGTGACATGGGTGTTTTCCTCCCCTACTGAACTGGTCTGGCTTAAACCAGTTTAATTGAGAGAGGGAAGTGCCGACTGGCCCTTAGTCTTAGAATTGCACCCAATAAGAGAGGGCTCCACCTCTCCTACATATCTACTAGTATATAGATGAATGTTTTGTGTTTAGAGTTTAGTTTTATGTTGTTTTTTATTTCAGTTCTAAGCGGACAGCCGCCGGCATCCTGTTTTCCATGTTTAGGGTTGTATCCGACGGGTAGAATGGTGCTCCAGTTGTATTCCTTTACTCCAGTGGTGATTATCCCCTCCAACTTTCACCTCCACGCTACCTCCTTGCAGCCAATTGCTCTCCCAGCAGTCGTCAAAGCTTACCTGCATCTTCCTTATTGCTGCTAAGGCCTTCCTGCCTCCTCCCAACAGCCACAAAACCTTTCTGCCTCCTCCCAACAGCCTCTAAAGCCTACCTGCAGCTTCCTCGTTGTTGCCAAAGCCTTCCAGCCATCTCCTAGTAGCCTCGCTGCTCTCCTGTCTCCTCTCAGCAGCCGCCCAACCTCCTGCCTCCTCCCAATNATATTTACTGGAAAATTGTAATGCAAAACAATATACAAAGTCATATAATTGACACCCCTCATTGCAACATTACAAGCTACAGATTGTGTTGTACCATGAGCAGTCTGGATGCTCTCTGGTACTGTCAGGGGAGTATAGGAAGAAAATTCTCTAGCAGTACCCGTCACACGTCGAGATGTACCCGAATTTTGTTTTTATAATCATGTGGCAGAAGTAGAGGCAAGAGCATGTGTATCACAAGTAATTTTTTCGAAGTGAGCATGAGTGGCAATGTTACTTGTTGATGACGACTAGTTGGAAACTTCTTCAGCCCCATCTCCTGCTAATTTATATTTCCTATTCAACAACTTCAGATACTCATGATCCTCATTTGTTAAAACCACATCTATCTCTCTCTCCTTTGCTACCATCAGATTTGTTCAGTAGCCTCCTTTTCCACCATTTCGATCACCGCAGCCATGTCCACGGCCTTCACCTTGTTCACGTCCACCAATCTCTCTCTCTCTTTAGGTGGCCTAAGATAGGTTTTGCTCAGGAACCCAACTTCACCATAGTTATTGNTATCTGGAGCTGCCACCCACCGGCTGTCGTAGCCCTAGTTGGAATCTATGTGTTGTGTCCTTTATTGTTATGCCCTAGTGTTGTTGTGCTTGTTTTCTTTATTTCCTATTTTCAATAGTCATGGTTGTAATCGTTGGAATTTCAACAATAATATTTTCGTTTCTATTTGTGATTTGGGCCTCCTTAGATATCAATGTCTTTTTCATACAAAAATGATACAACCAACCCAATAATCTAAAACAAACGCGTCTCATGCGTCTGTGATATAGCAATAATAAATCCTCCACACTCCTTTCAGATTCTTTTACTCTTTTTACTATGGACGTCAAAGTTGAGTCCATCCCATCCCGGTTCAATCACCAGTCGATTATGCCATGTTCCAGTCCCAAGTGTTCGACCCGTCCCCTTCTCTTGGAAGATCACCTNAATAATAAATCCTCCACACTCCTTTCTGATTCTTTTACTCTAACTCTTTTTACTATGGATGTCAAAGTTAAGTCCATCCCATCTCGGTCCAATCACCAGTCGATTATGCCATGTTCCAGTCCCAAGTGTTCGACCCGTCCCCTTCTCTTGGAAGATCAGCTTAGAAATATAAAAAAAAAATAATATATTTTAGATGGAGAATAATGACACTAATGGATTAAAATATTTACTGGAAAATTGTAATGAAAACAGTATACAAAGTCATATAATTGACACCCCTCATTGCAACATTACAAGCTACAGATTGTGTTGTATCATGAGCAGTCTGGATGCTCTCTGGTACTGTCAGGGGAGTATAGGAAGAAAATTATCTAGCAGTACCCGTCACACGTCAAGATGTACCAGAATTTTGTTTTTATAATCATGTGGCAGAAGTAGAGGCAAGAGCATGTGTATCACAAGTAATTTTTTCGAAGTGAGCATAAGTGGCAATGTTACTTGTTGATGACGACTAGTTGGAAACTTCTTCAACCCCATCTCCTGCTAATTTATATTTCCTATTCAACAACTTCAGATACTCATGATCCTCATTTGTTAAAACCACATCTATCTCTCTCTCCTTTGCTACCATCAGATTTGTCCAGTAGCCCCCTTTTCCACCATTTCGATCACCGCAGCTATGTCCACGGCCTCCACCTTGTTCACGTCTACCAATCTCTCTCTCTCTTTAGGTGGCCTAAGATAGGTTTTGCTCAGGAACCCAACTTCACCATAGTTATTGCACTTACGAGTTTCCCTTTGGATACCTATCATACTTGAGCTCGAGGCAACCAAAGCTGATCGTGCATTTGGAAGTTTATCCTGCTCATAGTGGAGCTTCATACTACTCTTTTTTGTATCATTGCAGCAATGGCCTCATCCAGTGAAGAGATTGTCGTCTGAGCTAGGAGGACTGATCTCCTTTGATCAAAGGCCGGAAACCGCATAGTCCACATTTGTGTAACGATCTCCCTTTTCTTGCACGTTGGATTTGCCACAACTTGACATCGATGAGAAGTAATCAAGGTTTGCCCGCAGCCTCTTTAGATATATGGTGTGTTCTTGATTCGATTTTTCAACCTGTACCATAGCTCCTATCCCGCACTGAATATGAAAACCCTTCATGTGGTTCTCCATCCCAGCATAAATCTCTCGAATTGTAGATCATTCATTGTATCTTGTTTGTTTGCTCGGATATTAATCAAATTAGCCCTAATTTGGGTTTTCCTAAATATTTCTTGCAATTTGTTTGTTAATTTTGGTTCTGATTTGTATCCTCTATCTGCATGCTTTGTCTTTAGTACGTCTGCCATTGGTATGTTGATGTTATTGAGATTGTTGATGTTATATCATATTTATATAATAAAAATAAAATTTTCAAAAAAAGATCTTATATATGTCAATTGAAACCACCTTGCATACCATCTCTTTGATGTAATTATTGATGATTGAAAACCTTAAAGTACGAGGAGCATCAAATCTTCATCTCTAATCTCTTCCAAATCCAACCCAAATGCATTGATTAAGATGGGTTAAGATGTCTAACAATTTTTTTCATTAGATTGATAAAAATGAGGTTGTTCTTGTTGTTTGTGTCGATGATGGTGTTAATGTTTTGCTTGACTTTTATCCTAAGGGTGAAGAACTCCTCTTGTTTGTCCTTATTGGAGAATGATCTCGTTGTCATATCTTTTGGTATTATTATTATAGAGATGAGTTTGCCTTGCCCACATGACCTTGCACAATGTTGCCCACCATAACAATTGTTTTATTTTTCTCACTCTTATTCCACCTTTTATGGAAGAGTTCATGGTGCACTTTCCAACATTTTTTCATGATGTGACTAAATATTTGACAATTTTCACAAAATTCCCGAGCAGTAGTTCTGTAAGAGGAAGAGCTTTCCTTGTTTATTTTTCTTTTTTGTTTTATTTTTCTTTTGAAAAAGAAGCTTTTTCTTTTAAAAAAGAAGACCATTTTTGTCACGACCCTGCTCGGTGCTTAGAATTAACTAATGCGGGAAATGCGGTCGGACAGTATTAAATTTTCATTTTACTTTCTACAAATATTTCAAAAAATTTCAATATATAAAAGAGTCACTAATCTACAAAGTGAAATAAAATTATACATTCGGAAACATCAACATAATCTAAAAATCACATCTCAAACCAGTATTGAATAGTAAATGAAAGAAGCATTATATAGAAACTACAACATATCATAACCAACATTATCAGTTGTAATCCTTCTCCTGTAGAGCAAATCTTTTCTATCAGAAATATCAACCTAAAACTTTGTTACTCCTGAAAAAAAACATTAATTGGACTAATAACTATAATTTAGTGTGTAATTATAATCTAATATACATTAAATTAGTATGTTATGTTATGGATAAACGACTAAAAGAAAATGCAATTCATTTCATTAAAATATTAAATTTATTCCTTTCTATTTCACTTTAAAGTATTTACTATTTTTAACATTTTTAATAGTCATCACAGAACTACCATCATATCTGAAAATATACTCAAAATGTATCTGAATGTACCCTAAAAATGTGTCTGAAGATATCCTCAAAACTGTACCTGAGGTACCCTCAAATTGTATTTGAACGTATACATTTACTATTTTATTTAACGTGCACAAGTATATTGCATTCTCTGTCAGTACTATCTGGGGGTAATCTTGTATATTTATATGTAAGTTATTTTCCTCTCATCTCTTTTGACATTTCTAACATTCAAGGCATAATTGAAAACTTATTTTGAGTCATTTAATAAAGTAATTAATTATTTAATAAAATATTAATTTAATGCGTAAAATAAAATAATCACTCGCTCTTACTTAGAAGAGATTTTTGGAGTACTTATTCTCCACTAACTTTTTTGGACAACCACCTATATTAATGAATGTGCATATCATGTGGTTGGAATCCTTTGCTTAAAAGAAATACTTATTATATCTAATGACATAATTAATTATACAATTTCTTATCTTAAAGGTTTGGTTTACCTCCTCGCACATAATTTTCTTTTTTTCTTTTACAACTTTAATTGATTCGACCTCTAATCTTCTGCTTTTAAATATTTGATTAATTTAAATGTTTCATTAATATTTAGTAAATAAATTGTTCTTTTAATTCAAATAATTTACATTATAAACTCTAGTTACCCATAAGGTTTGGTTTTTACCGTTCGCACACTAGCTTAATTTTGCACATGAGCCATCTCCCTTTTCCTTTGCATCAAATGCATCCAGTTATATATTTGTTTTAAATTCATAACTCATTAGAATATTATAATTTATTTAATTAATTAATTCATATATATTAAAAACTTAAATAAAATAAATTTATTTAACTTAAAAGTAAACTCATATTTTTACTTGATAAGTACGCGGTAGGCTGCCCTAGCTTATGCACGCAAGACTTAGGGTTCATTTGGGGCAGCTTATAAGTACGGGGGCAGCTTATAAGTACGGGCGGCTTAGGGTTCATTGGTTCGCGTGTTTCGCCAGTTTATCCGAAACCGCGTTTGGGTTTTTACACTAAACACAGACGTGTTTCAGGATAAACAGTTTATCCTGAAACGCACAAGCTGCCCCAAACGGACCCTTAAGGTATGTTNTCACGCAAGACTTAGGGTCCGTTTGGGGCAGCTTATAAGTACGGGCGATGTTTTGAAACGCAGCCGTACCGTTTGGTTCGCGCGTTTCGCCAGTTTATCCGAAACTACGTTTGGGTTTTTACACTAAACGCAGACGTGTTTCAGGATAAACAGTTTATCCTGAAACGCACAAGCTGCCCCAAACGGACCCTTAAGGTATGTTTGGGGCAGCTTATTGTTGCGTTTGGAGTTTTGAAAATGTTGAAATGATGTTTGGTTTGAGCGTTCAGCAGGCATTTTGAGAACTACGTTTAGGATTTATTAAAGAAGTGGGTGGTGGGATCGACCCGCGTCCCGCTTCCAAGAGCTGTGTTTGATCGGGCCCTTCTCCCTCGTGTGGCGGTCGTAGGAAGATCTCGGGATCACTAGGGCTCGAGTGGCGGATGACTTAGGAAGAATCCGGTGAGAGGATCGCGACAATTCAGTGCGGGAAGGAGGAGTTCGAGAAGGTGATTCGCGGCGTCGACAGAGAATAGACTTGCGAGGTGCGACAGAGCGGTGCGGCTAGGGTTGTGTGGGGCTTTGTGTGCATAGTAGATGAAGAAGGACTGAATTNGCCCTTCTCCCTCGTGTGGCGGTGGTAGGAAGATCTCGGGATCACTAGGGCTCGAGTGGCGGATGACTTAGGAAGAGTCCGGTGAGAGGATCGAGACAATTCAGTGCGTGAAGGAGTTCGAGAAGGTGATTCGCGGCATCGACAGAGAATAGACTTGCAAGGTGCGACAGAGCGGTGCGGCTAGGGTTGTGTGGGGCTTTGTGTGCATAGTAGATGAAGAAGGACTGAATTGCAAGGGAGATGTGTTGCATTCGATCGAGTAGAGAAATCAGACATAGAAGTTGGTTGTGATGTGGAAGATATTGGCACAAGGAGGAGAGGCGGACAATATAGACGTACTGAAGACAAGGAGAAAATGGGGTGCAATTCCTTCAAAGTAAGCGATGGTATTATGTGAAACAGAGGAGAAAATAGTTATGTTTTTGCTTCTTTCTTCTACTGGTTGTTGAATGGCATTATTGGGGTTATTGATTATATGATTTTTTACATAAAATTTTTATTTTATATCTATTCCTTATATAGTAATATTTGAATCAAATTCCATCTAGTTTAAAAAATTTTAAAAAACATGTTATGATTTTTTATACTATTATTATTATTATTATTATTATTATTATTATTATTATTATTATTATTATTATTANGATATAGACATACATACATACATATCTAATATTTGTTATTTTGTTCATGTCTATGTTGGGCATACTCTCATTGAGTGGTATATTTTCTTGGGTTGTATGTATTTTGGGTTTGCTACATTTTTGCTTTCCTTTACTTTTTTTGCATCGAGTTGTAATGTAGAAAGAGGAACCCTTAGGATTTTATTGTATTTTTTTGTTTTTAGTTGGGATCCACTTTCCCTCCCTCTTTTTGTACTCTCGGTTTAAATTAACACGTACGGAGTCACGTGTTGCTCTTAAAAAAAAAATGTATATATATTTTTTATTTTGTGACAAAAATATTAACAATTATTTATATTTATTTAAATGATCAACTAAAAGTAAATTAATCTTTTTTTTTATTAGTTCTACAGATATTTTTAAAGGTTTTATTTATAATTAAGCCTAAAAATTTGTAATTAAACAAATAATGATAATTAATAATTATTTTGGAACTAAGTCCTTTTGACACAAAAAGTTTATACTTAAAATTTATTGAAATTTGTATACATTTTTTTTTATCAGCTTTGCTGCTCAAATGTGCCAATAGAAATGTTGGCATATCATGATCTGTCTCATCTGTAACAGCACTTGAATGTTACTAATTTAAAATGAACTTATATGAGGAAAGCATTATTAATGGCAGATAGTTAATCTCAGTGAAATTTGCTAAATCAATAATTCTGAACAATTAACTCTTTTGGGAAAACAGCAGATCAAATACCTAACTTTGTGGAGGCAAATGCTATGGCAGTCTTCAATCTTACTGCATGCCCAATGCCCATCAATAGTACAACCCACACGGCGAAAATATCGTCGTTAGGTCGCCATAAGCCTTGCCCCACCCCGCCACGTTGCCCCAGCAGTACTCTGAATGGTACTCTGTAATTCTTTCCTGTAAAAATA
>JXCR01060577.1:273271-338188 GCA_002079205.1 Phalaenopsis hybrid cultivar
AGTTAATTTAGCTCAGAATATATGTAAGATATTAAGTTTGAACAACCATCTTTATGTACAAACATAAACTTGCACGAATTTTAATATTACATTTATATATCAAAGAACATAAGTATATGTGCCAAAACATTAAAAGTTGATTATAAAATTATTCAAACTACTACTTTTACAAATATACATTAGAGATAGTGTGGCTTAATGAGATGACCGGCATGATACCATAAGATCAGGACCCCAATTCAAGTAGGACTAAATCAAACAATTAATAATATAATTTAGAAGTTCACAAAATTAATTGGAGCGCCTTCAGGGCCAAAGGCCAAAAGATCTGGATCATAATGAGATTTCTCAAGAAAATGTATCCCATGGCTTTCTCCAAGTGATTCATGTCTACTTCGATCCTTGAGGCCATGAGTTTGAACCCCTAGCACTCATCTCAATTGTTATTTCTTCGAAATAAAATGTTGATCGTATTCTCCGTTTTCTTTCTTGTCAAAGTGCTGATCCCTATCTATTTCTCTGTGTAATGAGCTATATCTATATATGTATGTATGTATGTATGTATGTATACATACATACATAAATGTATAGATGTGTGTGCGTATATATATAGATATACATACATATATAAACATACATACATACATCATTTGGTGGTCGCATAACTGTTCTTAGGAGCATTTTGCAAAGTATGCCATTATATGTCTTACAAGTTCTTCATATCAAGAAAAGTACCCAAAAGATCCTTGAACGGTGTTTTAATAATTTTTTGTGGCCCGGTACTCACTTGGGTAAGAAATGGTGTTCGTGGAAGAAAGTTTGCAAGCCTACCTATGCGGGGGGGTTGGGGTTTAAACAGCTCCATCATATTGCCGAAATCAATTTATTCAAGCATTGGTTCAATTTCCGTAAAGGTCAGTCTTTATGGGTTTCTTTTTTACAGGATAAGTATTGCAAAAATTTCCACCCCTCTACTGTAGTATGGAGAAAATGTGATTCAAGATTGTGGAAAAGGTTACTTCAAATCAGAGATTGGGTCTCTAAACTTATTAGTTGGGAGTTGGGCTGTGGTAAGATGTCTTTTTGGCACGACTCTTGGTCTCATACTCCTATTTGTAATCCTAATGATGTGCAGTCTAATATCTTGATTGCTGATACTTGGATGGATGACTCCTGGAATATTTCTCTTCTAAATAGTTTGGTTGGGCCGGATAATGCTAAGTTCATCTCTACAACCCCCTTTAACCCTACAACTCTGATTTACCCATGGTGAAGTTGAATATTAATGGCTCTCTTTCTAAAAATATATATCACTCTTTACATTTTTTTCAGGTTGTTTCGTGGGGGGATCACATTTGGAACCGGGTTCTTACACCCTCTATGTATTTTCTTGCTTGGAGAAATTCTCACCAATTACTTCCTTGTGATGATATCCTTAAACTCAAAGGGTTAAGATTGGCTTCTAGATGTTTATTCTGTAACAATGAGGAAGAAACTATGGAACATTTGTTTTTCATCTGCCCCTTTTTTCTGAAAATTTGGAGGATGAGGGGGATTTGATTTGATACTATTAAAGTTCCGACTTCAAATTTACTTTCTACATTTTTTAAGCAATCCGGAGCAAAGGCGTAATCATTTTTATCAAATATATCATGTTATTATTTGCTGGTTCCTTTGGATGGCTAGGAACGAGATTAAGCATGCTAATATTAAGTGGGCTGCACTACGGTATTTTCTAATATCCTTGCTTTTATCCACTAAGTGCATAGGTTGGGTGGGATGAAGGATATTTTTTATTCCGGTATCTCATATTTCGATTCGATTGGGAATTCTTTGCAGGATCGATCGAGAGTTACCCGCTCTTCGTCCTTGGTATTTTGGACTCCTCCTCCCTCTCTTTGGGTAAAAATAAATACCGACGGTAGTTGGAATAAGGGAATGCCCGGTATTGGTGGGGTTGCAAGGGATGATAAGGGGAGGTGTCTTTTATATTCTGGGTCTCCTTGTTGTTCTGATTCCCCATTAGAGGCTGAAGCGCATGCAATTTTAATGGCGCTTACTATTGATGTATACTTGAATTGGCATCACATTCAGATTGAGATGGATTACAAGACCATATTTGATATGATCACTCACATTGCTCCGGTAACATGGAACGCTGTTTATTATATAAATCGTATTGATAGGCTTGCCTCTAATATTATGGTTGTTTGGAAGTTCATAGATCGCGATGGGAATAGGCCGACACATTGGTCTGCTCAACTTGGTGCTCATAGCTCTCAAATTGTGGTTGGTGTGGCCCCTCCCCAGGCACTACATATTTTACTCAATGGAAACTCTTTGAATTTACCTTATATTAGATCTGTTAATGGTTGATTATGTTTCAGGCTTTAGTCATTTTTGGTTTTTTTGTGGCTCTAATGAGGGCTCATTTCTTTGGAGAATATATGCAACTTATAATCGGTTTTCCCTTCTTTGGGTGGAAATTTCTCCTGCATGCATCCTGGAAGGTTTCGGCTGGGAGCTTTTTTGGTTTCCCAGGGCATTTTGGCCTTTTTCTCCAGCTCATTTTTACTGGATTTTTTTTCAGTTATGATTTTTTTGTTAGTTAATCTGTTACTGTTCCTCTTCGTGGTCTTTATTTTGGGTACACTGGATTAATGTTACATGTATATTTCATAGGTATACCTTTTTTTCTTATAAGTTTCATGCAAAATTTTGGAGCTTTGTGTGGGTTGCATTTGGGCCGAGGAACCTCCTAGCGTGTGTGTTTTTTTGTAAGGTTATCGTCCTATAGTGGGGGATCCTCTCCTAACCCTTTATTTTGTAACCTTTTCTTTGGTGATTAGCACGTAAGGAGCTGAATCAAGCTTTTTCCTTACAAAAAAAAATAAAAAAAATAAAAAAAATATATCCGCTACGGTTTTCTCCTTTGTCGATGCATCCATGGCGATTTGTTTAGTTTGTGAATTTGCTTCCAGCGATGGCTTTGGATCAAACTTTTGCTGAAGCTCTAGCCAGTGTTCAGTCTACCGTGTTTTCTAAATCTTGTTTTTTCCCACATTCCTTTCATGAAGCTTTGTCGGTGGGTGCCAATTTTGGCTTCATTAAGCAAGCCGGTCGAAAAAATGGAAAGTTGATCCCGACTGTTTCTATGCAACAGTATAACAATGTCTTCAATTATATTTTTCACTTATATTTCTTTATTTTGCAACAACACCAAAAACTTAATCCCAAAGAAAATAAAAATTTAACTCTTATATATGTATATATATATATACATACATATATATATATATATATATACATATATANCATATACATACATATACATACATGTACATACATGTACGTACATATACGTACATATACGTACATATACATACATAGATATCTATATAGATACATAGATATATATATATATAGATACATATATATCTATATAGATACATAGATATATATATATATAGATACATATATATCTATATAGATATATCTATTTATCTATATATATCTATGTATCTATATAGATATCTATGTATGTATGTATATATGTATGTAGGTATGTATGTATATGTATGTATGTATGTATATGTATGTATATGTATGTATATATGTATATTATCTATATACATATATACATACATATACATACATATACATACATACATACATATACATACATACATACATATACATACATATACNAAGCAGATACGCGTAGCCAATTCAAAAATAATAACACAAATAAAATTATCCAATCATTAATATTTATATCTGTTATGTTCAAGGAAGGACAAGTAGGCTTATATATACAACAATAATGTTCAACTTGTTAACTTGTAAAAAAGCCAAAGCCTAAATTTTCTCTCATACATACATACATACATATGTACATACATACATACATACATACATACATACATACATACATATACATACATACATACATATACATATATATACATATATATATACATATACATATATATACATATATACATATATATACATATATATATATAGATATACATATATATACATATATATACATAGATATATATATATATATATATATATATATATATACATATATATNATGTATGTATGTATGTATGTATCTGCTAGGGACGCATCCATGGCGATTTGTTTAGTTTCTAAATTTGCTTTTGGTGATGGCTTTGGATCAAACTTTTGCTGAAGCTCTAGCTAGTGTTAAGCCTACCGGGACTTCTAAATCTTTTTTTTTTTCTCGCATTCCTTTCATGAAGCTTTGTCGGTAGGTGGCGATTTTAACTTCATTAAAAAAGCCAGTAGAAAAAATGGGAAGTCAGCTATCTTTTTTGTTGAAACCGAATGCAATGCTCTTGGTTCCTCTTGTCGTCCTACTTTGGTTGGGAAGTTTATCTCTTGCCACCCTAGGCTTGAGCTTATCAGCAAGAAATTCGAGCTCATGCACCAAGTTTAGGAGTAGAAAATTGGTCTTTTAGATGGGCGACACATGCTTATTTAACTTAACAATGATGAAGATTACACACACTTATTTGATAGATGATAAGTTTGGATTGATAATCGTGCGATGAAAAATTTGAAGTGGAATGTGGATTTCGACCCACAGACTGAACTACCAACTATTCCGGTTTGTATTTGCCTTCATCAACATCAATGCTATTGGCAAAGGATTATTATTGAGCAATTTATTTTTTTTTTGCTCCAAATGTCGAACAATCAACCATTCTATCTCTCACTATTATCACTTACATCCCTATCTAAAATAAAAAAGAATAGTGCCTCTTCAAAGGTCTCTCCTCCACCCGATCCCGCACTTGCTGGGAATCCTTCTCTTCTTAAGTTTATGAGATTCTTGATCCTCAAATGAATATTAGTGCTCCCAATATAGTTGTAGCAGACGATATTTCAACTTTACCTATATCGAGCTCCAACTATCAGTTGCACCTTCAATTAGATACTGATTCAGCTCACCACATTACTCGAGAATCATCTATTCTACCAATTAGAGAGGATATTAACACTGATCCAATTCTCCCTCAGGGAAATCCTTCTCTACTTTAGCCCTCACCACATAATTATGGAGAAGAGGGTCATATTATTCTGGAGGCAAAAGGCACTCCAATTAATCTGGAACCACTTCAAGCTGATGAACTGGGCACTACAATCTTGGAGGAGTGCCAAATTCATGATGTGCAATAGCCTGCACCTCCTCAAAAATCTATGGATCATCATAACAGGTCCAAAAAGCTAACAAGAAGAAAAAAAGAATGATTTAACTCAAGACTCTTGATGATACTGGAATCCTTCCCTAGACCAAGGGGGAGGGGAAGAGGAAAACAAGTTGTCTTGGAAAGAGACTGGGATTAACCCCATCCCTAAATCATGCTCAGGGTGCAATTTCAATATTCATTTATTTCCTTTATTGGAGGTGTTCTGGCTGTTGTATCTCACACTCTGTATCTTTCATTATACATTTTTTTCAGGTGTGATTCGTGTTAGTTTTCTGGGTTTTGAAGTTATCCCTCGTGTTATCCGTTGAGTTATTCCGAGTAGTATTGATGTTACATTTGTGTTATTCCTTGTGTTATTTCACTTGGTATTATTTCTCCGTGTTATTTCTCGTGTTTTTGCGTGTTATTGGTGTTTTTCCCCACCGCAGTTTATTTTCTCTCATGTTATTTCATGTGGTATTGGCATTATTCATCGTATTTTTCATGGTGTTATGCCCTGTATTATTCATTGTGTTAGTCCCCATGTTATTCCTTGCGTTATTACGCATCGTATTGGTGTTTATCTCCCACCCCACTCGTTTATTTCACGCATTATTTCCTTCCGTGCGGCTCGTGGTATTGGAGTTATCCCCCGTGTTATTCCTCGTGATATTTCCTTCCGAGTGGCTCGTTTGGTGTTTTACTCGATGCAATTCAGTGAGATTTGGTGTTATTCGTAGACGAGTTACACGGCTTGATGTATTCATCGTGGTGTTACTGTGACATTTGCGGCTGGTTTTCACTGTGCCACATGAAGCAATTTTTACATGTGCCATTTGAACCTTCATTACTCTTTGGAATATTTTCATGTTATTCCTCTTTTGGGTTATACTTGTAATATTTTTTTGGACTATTTTTGTGTATGTTGTTGTGAGTGGGCTCGGTCTACCACTTACTCAATGCTTTTATCTTTAATGAATTTTCCTTTGAACTTTTTAAATATAAATAAATAAATAAATATACAAGAAAAATGCTAGCCGACAGAATCAGGCAGGGCTTAAGCGACCATTAGCTTGAAATAAAAGTCAGTTATATCTTATCAAGCATTATGTCCATTGGTCGCAACTATTCATGAGAATTGCATCCATTCAATTATCATATCATAGAGATGACTAGATTAACCACTCGAGTGTTAAGAAAAAGATCAGTCGTACCCTCCAACTAATGAGGAAGTGAGGGTAATAGTATAATTATAAATTTAAGCAACCTATAACTATAAATAGGTGATCTCTTGTAATTAATAGTTTAACATTTATTCTCTGGAATTAATAATACCTTACTGTCTCTCTTTCTTCTCTTTTTTTAGTTCACGCTCTAACTCTCGAGGCGTATCTAATATTGGACAATTTGGAATTTAACATCCTAATAGAAGGTGAGGTAAGCATGAACATGCCCCAGACGAGAAGTAGAGTGTTGCAAGAAGGAGAAAAAGCCAAAGAGACATTGTAAAAATGAAGAGTACGCAAGAATTTATACAAGAACAAATTTAAAAGAAAATTTAAGAGTTGTGGAACCAAATTACTGGTTAGTTTGATGTCCTCTAAGAGGAAACTCGAGGGCAAAATCAATCACCGCCCAAATATGCTAAAAAGGAGTCCCCATAGGATTGTTTGGTCTTACGGGGTGATGTGGTCTTGGTCAGTATCACACACACATACACTTGATGCCCCTCACTTATACTCATAACCTTAACCCTTAACCAAATATGCTTAGTCGATCCCTTACTCTTTTTGGAAACTCATGTGGATGGTCCCCTAAACCATTAGCTCTAGGCTAGGGTTTGGCTAAGACCAGCACATAAAGCGTCCAAAGTGGGGTTTCATTATTGACATCCGATTGAACCCCAATTTTGCATAAATACCCAATTTTAGTCTTTTGCCTCTAAACTTTCCCATAATTACCAAATTACCCTTGAAACCCTAAAATCCTCAAAATTGCCCAAACTACCCAAAAAAATCACCCAAACTCTTTTAAACCATCCAAACTACTCAAAACACGCCAAAATTTTCAAAATTACCAAAATACCCCCAAGTTTGCCAAAATTACCAAAATGCCCTTGGTACCCAAAATTTCTCAAAAACCTCCAAAATCATTTCAAATACTCCCAAAACAAATCTTGACCAATCATGAAGTCCAATTTGACCAATTTTGACCAAAATCCCCAATTTTGCACCTAAGTCTAAATTCCATCAAACTCAACCTCATACTCCAAAATCTCTACCCAATTGATATCCAAAACTCTTCATTACAAACCCTTGGACCAATTTAAATCATCAATTGAGCCTAACCTAAACCCTATCCCAATCCAAACCCAAGTCTAATGTAAATGCCCCAAAATTGATCATGGGCCAAATTCCACTAAATTGAACTCTCAAATCAATTCAAAATCACCCAATTCCTTTTTCAAACTCCTCATGACAATTATCCAAGCTAATTTGATCAATCAATTGAGTTAAACTCAAAGTCTAGCCAAAATGAAAATCAAATCCAAGCTCATAACATGATTTTGAACCCAAGCCTTGAATTGAACCTAACCCTTTCAAATTGACCAGGCCATGGTCACCACAACCAGCCTTTGGACCCTAGGGACCAGACTAGACCTACCTAGCCCACCCTACATGAGACATGAACCAAAGGTCCCTTGTTTTAGGGGATCTCTTCCCATATTTGGTTAAACCCAAGATATATTTGCCACCAACCATCAAACCTATGTGATAATCATCATTAAGCTCCCTCTGGCTCCCTTGACCACCTAGTCACCAGCCCTGGCCTGGTCATCTGGCCTAGAGGTTAGAAAACACCAAAACTGAGAGCCACCCCAAGCTTTGAACTCTAATTTTGAACTCCCTGAATTGGCTCACTCTAATTGGTCACTTGCACCTTTCTCCCCTCCACAGAAGCAACACATTGCACCCACTTGCCAGCAATGGTGGCCACTCCTTCCTCCTTTATTTAAACTCCACCTCCTATAACCAACAAAAGAGATCACCAATTTACTTGGGGAGACTTTGCCAAATTGCTTTCAGAGCCCTTTCAAGACCTTCTAAGCCCATTCCCACAATTTTAACCCACTGAATCCCTCCATCTGAGCTCAAATTTGATTTCAAAATCTAGTAGTTTTCTGTCACTCAACCAAAACTCTACCAAACCTCAAATTAAACTACCCCTAAGTTTCCTCAAGCAAAACGAGGAAGTTTTCCATCAAAACCTTTCTGTCCTGAGCCCTCTAACATAGCTCTTGACCAAGGCTGCATGACCATTTCATTGAACTCATACTCAAGCTATTCATTAGAGGAAAAGAACACTTTCAAGAGGTTTACCAGACTATACTGAAACTTCCACATGCATCTGATTGAGGCCTCCCCTCTCAGACTCAGATATATACCACAAACGCTAATTTTTGGCTCAGTTTAGGCTTTTGTGAAGAGAAGTTTGATTTCATGAGCATGTAACCGTATAGATGTGTTTGTCTTGAATAGATGAAGGTGTAGGAACAAAACCCATGTGATTTGGTTGATTATCAAGAGAGATCTAAAGGTTTTAAAATGGATGATTCATGGGTTATGGTCATTGGGGATGATGACGGAGGACGGTCCAATCGAGCGTATCAAATGGAGGGTTAGAATCACGCCGGACGAAAAGATGAAACATGAATTGTGGGCCGCGTAGCATCCGACTCAGATAACGACATCAAATGATGGAGCGACACATGTGAGTTCGGAGCGCTGTAGGATGAGGTGGCGGCTGACTGAGATAAGTAGGAAATTGGATTTAAATGATTTAAATCAATTCTAGAATTTAGAAAATGCATATCTTTGTGTAAAAAAAATATAAAAAATAAAATAAAAATAACCCTTGCTCAGTGAACAAAGGAAAACAATGTGGAATAAAAATTAAAATTATTTGACTTGTGTTTTATTTTTAATTGATTAAATACTCTATGTAATGTTTTAATTTTAATTAGATAAATAATAATTATCATGACCTGAAATTTTAGGGACTGATTTCTCATTTTAATAAGGATGTTCTCTAATTTTTTCAAGGTCAGAGAGCATCTCTAGCTTTGATTTAGTTGCCTATTTTTTCTTACAATAATTTTTTAAACTAAAATATGAATTAAAAAATTATGGGATTAATTTTGGTAGTTTCCCATAGTCAGAGAATCCTAAAAATAATATAAAATGGATTTAACTTTTTTTTTTAGTTTTAGTTAATCAAATGACTATAACTTATAATAAAATTAATTAAATTAAATGTTATTCAAAATTTAATAAAATCACTTCCACAATGTAAATTATAATTAATTAAGCCACCATAAAAGTTTTGGATCAATTTGGAATATATTTATCACTAATGTTGATTTTCTAAATAAAATGAAATTTTTGTATTAAGAAAATTATATTAAATTAAATATAATTAGAAAATTGTGAAAATTAGTTTTCTGAGTTCCTTGTAATCAAGACCATTTAGGAAAAATAAAATCTATATTAAGGTAAATACTTTATTATTGAGCTTATTTTTGAATTAAGAATAATAAAAAAATAGTTAAAAAAATACAAAAAATGGTCAACAATATTCCTAATTATTTTTTGATCACTTGAGACTCATTATAGTATTTTCCTAATTTTTCTAAGTTAATTATAATTTTTTAAAGGCTAAAAATGTATTTTCTCTAATTTTCCATAAAAATAATTATAATAAATAAATTAAAAATCACAAAATTTGAGAGTGTATTTCTCTAAGTTCTTTGGTAAAGAGAATTAATAAAAATATAAAAAGTAATTTTAGTAATTAAAACATATTTTCTACTTAATTAAATCACTAAAATCAATAAATAATTATAATAAATAAAATATAATTAGAAATATCATGAAATTTTGTCCAAGTGATCCTCTAACATAGATGAAGCTCCAATAATTTTCTCATGAAAAAAAACATTACTTTGATTAACTGAATAAATTAATATTTAAAATCCTTTTCTTGAGTTAAAAATAATTATTTAAAATAAATAAAATTTTAAAAAATCACATTTTCTCCTTTGATATATTAATTGATCCATGAGAAGGGTATTCTAAAAGTGTCAAAGTCATTTGAGCTATATTTGGTGAGTTATGATATAAGGAGCCCTAAGGGCGAAATGATAATTTTGATTTTATCAAGTTCTTTTGGATGATTGAGATACAAGGAACAAAAATGGTAGAAACAAATTTCTCACTCTTTTACAATAAAATTATAATTATAATTTTCCTTAATTATTATGATTTGGAGGTTAATTAAATTAAATGATTCTAAGGTGGTGGGCCTACGTTAGGAAGATGATAATTCATTAATCTAAAGCCCCCCTTATTAGTGATTTGATGATAAGACACGATCTTGATAAAGAATTGAACTTCACCCAATTTAATATTTAATCATTGTAAGTTCACTTAAAATGTTGGACCCTAAGGGCTTAGTAGTGTACCAAGCTCAATTTGAATTTGTCTAATGAGGATTAGGAAAGAAAACATAATTAATTATAAACATTTTTGTAAACACTACGAGCCCAACTTTACCTGTGGGCATGAGATCCTTAATAGCTTAAGCTTGTTCTAAGGGCACTCATTAGCATAACTCTTAAATGAAACATCAACTGACTAATTAAGTACCCTTCTCATGAGATAATTGAAACATCAGGTTCACTGATCATAGGGTGTATTAATTGATTAAAACTAAATTTAAAATTTGGGATGAATAATTGAACAACTTAATAGGTTCAAATGAACTCAAAACATTTCAAAGGGCTCTAAAAAGTTGTTAGGGATTGTTCTCAAACACTTTTATGACCTTTTGGATATTTTGAAGGACAATTGGACTTATTATTCTTTGCTCAAGAAAATCATCCCCGAAGACCTTTAGGGACTGATCAAGTTATGACTTGGTGTTTGATAACTACACCTTCAACTGGTCTTCTTATTTTTTGTTTCTGCAAAATCATATATATATATATATTGCAAAAGCTAATCTTTCAGTGGAAGGAGCGAGAAGATGACAGGTACGCCTTTACAGTTTTATTGACTTTCTATTATTTTATTCACTGCAATTTACTCTCGCCTTAAAATATTTTACATGCTTAGTTGTAGATGTTACTTCACCTGCAAAACAAAACCATTTTAAAAGTTAATCAACAATTTTCAAAATTAAATTAAACATTTTTAAAGGTAATCATAAATCCTTTGAAATGTAATTAAACATAAAATGCTCCTTTGAATTTACGGGAGTCCCTCGAACGAGGTAACCCACGGTTGCTAACTAAATCTCCCTGGTTTAAATGAGCTTAACAACTCATTTGGACTAAGTAAGTTCAAAAGAAAATAGTGGTACCAGAATGTGGGAACCGTGGGATCTTAACCGCTGTCGCTCTAATCAACTTTAATGAATGGGATCATGGATAATTGAAAATGCTACTGAACTAAGAAAAATGCAAAAATCTTTACAGTAAACCAATTGACAGAGGCAAGAAAGATGGTATCATTACCAAAAATAGTGGGAGAAATTCCTTGTCCAAGTACATGTATGAAAAGATGAGTTGTTGGCAAAAGGTGCAGTGGGGAACAATTATATGAAACATATTTTTAAGCCCCTTTATGTCCTTTTCTTTTGGAGATGTTTTCATAACCTCATCCTACTGATGAAATATTGAAATTGAAGGGACTAAAAGGCATTTCTTGCTGTGTTTTATGCAAAAAGGAGGAAGAATCTATGAAACATATCTTACTTCATTGCAATTTAATTAAAAAAGTGTGGCATACAATCAATGAAACACTTCATTTATCTATGCTAAAGTTAAGTTGGTAAAATATAAATGATTGTTGGATGGAGTGAAAACCCAGAAGGTTGATATTATTCCATTCATTATCTGGTTATATATGGATGACAAGAAATAAAGCAAAAAATGAAGATAAATAGGTCACCGATAAGGAAAGAAGTAATAACACTATGGTTTATATATTTAAGCTTAACATGCTATGCAATTTCAACCTACCAAACCAAACAATCACAAAGTAAGGAGGGGAAAACTATTGCTTTAAAAAGAAGGCTTTGGATTCAAAAAGTGATTTGGAGATTGCCTCAAAGACCATGGATTATAGTTAACACTGATGGAAGCTATAAAGTTGATAGGGTTGGTATGGGAGGGATTTTCAGAGATTTAGTAGGAAAGTGCCTGCTTTTCTTCCATTCTCCAATCTTAGCTGAAAAGGTATTACAGGCAGAAATACAGGAATTTTTTTGGGCAACCAACATTTCATATTATCTACATTGGGATAAACTACTTGTGGGAATAGATTCATCCTACTTGGTACTGTACTTAATTCTCAGATAGAAACTCCTTGGCAAATTTTACACTGGATGAGGAAAATCAAATTCTCAACATCTACAATGTCTATATTATGGACTCATATCCCTAGGGAGGGTAACCAACCAGCTAACTTGCTAGCAAACAAAGGTACTATATATACCATCCTGTTTTAAGTTTTTTTTTTTTTCTGGTGATATCACATGTGGAATGGTTAAATTGTCCTTATGTCAGATGCAAATCCTTAAACTCTTTTAATCAATGAATTATTTAATTTGCTAAAAAATGTATATATTTCTATTGTTAAAAAAAAGAAAAAGAAAAAGAAGGATTTCTAAAATTTTAAGTTTTTTCTAAGCAAAATTGCCCATAATTATAAAATAGTAAATGTGGATCTTTTTGGAATTTCTGATACAATGCACACAATCCTTATAAAAAAGCTAGCAAGGATACATATCGTTCGCAATGCCAAACCATCCAAGTAGTATTAATACCCATTGTTAGATATCAATCTTCAGATAACATTCATGCTTGGTATCATTGCTTTTAATAATTGTAATCTATTAAGTTCAATATTCAATTTTTTATCACTCATTCTCACAGTCTATCAGGATAAAAACTAAGCTGATCATCCACCATCATATAAACTTTTATTGTTAACATCATTTTTATATTAGATTTAGATTAAACATACACTGGCTCTGACTTATTTCCTCTATCTCTATCCATGGCCTACATTTAACTAACTTAATCTTTTAGGTAGTTTATTTAAACACATAACTCTGTTAAATCAAGATTAGTTAGTTCATTATTAAACACAAGTACTTATGGATGAACTTATTTTGGCTTAACAAATCTGATTAGTGTAAGGATATAACATAGTGAATCCATATTAACTTTGAAAACCAAAGTAGTGTTTATGAGTCACTTATATAACCAAGATATTGAGTGAATTTTTACTAGACTTAATTAATGCAATAATTAAACCTAGTAGACGTTGAGCATACCATATGTTGCTTAAACAAAATTAGATTAAGGAAAAGTGATCAAATTGAACTTTGTTTGAGTTGAGTTTAAAACCAAACATTTGATCCATCCCAAATATGCCTAATATATGTTAATAAGAGGCTTAACATTGACATAACTTGACATAGTTTAATTTTGTTGACCAAAATCAAATATCTAATCTAACTTCATCTAGAACTTGAGCTCATTGAGTTTTTAGTTAGAGCCAATTGATTAAAATTCTTTTAATTAAGTGGATTTAGATTGATTACATATGTTCGACACTAAATGCACTTAATTTGATTTAATTTATTCTAAGTTAAATGAATAAAATGACCCACTTAACCTTAAGTCCATCTTATTAAAATATGGTTTATTCAAGTCTTATTAGTGATGCTAGTATGTGAAATTTCATTGAGTTAAACTAATGGTATAAAATGCTTTTAGTTCTTTATGTTATTGGGCGAACATGTGTTCTAGAGTGCTAAACTTAGAGAATAATAACATAATGTTTTTTATTTAACTAATATTGACATCAAGTGATAGTTAAGTAAAATCTAAGCTCTCACCATCATTATTTTTTGTGTGTGCTTAGGATTCTTATTTGGAAGAAATTGGCCAAAGATAATATCCAACATGTCAATTTAGATATTTAGCATATTATGGGTCTCAATCAAAATTAAGAAACCTTATATTCTTTGCCATTGATTTATAATTTCTTTTATAAAATCAGAAATACAAAACCTAACACTCAACTTGTATCAAGTTCTCTTTATAGTTTTTAATAATACCTCAATATCAGAGTTTGGTTTTAAAATTTTAAGATATTATATCTTTTCTATTGATGTTCAATAATTTATGTTCACTTCTTACAAATAATGAAATTTCACTTCATGATAACTTTGCACTCGAGTCATTCCCTTAACTCTTTCAGATGATCAAGAGACTACGATCATTACTCATGACGACCATTCCTTAGATGTTGCTTTCTAGATGCTATTGTTTCATCCTCATCCCATCCTCAACATAGCTATGACTCATTTTATATTACTCTTATTATTGAGCCTGTTATGCTCATGAAAGCTCAAGGCAATTCATGCCCGAGCTACTGTATATGCACTTTAATATTAGCCATCTCAACGTGATCAAGACTAGCTTACATTTAAATTTTCAATTATGAGCCTAAAAAACTATATAAAATGCCCACATGTCCTCATATTGTTAGATCTTGCTTCAATTTATTCCTAATGATGTATCATAATGATAACCAAGCTTAATTGAATTCTTTCTCTTTATTTCATTTTTTCTTAACATTTTGGAATTTAATTAATTAATATTTTATTAATAATATTTATTTTACTTCGACATAAAATGTTATTGTGACTAATCACTTTGGTACTAACTTAATCTGTGACTTACTATTTTATGACTGGCCTTTAACAATATATGTGTTTGTAAAGGCATATATGTAATAAGCATTTGTTTGTATTATCACTAATAAGTCCACCATTATTAAATAATAATCCTAAGTCTTTTAATAACTAGTAGCATAATATATCCCAATAAAAAATCATTCTTATTGTGGCATAAATAAATGTAATAAAATGGTGCAACTACACCATTGTTCTTTCCTTATAAAATAGTTGACTTTCCTCCTATTTAAAGAAAACACAAACATCTCTATACGAGTAAAAATGACAAATTTTCCCATTGAACTTGCTAAAAAAATAGTAAAATTAAGACTTTTACCATCACATATTCTCCAAGTACATAGCTATAGAAAAGTACTTCTCAATTGATTCTCTTATAGAAGATTGTGTTTTGTGCCAATGCTAGCATATATGCTTGGCTGACAATTAAGCTTCTGTATAAATGGAAAGGCATATTGTCCATCATTTCTGAAAATAATTCAATGCACCCTTTGACACTTGGGCCCATGACATAACCAAGGCAACTGCAGTAGTTCTGAATATTAAAGTATTTCAGACATATAATAAACTGTTGGTAATTTCATTAATTGATGCTGGCCCTCCACCACAATCAAATTTAAGTTAGCAACAGTTGCAGAATAATATCATGTAAGTTGTCATGATGGCGCAGCTTTACTTGGAAGGTTTAGCTTGTGAAGTTCTAACAAGTGAAGCCTCCTAAACTATATTCCTTAAATATATTGAAATATATACATTATGTAGTGTTTCATCAGGAGAACTGCTGGAAACAAAGGAGGCAGAACATATAATATTTCAGTTTTTTATAGTTAAATATAAACTCTGTGGCTTCGTTGATATGTAAGCGTGATTTAAAACTAATCACTTAATTTAGAGTTTTAATTTAAGCTAAGTATGTTATTAATTAGTTCCACTAGATGGTATAATTACTAATTACTTTCTTTTGAGACGCTATGAAAACAATAGTCTTAAATTTAGATATGTTTTGCATATGAATCATTTATCCATCAATGACTTTACTTGATTATGATAATACAAGATTATTAAATGTTACTCTTTGTCATCTTCTATCATTTTTAATGCAAAAAAGTGTTGTCATTTGCACAAATGACAATTACAAAAAGAGGCCAAAAAGCTAATTAAAAAATGAGAGATGAAGACAACATACCGAGATACAATTTGTTCTCAATCAGGGACATAGAATAAAAATGGTTAGGATGAAGAACTCGAAAGATGAGGACAAATGACAAGAATGTTTTGTGGCCTTTGCAAAGCATCTATTAATTGTTGGAGAATAAAAATTAGGCTCCTCCATCAGAATATGTTTGAGAGGAGATGTTGTGGTTTGAATAGAGTGACCGAGAAATTCTTTAAAAACTTATTATATATCATACATTTTAAGAACATATTAAATAAATATGTTAAAAATAATGCAAAAAAAATAATAATTAAAACTGATCCAAAATAAAAAAGTATTCATATATCTAACACTTCAACATCAAATTTTATATTAACATCATCTTATTTATGCATGAAATTATGTATTTCATATTTTAAAGTTTAAATGAAAATAATTTTAATGTCATATAAATTTTTTTTTGATATAAATGTAAAAAATAATCATTTAAATGTTAATCATGTAAATTCGTAAAACTTAGTGGGTTTTATTCAAATGTTAAAACATGTAAATTCGCTGGAGTCGTCGTCGTCGTCGTCTTGCATCGGGCGACGAGCTCTGCTGCCGCTTTCTGCTATCCATAATGGGTTAAAGGCAACGAGTCATTGGGAGTTGGAACGCGGCCAGTTCGGGAGAGAGATGCAGAGGGAGACAAAACGGGTGTTGTCGTGGATGGCTTACAGTTTGTGTCAAGTCAGTCCAAAGCAACTGATCCTATGATCCATCCCATCACTTCTTCTCTCTCAGCTCTCTTTCCATTGCTCCTCTTTTTTATTTTCTCTGTTGAATACACTTGGTGAATGGAGCCTTTATGAAGGCAATAGTGTTTGGAGAAAAAAAATAGTATATTATTGATATAAATTTATATTAAGGGCATACTAAATTAATATGAGATTTTTATGTTTGTTCTTACCTTTGTTAGACCACTGCTAAACTCAACCATTGATGTTAAACATTCGCCATTCATTCAACTCAATTAAGTTGCCACCACCTAACCACAACATTCAAACGCCGGACAATAGCTTCTCTTTAATTCTCTAATGTCAAACAATAGTCATTCATTCACTGTTGTAGTATGGTCAACATATGGTTGTCACCATTGTTAAACTGACGCCATTTGACCGCTATAGTTGAATTACCACTGATACCTACCTAAGATCAACTAGCTTCCAACGTTTGTTTGTAGCCATCTAATTTCCATCGTCCATTTATGGTCACCTATGATTACGCAATCAGTAGCACCCAACCTCTATTGCATATCTACACTTGTCTAACTATAATTACTTAATTATGGTTGTTCTACTACAATCACCCACCACCATCACTAGCTAGCATCACTTAATTATAGTCGCCCGATCACTATCGTTTCACTACAATTTAGAACTCCATCGCTCATCTATGATTTCTTATTGACCATCACCCATCAACAACCATCAGATTATGATTGCTAAAAAATCTAAATCCCAACTTTGTAGCTCATCTAATCGCTTGTTTATAGTCCCCAAATCACAGTCATTTAACTACAATCTTTTGACTATCATCACCTAACTACAATTATCTAGCCACTAATGCCAACTAATTTTACTGCCGTGACATCACTTATAAGGCCAATGTACATCGTCAATGCATAACATCACCCATAAGTTTCATTTATATAGTTAATGCATGACATCACCTATAAGGCCAATGTAGACCATCAATATGAATGTTGATTTTTGTCAAGACATCACTTATAATCAATAACAACATTGATGCATGAAATCTTCAATAAATTTAATGTATGTCATCCATATCAAGATTATGCCATAGTTCATGGTCTATTGGCTCCTCTCCTTGGTGAAGAACAATTGAAAAAGTTGTAATAAGATCTCTTGAAGATGGCTCTGTTGTCTTGAGACTTCTCTAACTTTTGTTATAGAATCTATTCTACACAATTCATATCTATTAAATTCTATCAACACCTTGCTTATTATGAAATAAAGTATATTATATAACTTATGATACACACTAATGAAATCAACTCAACAGAGCCAAGTCTCATAACCTTTTTCAATTATCAACTTTTTCCCTTAGAATTCTCTTTTCTTTAATGAAAATTAAATTTATCTAGTATTGCATTACTAAATTTTGCCAAATTAACATCGAACAATTATGAATCTAGTATGCCAATAATCTCATGGTGGCTGGATGATTATTGGAGAGGTCGTCAGGTCGTCGGATGGTGGTTGAAGTTTTGTCAGAAAAGAGATGGTCACGGGTTCACTGACAGTCTCGGAGAGGTAGAGTTTCGATAATAGAATAATGGAGATTGAAAATGAGCCTGGCGGGTGAGAATTTAGATTTTAAGGGCTAGGCATCAGATTTACGTCAACTACTTGCAACACTATTTGATTTGCATCAACCTTATTGTACAAACTACCACTGCTATTAAGTGACAAAAATAATGAGGAATAATATAGCCACTAAACTGACGTTAAATATTTGTGTCGGCACGTGACGACACAAAATTCTTCCTTAGAAAGCATCATCGCAAGTTAGACGCAATCTGATTCAAATTTTTACATTAAAATTTGTCTGATGCAAGTGTTGATGCTATTTAGATGTTTTCCTATAGTGGTGGATGGTCATGTAAGACTAAGATGTTAATTTCATAATATAATTTTTTTAAAAAAAAAATCACATACAATAGATTATTATAAATAAAAAATGATTATGTTTGAGTCAAATTATTTATCAATAATTTAAAATTTTTATAATCAACAAAAAATATATATTTTAATAAAAAAAGTTATTATTTGGAAAAATGAAGGTATATTGAAGGATGTCAAATTTTCAATAAACTTTATATTTGATTTTATTATGGTCATAATAATCCATATTTGGTTAAACACTCTTTGAAAGAAAAAAAAATGAATTGTTGAATATTTAAAGAAGATAAAGTTGATTTTTTTCTTGCTTCAAAAATTAATTTTAGAGTAAAAAGTGGTAAGAAAACAACACAAAAAAATTGTTCAAAAGGATAAAATCTTTATGATAATTTCAAAGCACCAAAAACTCTTTACTTGATGCATAGTTAGCCCCTAAAATGAAATAACTAATGAATTGGAGGCAAAACCTACATGAACTAAATTAATTAGTCCTTGATAGTGTGCATCAATGCTAGCAAACTACATATTGTGTTTGGTTGATGAAATTTATATTGTGGTCGCTCTAGAGAATCACCAAACTAGTTCATGAAGTGCCAAGCAGGAGCTTGTAGATTATAACAGTTTGGACCAAGCTATTTAATACATTATTTCTTTCTTTTTAAGTTCAAATCATTGATGAATCTAATTCCATGCATTTGGATAATACTTGGTGAAGGCCAACTAGTTTAATTTGGCTCTTTGGCAAGTCCCGAAGTCATAAATTTTTTGTTCCCTACTCAACTAATGCAAAAAAGAAAACTACAAGGCCATTAAGGCAACCTTAAATGTGCCCCGTACTCAGATCTGTTGGTCTGACATTGCTTGTCAGTTGAAAGTCTCCTCTGGTCTGGTTTTGATTCTTCATGAGTGTAGGATGTGGTACTCAAATTCTTAGGTATATGAGGGATGATCGTGGCTCGTATAATAGCCTTCGACCATTCCTTAAGAGAAAAAAAGGCAACCATTAAATAATAAGTTACAAAAAACAAGTCTTTAATAGTATACATAAAACATGATTGAAGTTAACGTAAAGTGTTTGGAATTTAAAGTTACAAGTTCTTATTAAAAATTTAGTTGTTCTTGGCATTATAATAAATCATCACAAGCTATTACGATCATAACAGGAAAACCTATGTAGTCAAAAACCCATATTCTACGGCCAATAGTTAATATCTTTTATGCTTATTCTTCTCTTTTTTCATCTTTCCTACCTATAACCAACAACATATCATCTTGATGTATAAATAATTTTAGAAAGCAAGACTCCACAAACAAAAAATCATAAATTATTAAATGTGATAATAAGTGTTAATAAGGAGACATTGTTCAGGTGCATAGTCCATAATAAAATAATTAGACTAAGTTGATTGCATGCAAGTATTTTATCCAAATTTATTTTTATTAGTTCATTCAGCAGTATCTTTCCTACCTATAACCAAAGTTTTTCAAATGAAAATATCAAAAGTTCTTTACTTTCTATTGATTCTAATAAAACACCGGGTCTTGATGATTTTTCTTCCAAAATTTTTAAAGATTTCTAAGATATTGTGAGAAATTATTGTATTTCTGCCATTAATAATTTTCTTATAACTTCTATGCTTCCTCATAGGGTGAAGCATATGACTTTAGTTTTATTACCTAAATCACAAATGTTATGACTTTTTCTGAATTTTGACTTATTTCTTCATGTAATACCTTTTCCAAAATTATTGTCATTTTGTTAGCTGGTAGACATAAACTTATTTTACATATGATTATACTTCTTGCCCAATTTGCTTTTATTAGTGGTTTTGATATTGCTAATAATATCATATTAGTACATGAATTTCTTTATGGTTTCAATTCTTGTAGTAGCATAAAAAATAACGTGTCAAGATTGATATTCACAAGGCTTTTGACAAAATTAATAGAAAATTTTTCTTAGATTACAACAGATGGGTTTTCTTAGTAAATTCATTAATTTGATTGATACTTGTACTTCAAATGTTCACTTTTATGTTAATTTTAATAATGATTTAAAAAGTTAGTTTTCTTCTTCTGCTGGTCTTAGACAAGGTTGTCCTTTTTCTCCTTATCTTTTTGTTATTATTATGAACTCTCTTTCTTTTTTGATTGATAATGAATTTGTTAGAAATGATTATATTAATCATTTGAATTATGGTGATGATATTTTTATTTTTAGTAATGATTTTAATCAAGCCAATTTTATTATCGATGCTCTCCATAATTTCTCTAAAGCTTCTAATCTTCATATAAATTATTCTAAATCTTACATTGTTTTCTCTAAAGGTGTAGATGATAATCTTTAAAATATTCTTAGTGATTTATATGGCTATTGTATTAAACATTTACTTTGAGATTACTTTGGTGTCACTATTAAACCTTCTAAGCTAGTTATTTATGTTTGTCATAAATTGATTGATAGAATTAATTATTGGCTTGCTGATTGTAAACAAAAATTATTATTGGATGTTGGCAGATTTCCACTTATAAAATTTATGACTTGGAACTATTTTTATTATTGGTTTTATTCTTCCTTATTACCTAAGGGTCCGAAGAAGAAGATCTCTTCTTTAAATTCAATTTTTTTCTTAACGTTGATGAAAATAAGTAACATCATAACTTGAATGAAATAAATATGCTTATTTAGAATGGTGGTTTAGGACTCCATGCTCTTGATTCTATACATTTAATGTCAAAAATAAAAATCATACGTATGTGTTATAATTTTCAGTCTTATTTGAGTAATTGGTCTTTTTAACTGTTATGGTTCTTTATGACAGAAGGCTACTTCTATGTCTTCTCCTTTTTGGAAAGATCTTATTAGAATTGCTATTAAATTTAGGTATGCTTTAAGTTTTAATGTTACTAATAATTGCAATATGTCTTTTTATTTTGACCCTTGGCTAGAAGGTGTTTCACTCTTGGAGAAATTTAGCAATTCAGTCTTTAATTCGTTTAATTTTTCTCTAAATTTTAAGCTTCAAGATATTATTTAAAATAAATCTTGGAATTTGCCTCCTAATAATAAGCTCATATTTGTTGTATGGATGCTATTAATAGGACTCCTATATTGAATGGTCTTACTGTGCTTGAAATAAGAGTAGCATTTTTTTCTCATAAGAATATTTATTTATCTTTTTATGTCACTTATCCTCAAATTAATTGGTATAAGCTGGTCTGGTTGAAAGGTTTTTCTTTAAAATATGTGATTTATATTTGGAAATTTCTTATTAAGGGCCTTAGAACATGTCCAGATTTATATTCAGAAGGTATGAATATTAATTTTACTTGTGTTTTATGTTTAATGATTTTGAATCTCATGATCACCTTTTTGTTTAATGTTCATATTCTCATTTGCTTCTTAAAAAAAGTGTTCTTAATGGCAATTCTTTTAATACGCCAAGTAATATTTTTCAAACAATTTATCAAGCTGATAGTTTATCTTGTAAAATTTGAAATGATTTTACCTTTTGGCTTTACAAGTGGTTATATGTGATTTGGTATGAGAGGAATAGTAGAACTTTTAAGAATAATCGCTCCTCTATTGAATCTAATATTTGTCACATTCATTATTTAATCTCTTATAAGAGTAGGACATGAAAATTCAGGAATTCTATTCCTGCTTATATTGTTCAATTTTTCAAAATTTAATTTTCTTATTTTCTTTTAGTTTTTTGGTTTTTTTTTTATGTAACTTCTGTTTCTTTCAGTTTTTCGTGGTTTTTCAATTTGTTGCTTAGTTTTCTGCATATAAGTTTTTTTCCTTCACTGCAAACATTGTCCTTTTTTTCTGTCTGATCTTAGCTATATGTTGTGATTGGTATTTGGTTTTTCATCTTAGCTTCTTTCCTGCTTGGTTTTATTTCGTTCTTTTTTTCTTACCTTATTCTGAACTTTGGTATGTGGTATTTTTCCTTTTGGTTGCTTAGTTTTTCTCCCTATTTATGTTTTCCTTTTGCTTAGGTTTGTGTTGTGTTTATTATTATTATTATTATTGTTTTACAATTTCACTCTATATATTTTGTCCTTTCTTTTTTGTCTGATCTTAGTTCCAAATGTTGTGATTGGTGGTTTTGTTTTCTTCATTTATTTTATTCTTTTTTTATTGCTTAATCTTGGCTTCATGTTGTGAATGATATTATTTATTTTTTTATTGTCTCATTGTGGCTAAATGCATTAATTGGTATTGATCTATGATGAACTCCAACCTTATTATAAATCAATCATATATTAAATATATTTTTATATATTTTATATTTTAAAATGGAATTATATACTTATTCACAGGTAAGTTCTGAGATCGGAGTTCTTATTACTTCTTTTGTTTCGATGAGCATATTATATTTTTCTTTATTTTTTGGTATTTTGTTGGTTTTGTTATTTTTACTTGTCTTTCCATGCAGAACTGCTCGTTGCTAAAGATTTTTTTTTTCACTTTGGGGATTGGTTGTGCTTACAAATGCTACTTCAGCTTTCTTTTTTCAACTTTATTTAATTGTTATGTGTTTTTCTTTCGTTTTTTTAATTTTTTTGTCGTGTGAGTCGTACATTTTGTGTACTTCTATTCTTTATTGAATACAGCTGGGCGTGGCCCTCACTTTTTCTCATTAAAAAAAAAAAATCTTAAATGAGCTAAATTTTAAATATTTCTCATTTTTGTTCTTTCTTATGATGTTTTAGAGAGTAATCAGACTTTATTATATTGTCTAACTTAAAATGCAAGATTAGTCGCTAACAAATTTGAACCTACACTACTATTCTAAAACATGAAAGTACTTAGAAATTTGATTTTTTTTTCCTTTTTCTATTTATATGTTTATGCTAAGTGAAACATAGAATTGGAATTTAGTCTTGCCATTTTGTTATAGTATCAATATAAAATTTCATCATCTCTAAGTATACATTCTTTTTTCAAGCGTAAAGGGCATTAGAACTAGGGGTGTAAACGAGCCGAACACGAGCGAGCCCAGGCTCAGCTCCTGTTCGGCTCATTTATATTTCGAGTTCAAAAAGTGTGTTTGTGTTCGGCTCATTTGCTTAGCAAGCCGAACACAAGCCGTTCTATTTTGACAACCCTAATCACGTAGTCATAATATGTTAATGATTGGGGCAAGATTTAAAAAAAAAATTGAATCTATTTTAATAATTTTTATTATATTTTCTTCATTAATACTTTTAATTGATTATAAATCTTTGTAGTCTTGTAGTTAATTAAAATTTTAAAACATACTACTCATCAAAGATATATATATAATTGATTAGTAGTACTTCGAGCCAAAAACAAGTGTTCGGCTCGTTAACTTAGCGAACAAACCAAACACGACCTTCTTGATGAGCCGAACACGAGCTGTTCGCGAACAACGAGCCATTTTGACAGCCCTAATTAGAACGGTGACAAAAAATGTAATAAATCGTTAAAGAGAGAGTTTAACTTTTATTACATAAATATCTTATCTAGCTACAGATTATATGATCAATAAATGGATTGAAGTTCAAATTTCATTGTTCATATTGAACTGTTCTTGCTGGGCCATCTTATTTATTTGAAAGATTTACATTCATACCAATTAATTCATGTGTGTTTACATATCAAACACCTAAACTTCAATGTTTATATTTATGACATCTTACCTATGCATTAAAAGGTGTATGTTCTATGTGATACAAAAGATTTGGATGGTCCAAATGTAAAAAATAAAATTCATGCCAGTGCTAGATATGTAAATACCTAGGAATTCGGTGGTATGTATTAAATGTCCCTATTAATTTTGACTCTTCTCTTAATGCTTTTTGGTTTTTACTTGTAATTTTCTTTCTAAGCGGAAAAATTTACGTATATAAGATGTATGCAGCGCTGCGTACATAATGGATGTTATATGAGTGTTATATCGGCATTATATTCACGTTATATATCTTGTAACCTCCAGATAACTTTCATTTAACCTACATGTAATCTACATATATGTGAAAACAGAAATGCGAAACTTATTTGTAAGTTCAGGTGGGTTACAGACGGGTTATATAGAGGTTACACGGAGGTTACAAGAGATATAACGCGAATATAATGCTGATATAACACCCATATAACATTCATTATGTACGCAACACTACGCACGTCTTAGGTTACAAGAGATATAACGCGAATATAATACCGATATAATGCCCATATAACATTCATTATGTAGACAACACTGCGCATGTCTTAGGTACCCAAATTTTTCTCCCCTTTAAGCCGTTTTGTCCATGGTGCAGACAAATTGAAACTTCATTATTATATAAGCGTTATAATGTAGTGGAACAGTCAATAAAGTGCGTGGACCCTGTATTACAATAAATGCTCTCCATGTTCAGTTTAAGCATAATTTCGTCAATTATTGCACCATTTTTCCAAAAATAAAAACATCTAAATTATACAAACACTATACTAAAGTTGGAACATTATTAAGATGGGTAGCTTTTTAAAAAGGAAAAGAGACAGGAATGTCACATTTAAAACATTCATTAAATTGACATCCCCAAAGTGAAAAATAATATGAAAATTATGGAAAAAGAGAAAGATCAAAGTAGTAACTGACCTCCCATATCATCAGCCATTATAACATCATCCCTATATTTGAGAGCTAAGACAAATGTACCAATAACATATGGATGTCTGTTTAATAAGCAATTATTATTGATTGCAATAGATACCAAATAAGAGTAAAGCAACATTAATATAAAGATTGCACAAACAAATAATATACATTTAAGTCATGCAAGAGAAAATACAGATCAAGCAGGTATGCCAAAGAACCACATGTATGTTAGTGCTTCTAGGAAGCTTGGGATAGGAAGCTTCGGATGTACACAGAAGTTATATTGCAAGCATGAGTTGTGCAAATTGTAGCGGAAAACTATGAATTTCAAAAGAATGGAGCATCATAGAATGCATTATAGAGTGTGATGTGGTCGAGTCATATCAATCCGACCTTTGTAGGAATCGAGCGACGGAACCTTAAACTTGTTGGGGGATTTATCAACTGAGACCAACCTGGAGAATGCATTCTTCGACTAGTGGGGGTCCTCCTTGTGCCCGAACCAGCGATGTATGTCCATTAATGTGGATGAAGCACTGTCTTGGTATTGGGATTCCTCTGCTCTTTCGTCTGGCAATAAGACCCTCCAGCCGTTAGAGGTGGTTCTTCTACCCGATTGGTTTTGCTCTCAAAGGACTTATTCTCAAGAGTTGTACTCTCCTCCTCAAGCTAATGCTTCTTGGATTATTTCTGCAACCTAACCCAACAACTAGTCTCTTAGCTCTTGGATCTGCTAATATAAAAATTCCCTAGTCCACTTCATGTTCATTGCATCTCTTTAGTGGATTTCTTTTCTTGTTGTGCTCCTCTTCTTGTTGGTGGAATGATCCACGCTCACTACACCTTTTAGGATATTGAAATTGGATTTGTCCTATGAATCACACCTAAGGAATAGAACGTAAACAAGAGAGAGAGAGAGAGAGAGAGAGAGAGAGAGAGAAAGAGTGAGTGTATATAGTAAGAAACTACCTTTTTTCAAGTGTGACAAATTAACCCATTACCCTAATTATAAACAAGGGGATATAAAATAAAACATTATATGGTTGCCCTTGCCTTTATGGGGGTGTTGAATGGAATTTTAGGAATAAAAAAAAGAAATGAGCTTATAGCTCTGCTACCCTATCACTTGGTCGGCTGAGATCTGTAAACTTTGAGCCCGTAAGGCCCATTTAGCCAATTCTATTGAGTTAGGGCAACTAGTTAGCTCTTGTGATTTTTCGGTCATTCGGACTTTGCTCAGTTGGCTTGAGTTAGTCGGGTTGTTGTTTTGGTCTGGATGCCGATTGTTGAGCCTTGGATTGGAAACTCATGCTACTAAGGTGAAACTATGATGTCAAGAAAATGATGATTCACCGTAATCTGACAGGTTGTCTACCCCTTAGACATGAGATCTGTCTAAAGAGCTCAATGAGTATTCAGTGATTCTCTGATTTGATTAGTCTCGATCTTTGAATTAGACGACTTTCGTTCAGTCAGCTCTGAGTCCTGCTCCAAGGAAGTTGTTGCCACTCAACTGAATTCCTTGATCTTATGTTGAAGTCATTCTATTCTCCCTCTGATGGGTCATCCTTGACCATACATTATTTTTTAGTCCTTTGAATTTCCACAAGATTCATGCCGATGCATTTCTAACATATAGTATGAAAATATACTATGGGCTAAAATGATATGCATTTAAATTGTCACTATGAAAAACATGCAATTATCTTAAAAATTTTAATACTTATTTCAAACTTCAAAACTCAAACTTGAAATATACACATTCTTGAGCAGACCACAATTTTAATCATCCATATCATAGATCATGGAGTTAACAAGTCCTGTGTAACAATTATATTTTCATAATCTCAGTATAATACAATTATCTGATAATCATTTATCAAATGATTGAGTTTCATGTGTTCTCAAATGAACAATAAAGAGATTATTTTTTTATTCACATAGGACCATCAAAGCTTCATTTAAGTAAAGTTCATTTTAAAAAAAAAAACTCCAATTGTGATGCATTAAATTTATCAATGAACTCGCACGCTCTCAAGGGAGCCATCTCGCTTTTAGAAAAAAATCGTAAAACTCATTTCCTAAAATCCGATCTTTTACATTCTTAGAACCAAAGTTGAGAAGAGTTATTATGGGATAAACCATTACGACTTTGATTATAAGAAGTTTTCAATTAATTGAATTTATAATACTAATTTTAACTATGAAAGCTATAAAGTTGATTTTTGTCTTACATTCACATAAGACCCTTAACAACTTGAGAAAAAACTAATTTCATGTTTAAAAAAATTTGAACAATCCATATTGAGACATTTGTAAAATATGTCAATGTATTCAACTTATTTATTGGCTAAATGCTTTCTAAAAAAATGGGCATAATTGACAATATTTAAATAATAGTGACTTTATTGAAATGCTCCAATGATGACGACATTAAAACTTAGGATCTTATTTTCAAAATGTCTTTAATTTCAATCAAAGTGTATTTAGGGCATACAATAAAATTTAGAAACTTCATAAAAATTATGAAAACAAACAATACTCAAAGGAAAATATATAACCTAAAATTAAAACCAAATTTCATTTACACTTTGCACCATACAATGATGATAATTTTTAAATTGGTGTAAACTCAAATACCCATCGCTTAAAAAACCTCACATCAACAATGATAAAACCACTTTTTTGCATAATTTTTATAAAATAAATCTACAGAAAAAAAATTATTATATTACGATCACAGCCATAGCATGTATCTTTCACAGTAGCTTTATTGAGTTTTAAATTATAGAATGCACTTGATATAACAAAAAAATTCCTTTATCCTTTTTTACACTCTAGTTTTATAAAATCACATTACATGATGCAATTAAGGCTGTGTTTGGGGCCTAATCATGAACCTCCTACTGTACCGGTATGGTTCAATCTACCAGGTCTCAAGCTGCACTTTTTTAATCATCAGGTTCTTTACTTTATTGGGGTCATACTAGAGGACCCTATGAAGCTAGATTTACCGACTTTCAACCTAACCAGACATTTTGTGGCCAGAATACTTGTGGAAAGAGATATTGTTTTATCCGATGTTACTGAAGTTTGGTTGGCCACAACTCATAATTGATATTGGCAACAAATTGTCATGGAGAATAGACTGTCTTACTGTTCTCATTGTAAGTTGTTTGGGCATACATTTGATAAATGTCATAAGTTTTATCCTAATTTGAAATCTAAAGATCAAGTGAAAAAGGATGGATCTAATGCCATTACTCTGGACATATCTGTTCCATCTGGAGAGAAAGCTACCACATGACAGGTTTTGGATTCGCTAAAGATCAGCCACCTACCATCCCTGCTGAGAAGGTGCAAACTGATCTTTTACCCAACATCGCAATTCCTGATGAAAAACATCATACTACAGGTACAGATCCAAAAGTGTTTATATCACTCATTGTTATTGAAGAAAACCCACTTACATGCCAAGACACTCGAGAGTGCTTCTTTGATTAAATCAAAGATTAGCTGGTACAACAAGCAATTACTTCTAATCTTCAACATCCTACACATGTCCGACACACTTTAAACCAATCCACTGATTAGGCGAGCCAATCTTCGGATGAAAAATGGCAGGTCTATTCCAGGAGGAAGAAGATAACTGGAGGCCGACTCGAGCTTGGAAACTTATTGGATGATACTTTGGGCACTACTGGCAATGGCACTCATCATACTAATTTATTATCTTGTTCCTTTCCTAGAACTAGAGTTAGAGGCAAAGGAAAATTGGGTCGCTCTCTAGCTACCTGATACTACGTTTTTTTGGCATTTTTTTTTTAATTTAGGTCTCTTGTATTTTTCTGTATTTTCTCTTTTTTAAAATCCTTTGTATGTGATGGTTATTGTGGGAGAGGGGTGTCTTGCTTGGGCCCTTTCACACAATCTTTATGTATCCTTATTTCATTTAATATATTAGCCTTTGGCCTTTCTAAAAAAAAAAAGTGTGTTTGGGGCAGCTTGTGCGTTTCAGAATAAACGACTTATCATGAAACGCGGCCCGCAAGTTGAGTGCGGGGTTCGACTCTCGGTCAGCGTTTAGTGTAAAAATGGAACAGCATTTTCGAATAAGCGGACAAAACGCGCGAACCAAACAATACCGCAACGTTTTAAAAAACACCCCCACACTTATAAGCTGCCCCAAACAGGCCCTATGACTATTGATAAGAATACTTAAATTAAGTTAGATCAACCATCTCTTCTAACTAAAATGTATAAGCGATCATAACTAACCAAGAAAACAAAAGCATGAGACCATTAATCAGGTCATCATCATTATTCCCACTATTTGCTTTAAGCTAACACTGATAAATTCTCTTAAATCTATAACCTAATTGCTAGAAAAATCAACATCATATTGATTAGTCTTCATAAGTTCTCTTATTATTAAAAATGGTGATTAATCACAAGGAAAATCACCAACTAACCTCAAACCAATTTTAAAGCCCACATGAAATGAAAACAAATCTAATTTGCCTTCTAAAAATTTTAAATGAATACTAAAACTCACCTCAGAGAGGAGGTCGGAGTATGAATTTTTATAGCCCAGACAGCTATTGACCATAATTTTTATTAGGATTCAAATATTGTTTAGGTATTGGAATAAAACAGCTATTTCTCTCCTCAAATGTGAAATCCAAATGACTCCATTACCTTTTGATGCCAATATTATTTTAACACCACCTTCTGAAGATATAAAAAGCAGCTAATAAGCCTGCAAGGAATGCACAATATGATAATGCAAATATTTAAATGTTTTGTGAACAAGTTTGTCAAATCACCTACTTAAGTTCCAATTATTTAAGGTATCTCACACACGGGATACAAATGCTCTTGTAGGTAGACAGATGGGCATAGCAACTAATATTGCCATAAATACAAGTAACATTGTTATCTTCAAATTGTCAATTAATGGCACAAATAATACATGTAATTACACATTATCTTTCTCCAAGCATCCCATAAACTTGGAAAGCCACCTTACCTTGATAATTGGTCGGTAATGTTGTCCAATCTCAGTCATCCAATTCATTGAATATAGTTGGGATTGTTCATTCTTAACTTTTTAAAGAACAATTACAATATTGGAATAATCCCAACAATTCAAAGTGGTTTGGATGATTGGAGTTTATGAAATTTAGCCACTTTACCTTAGCTCTTTACACTTTCAAAAAATGTTGAAAGACGAATTGGGCCATCACTTTCTTCGCTGCCACTACTGCAGTGCTTGGACTTCGATCGGTGCTTTTTCTCCTTCTTTGCTCTCTTTGATCTTGACCTCCTCGACTCCCTCTCATCATAATCACTAGTCAAGGATTCGGAGGCTGAATAGTTGGAACTTGAATCAGATGACCTCCTATGCTGCAACAGAAAGATTTATGAATAAGGAATTATATAATTGCTAGACTTACGCTAATATGCATCAAATGCGAGTTTTAACATGTAGATTCTGCAAAGCATCAGAAAGGAAAAATTGCAAGGACTGATAGATTTTTGTCGTTCAGGAGTTGCTGGCTAGCCATTAAACTGACATTACAATAAACATGCAAGAAAATAAAATAGAAATCTTGATGGTAGGCAGTGTATACGCTTAGTGAGCACCTATTAACATGGTTTTGGAACTTAAGCGCTCGGCTTGATGATGTTTTATGCCATTTGCTGGTAGTCCAGGACCGTTGACAAGGCACCATAGGCAATATGGTGCTTACAAGGTGATTGTGGTAAGTATTTAGCATAAATAATGTGTGGAGGCTCAATGTAGGGCAATGTGAGTGAAAATATGAAGCTCTGAACAAAAAAGCTGGAAGATAAGACATAAGTAGAAAATAGGAAGAAGAAAACAGAGAAATGAAGCAGCTCAAGTGTTTTTGACAAGCTGTATAGAAAACCTCTAAAACAGTTGTATACAAGAGTACAAATTATATAGATGTAGAAAGGTGAAAGGTAAAATGGAATATGGCATCAGATGTGGTTAGGATTTTGCAGGTGGTAGAGTGGAGAGGTGGTCCTGCTGAACTGGTTTAGGATATGGAATCTTCCTCCTGCTGAACCTTTAAACTGAGCAGCTTGTAGTGCCTGTTATCATCCCCACTTCAAGTTGAGGGTTCCTAATTGAAGTGTCAAGTTGTTCAGAAGTAACTAAATCTTGAGATTGGCATATGTTTAGTGAACAAATCAGCAAGTTGGGCTTGAGAAGCAAGATGTTGAATTGTAATAGTGGCAGCCTTTATGCAGTCCCTAATAATACGGTGATCAATTTCAATATATTTCGAGCATGTGTCGAAGATAGAATTATTGACTAAAGAGATTGCGGAGACATTGCGGAGACATTGCTGAGTGGGTTGTTGGATTAGTACTTGATAATCTTGACGTAGGCGGCGTATCCATATGACTTACGTTGCAGCAAAAGCGAGAGCACGATATTCGGCCTCGGTGGATATCAAGCAACGATAGATTGCTTTTTAGAGGTACAGGAAATAAGAGTGAAGCCGAGAAAGATGCAATATCCTGAAGTCAATTTTCTGTCCGATGTGTCACCTACCTAGCTGGAATCGGAGAAGGCTCGAAGCTGGAGATTTGATTGGGTGATTGGGAGACCAAGATTGGTAGCTGCTTTGAGATGGCGTAGCGGTCCTTTCAGTTTTTGGTAGTACTATTCGATAGGTTGACCCTAGGTGGTTAACTGCAAAGGAGAGGTCGAGGCGGGTGATTGTTAGGTATTGAAGAGAGCCGACTATGTGGCAATAGAATTGTGGATGTGAAAAGGCTGAACTGGGAAGCTGAGGAGATAGTTTTATTGAGAATGGGTGTGAATACGGGTTTGCAAAACAGTATTCCAGCTCAATTGGGAGTATCCATATGACTATGCTGTTGGTATAGCGGGATTGGGAAAGTTGGAGACCAGCAGGGGTGTGATGAATAGGAATGCCGAGAAAATAAAAAATGAGACCGAAATTACGCACGTTGAGCTGCTGTTGAAGTTGGGAGATGATGCTGTTAATGATGTGACGATTATTTCTGGTGATCAAGAAATCGTCGACATAAATGAGAGAAAAATATGAGTGAATTTGTGACGTGAAGAAAGAGGGAGGGGTCAGGTGAGCTCGGTGTAAAATCAAGATAGAGAGGTGTTTTGTGAGTGTAAAATTTCATTGCATCGGAGCTTGTTTGAGACCATAGAGTGCATTATGAAGTTGGCAAACAAAAGTGGGCTGGAAAAGATTAATGAAGCCTTTTGGTTGAGCCATGTAGACCCTCTCTTAAAAAGGACCATGAAGAAAGGCATTAGAGACGTCGAGTTGAGAAAGCTGCCAACTGTGATGAGCAACCAAAGCAAGAAAAATATGAATTGTTGCCATCTTATCCACTAGACTAAATGTCTCTTTGTAATTGAGGCCATATTGTTAATTGTATCTTTGAGCGACTAAATTAGCTTTATGCCGAGCAACTGAACCATCCGAGTGAAGTTTGAGTTTGTATCTCCATCAAAAACCAAGCACATTGTGATAAGGAGAGACAAACCAGAGTCCAGGTCCCTTGTGTTTGAAAAGCTTGGAATTCCTCAGACGTAGATTGACGCTAACGATCCTGTTTGACAAACATCAGAAAAGCAAGATGGAGTGGTAGGCGGTGTAAGGGAATGAGCCAATTCAAGAAGCCATCTTGGATTGGAGAGGTCTGCTGGTGGTTCGGCTGAATTAGGAGCAGCAGCGGGTAGAGAAAGTGTGGGTGAAGAAAGTATAGGGTAGGACGAAGGAATCGGGTCTTGGATGTTGAATGATTGTGAGATATTATTGTTGGATGATGATGAGGTGATGGGTACTTGTGTTAACGGAGGTAGGTGGGTAAGTTAATGAGGTAGAGATGATGGGAGGTGAGATATTGGATTGATAGGGAAATGTGATTTCATGAAAAATGATATGCCGATATATGTACTACATCTTGTAGGTGGATGGTAACATCTATAACCTTTCTATTGGGGATGATATCCCAATAAGACACGTTTGAAAAAAGTGGCCGAAAGCTTGTTTGAAGAGTAAGGTTTCAACAATGGATAGCAAGCGTATCCAAAAACACAGAACTATAAGTAAGCTGGAAAATGTATCTACCCAGAGAAAATGGGGTAGGCTTGCTCAAACAGTAGTGTGCGAGTTGTTTCGATTTTGTCAGTACTTGCATTTGGCAACGCCGTTTTATTCGGGGGTATATGAACATGTTATTTGGTGAAGAATACCGCTCCAGGTAAGAAATTTTTGTAAGGCAGTGTTGACATATTCTCCATCTCCGTCAAAGCAAAAATTTTAATTATAGAAGTGATTTGATTTTCAATTAGAGTTTTGGATTTGATAAATACCGAAAGAGCTTCATAATTTTGTTTTAATGGGAACACAGCAAAAATGAGAGAAATAGTCAACCAAGGAAACATAGTATTTAAAACCTTGCTTAGATATAGTGCGGGAAGGACCCAAACATCACTGTGAATAATACGTAAAGGGCGAGTGCATAAGTTAGCTGAAAGCAGGAAGGGAAGTTTGTGACTTTTAGTAGAATGACTATGAGTACATTGACTATTAAGGGGGAAAAAAAATATATTGGGAACTTCCTTGACCAGTAAACACATGGTAGATGTATTAGGATGGCCCAAACAACTATGTCATATGGTAGATGTAGCTGATGTAGTAAGAAAAGCACTGTTGGATGATGGATTGGAGAAGCTGGAACGGCAGTGAAGTGGATTTAAATTATTAAGGGATGGACCAGAGAGGAGAATCTGGTTGGAGATCCCATCGCCAGTGGAGTGAAATGTAATTGAGCAATTATTTTCAGTGGTTAATTGATGAACGGAGATAAGTTGTGAATGCTTTGGGAAAATGTAGAAGAGGGGAGAGAAGAAGCTTATGAGATGGTGGAGGTAGGAGATCCTTGCCGGTTTAAGCGACAGGAAGTTACTGGCCATTACCAACTGTGACTTGCTGAGGACCGGTATAGGGTGCTGGGTTGGAGGGGTACTGGGTTGGAGGTGTTGACGTATTGGAGTGAGATGTGAAGTACCTGAGTCTAGAAACCAATCGCGGGCAAATGAACCAGCTAGCATAGCAGGATTTGGTTCATATTGGAGGTTGGTACAATGCCAACATTTGGCAGCTGAGTGACCAAATTTGTTACAGGTTTGGCATTGAATATTGTGTTGATTATAATTGGAAATGCAGGAGCAGGTGTGTGTGACTGAGAGGCTCAGCTGCTTGTGGGGAATCAACCTTTGGTAAAGTTGTTGCGCTGCTGGTATATTTTGGCTTCGCCGCAAGAGGCATTCAGGGATGTTTGAGAGTCAGGAAGAGCTGGTGACTTATTGCGAGGAAGTTCAGTTGCCAGATTAACTTCCTCGGAACAAAGGAGTCAGTAAAGATCGTCCAAGCTGACGAGTTGCAGGTTGGTACGGATTGCGGTTTTGAAGGTACTGCATGATGGAGGTAAGCCATTCAAGGTATACAGAATTACGTCCTCAGGATTGAGAGGTGTGCCTGCTGCAGCAATGGTGTCGACCTTGGCTTAAACTTCAGCTAAAATACTGTGTCATGGTTTTGTCTTGCATAGAAAGTTGATGAAATTCCTTTTTGAGTTGCAGAATGCGAAAGAGGTTGCTGGATTGAAGACGAACGAGAATGTTCCAAATGTCAGCACAGGTGTCTAGATTTATTATGTATGGTAGGAGAGGTGAGGAGATGGTCAAAGATACAGCGGCGGCCCGATTTTGATCTATCAAGGGCCAGGTTGAGTATTGGGAATTGAGAGAGACGGAGTTGTCATTGAGCTGCAGATATTTTGGAGGTTTTGCTGTGGTGCCATCGAAATATCCTTCAAAGCCATTGCCTCGAAAAAAATTGAGAGTTTGAGAGCTCCGGAATGAGGTAGCTTTCTGGGTTAATTGAGTAGAGACAATGTTTTTGAGGTTGGACATCAAGAACTTCAACGGAAAAGGGATTCGAGTATCATCAAAGAGCTGAGAACGGGATGAGCTGCCTGTGGTCCAAACCGATGCCATTGTATGAAGTGCAGATACAAAGTGAAAAGATGAAGCTCTGAACTAAAAAATTGAAAGCTTAGAGACAAGAAGAAAACAGAGAGATCAAGCAGCTCAAGTGTTTCTGCAAGCTGTATAGAAAACCTCTACACTTGTTGTATACTTGAGCACAAATTACATAGATGCAGAAAGGAAAAGACAAAATGGAATATGGCATCAGAGAGGGTTTAGGACGGTGTGAGTGGTAGTGTGGAGAGTGGTCCTGCTGAAGTGTTTTAGGCTATAGAATCTTCCTCATGTTGAACCGTTAAAGCAAGTAGGTTGTGGTGACTGTTATTAGATGTTCACAGTGTGCTCTAGAGCTTGGCATACTATGTAGCGCTCAACAAACCGAAGCAGTGTGGAAAGCAATAGAAATGCTCCAAGATGCACAAAAGTTGTTACAAGCACTCAAATAAAGGATTATAGACATGAAACTCATATCGGATGCATAGACATGATGCACATTGAAATGTGACAGTCATACACAGTAGTGGAACCAAAATTTTAAGAAAATGTGAAACTAAAGGGACAATTATTTATAAAATTTTCTTCTTAATTTTAAAACTATTATAAACTTGATTTTTAAACTAAAAATATAATTAATATTACTTTTTTATTAAGTAAGTTTAAGGCTTAAAATTTTGTGTGTATCATATGAGATTAAAGAATCTAGTAAAATCTTGGAGTCATGAATTGCACAACCCACCGCCGTGGCCACCTCTAGGTTCCACCACTGATCATAAATTGAGTATAATTGTTACTACGAACAATTTCACTTGTGAACCTAAGGGAAAGAGGACAACTGTTGGATATTCATGGTTCATAATTTGCATAAAATGAGGCTATTTTGTGAAGGATAGAGATCATCCATTGGTACACATGGATTGAGATAAGTTTAAAGGTGCATATGAAAATGTCCATGGATCAAAATTGTAAAATATGCAGTCATTCGGTGGTTTTTTTACACCATTATTTTGTTGTTGTAGATCAAGACTTGAAGACTCTTCACAATTCGGTTAAAACCACTTGTATGAGAAATTCATGGTGCCAAACAAGTAACATATGAGGTATTTCCAAGGTGTTAAGAGTCTTAAAATAGTGGGTGCATATCACTTTGAAATGTTCACAGGTGTGCAGGGAGTAAGATATGAGAAAGAGATGGTCACTCTTTAGTAGGTAAAAATCTCCTTGTTATGTATGTGGGTGACGTAGAGGCTAAAGTTTTATTTCAGTTTATACATCTTGGTTTATGTGCTTTTGTTTGTGGTTGTGTCTCTAAATTTTAGAATGATATGCTTGCAAATATGAGTCTCGCCTTTATAAATAAAGGCTGTTTTGTTTGGGCTGGAGATGAAGAGTTTTTGATTGGTTGTAAAAATATTTCCTATACTCTTTATGGTTAAGAAGTGTATTCAATATCCGGAATGGTGCTAAGGTGGTGAATAGTCATCTTTCTTTCAATTACTGCATTATTTTTCTTCCTTTGGATTTTCGGTCCAGCTTTCCTCCTTTTCTGGAATTCTCGAAACTGCGGATTTCAGTTTTTCCTTGTTTACCGTATCATCTTGGTATTAAAGCATGGTTGTATTTTCTCTTCCTTCTCCACATTCTTGCACATTTTATCCTTTTTTTTCTCTTCATCTATTTTTGAATTCTCCTTTTTCTGGAATTCTATTCAGGCCTTTTCCATTTTTTTTGAATTGTGGTGGCTGCAAGTACTATCTTGCAGTTTGCAATCCAAGTTTCTAAGGTTTGCAGCCTACACTCCACAAAGGTTCCCAAAAAGTACTCCACATGAAGTTCTCCATTCTCACCTGAGTTTCAATTGAACATGTCACGGGTTCTATTGGCCTTGCTGTGGGTTTCTCTGCTATGTGAATTCGTGTTGTGGCTGCAATTCTCTATTACTAGGCCATGGGTTTCCTCTGTCCATCCATGGGTTTCATTGGTACAGCCGTGGAAGGTTAATAGTCCTCCATCTTGGACTTCTTGATTCCAATTCTTGCCCATAAATTGCAAATAAATTTTTGCCCCGCAATCGTTTCGTGATTCTTTATGCTCCCAATCATGCCGCCATGGAAGAACATTGTCCATCCAAGCTGAGATTTGGTTGTGGAAGAATTGCAACAAGAAATTTATCGTTTAAAAACAAGATTTGTGCTTCTTGAACAGCAAGATCCGGAAGAATGTCAAAATGAATTGGAAAATGAGGTGATCAACAACGAAAAAGATAACACATTCCATCAAGAGACATCTAGTGGTGAAAAACAACCTCTATGTACGTTGAGGCGTCAAAATTGAACTTCTTGATTTTGATGGAAGATTGGATCCCGATGAATTCATCAATTGACAACATACATTTAAACGAATTCTAGAATTGAAGGTGTCACAAGGACAGATCACCAAACTACTGATGATCAAATTGAAGAAGAACGCCTCACTTTGAAGAGGATTCGGAAAAGAGAGGAAAGATCCAAGATCACATAATGGATCAAAAAAAAAGGAAATGCAACTGAAATTCTTACCCAAGCATACGACAAGAAGTTCTCATCCGGCTTCATAACTTTCATCAATAAAAATTATTCATAGAGGAATATATCGCTGAATTCCAATAGTTGGGGATGAAGTGAAAACTTTCCGAATCCAAAAAGCACACTATTGCACGTTTTTTAGGTGGTCTACGACCATCTATCGATAATTTGTTCAACTACAACCGTTTTGAACATTATAGGACGTGATTAACTTGGTAGTGAAGGTTGAAAGCCACTTCATCATTTTTCAACCTTCACCAAATTTAGCCTATCTAGGGATTAAAGTCACTCCATCATTTTTCAATATCTCCATGATGGCTACACATTGGGAATCAGATTCTAAGATTGCTCAACATGAGGGAACCTTGCCAGCGGTGGTAGAATGAAGTAGCCGCTATTGTTTTATTTTAGTTTATGTGTCTTGGCTTATGTTTTAGTTTGTTGATGTGTCTATGTTTTAGGATGTCATATTTGTAATAATAACTGTCTAGCCTCTATAAATAAGGGTTATTTTATGTGGGTTAGGGATGAAGAGTTTTTTATTGGTTGTTATAACCTTTCCCGTATCCCTTCGGGTTAAAAAGTGCATTCAGTATTATGGAGTGGTTCCAGGGTGATGATCAGTCATCTTTTTTTCGGTTAATGCATTATTTCTCTTCCTTAGAAGTTTCGCCCCAGTTTTCCTCTTCTGGAATTTTCAAAACTGCTGATTTCAGTTTTTCCTTGTTTTAGGTATCAGTGGGCGTGCACAAATTGAGATGTGAGCAAAAGAGGCCATTTGGGGGTGAACATAAATAAGATGTTCATGCACTATAATCTAGAGGCAGGAAGTGTGCACGCCTATCAATTGTTTATTAACATGTAATAACAAAAAAAAATGCATGGTACACATAATCCTTTCTTACTACCAAGAAGAAGAGAATGTGAGAATAGTGGATGCTTATTGTAACTATTTTACGTCACACATGTTGCCTATCATGTAAAGACCAAACCACGGTGTTTTTGAGATAAAGGAAGGCTTTTGTCTGAAAGCCTCTCCTTCTACAAGATCTTAGCATGTTGAGTTTTATTGGTAACCAAAGAGAGTAAGGTAATTGAAAGGATACTCTTCCAATAAAACCGTCATCAAATTATTTGGGGTTAGATCAACATTTAATTCGTGATTTGCAGATACTATGAGGGTTTACATGTTAGTTGCAAGTTTTTCAAGCTTGTTTCTTATGCACATGTAGCCTAGAGCATAAAGCTCCTCTTCGGTGGATATTATCATCATGCATGCATAAGGTAATGCCTAGCATCTTACACATACAAAATGACCAATGGAAGCATCTACCAAAGAGAAGTGGAAAAGTGGGAAGCTTATAGAGGGATGCCTGTTGGAGAATTACATTTCTGCCAAAAAAACCAATACCATTTTTGTGGGCAGCTAGTAACTAGCTAATAATTAGCTTTAGTGGTTATCGCACAAAATACTCAAGACAGACTGTCAGCCTTAAATATCCACTCTTGCTCACTCAGCTCTGCACCAAAAGGATATTGTTCCATTTCAATTTTCAAATGAAACTAATAATGCATAGGGCCGTAAATAAAACAATGCTATTGATAAACTCCTCGAATTCAATTTGATTAATACTTGCTCAAGTTTGAGTTTGAAAATTTTTTAGAAATTCGAAAGTTAAATGAACCAGACTTGAACATAGTCTAACTTGCTTATTTATGTCACAAACAAGCTCGTTTGTTGTTTAGCAAATTACTTATGAAATATTCAATAATAACTCATATCATATATGATATATTAGTCAAATAAAATTTAAATAAATATTAATTATTTAGTTTAATAACAATGTATAATAATTTAATATCAATAATATTTTAAGATAATTATTAATTATATAGTAAAATATTATAATTCAATATCTATATATATATATATATATATATACACCTGTTCGTCGTTCGGAAATTGATTCAAACTTGAGCCATCAAACCGACGATGAAGGGCTTCGACTCCTCTGTTCTGTCGTCTCTGCCGTTTGGCGGTTTCGTCTCTTCTGTGCTTTCGCTTTCGCACGTCGTCTCTCCTCTATCTGCGCGGCTATTCCTCGTCGAGCTGCTAGGGTTTCGCCTCACGGCGAACACTCGTAGAAGAAGGGGGTACACTCCTCTATTTCTGTCGTCTGCTTCGTCGAGCTATGCTTGTGCTCGCTGCTCGCTGCTCGTTGTCGCGCTCTGCGGCTCCGTTTCCCGAGGCTCCTCAGGGGGAAACTGCAATTGTGTCCCCTCAAGTTATAAGGAGAATCATGATGCTACAGATGACTGCCCCTTTATTAAGAATGCAAGCAGAAAAAGTGGGAAGGCAACATTTTTTTTTCTGAGTCAGAAATTTCAACCCTGACTGACAAATTCAAGTTTGCTCTCATTGGAAAATTTCAATGGGGACACCCACCTATGGATGTTATCAAGAAAAGTTTTGATGACCTCAAATTAGCAAGAAAGTGAAAAGTGGGGCTCATAGATGGAAGACATGTTTTGATTCGGTTAACCATGCCTGAAGACTACACTCAGATTTTCTCCAAAAAATATCTTAACATTGCTGGTAAACCTATGAAGATACTCANACCCCCTTCGCCGTTCGGAAGTTGATTCAAACTTGAGCCATCAAACCGACGATGAAGGGCTTCGACTCCTCTGCTCTGTCGTCTCTACCGTTCGGCGGTTTTGTCTCTTCTGCGCTTTCGCTTTCGCACGTCGTCTCTCCTCTATCTGCGCGGCTATTCCTCGTCGAGTTGCTAGGGTTTCGCCTCACGACGAACACTCGTAGAAGAAGGGGGTACGCTCCTCTGTTTCTGTCGTCTGCTTCATCGAGCTATGCTTGTGCTCGCTGCTCATTGTAGGGTCGATCGCACTTTGCGGCTCCGTTTCCCGAGGCTCTTCTGCTCCGCTTTTCTCGAACTGAGGTTTTGACTCTGTCGAACTCATCTGTGGTTCTTGTCTGCGGTTTACTGTCTTCTGCACAGCGTCCTGACCACTTCGGCCCTTTGCCCAACTTGCAGGGCTTCTCTCCTTGCTGTGATGGAGCTTCCTTCTTCGATTGAACCTGGCAAAACCTCATTTGCCCACGTTGTGGGTAATCCTCAGGGGGAAATGACGGTTGTGCTACCTCAAGTTATAAGGAGAATCGTGATGGTACAGGTGACCGCCCATTTATTAAGAATGCAAGCAGAAAAAGTGGGACGGCAACACCCTTTTTTTCTGAGTCAGAAATTTCAACTCTGACTGACAAATTCAAGTTTACTCTCATTGGAAAATTTCAGTGGGGACATCCACCTATGGATGTTATCAAGAAAAGTTTTGATGACCTCAAATTAGCAGGAAAGTGGAAAGTGGGGCTCATAGATGGAAGACGGGTTTTGATTCAGTTAACCGTGTCTGAAGACTACACTCAGATTTTGTCCAAAAAATATCTTAACATTGTTGGTAAACCTATGAAGCTACTAAAGTAGTCTCAGAATTTCGACCCAAATCATGAAACTCTCACTGTACTAGTATGGTTTAGTTTACCTGGTTTCAAACTGTATTTTTTTACCATCAAGTTCTCTACTCCATTGGAGTCATCCTTGGGGATCCTTTGAAGCTAGATTTGTCTACTTTCAACTTAACCAGACTCTCGGTGGCCAGAATACTTGTGGGAAGAGATATTACTTTACCTGATGTCACTGAAGTCTTATTCGCCACAACCCATAATGGTTATTGGCAACAAATCATCATGGAGCACAGACCCCCATATTGTACTCACTGTAAAATGTTTGGTCAAATCCTTGATAAAAGCCACAAGTTTCATCCAAATTTGAAATCTAAGATTCAAGTGAATAAGAATGGGTCTAACATCACTGCTCTGGACATTCTTGTTCCACCTGGGGAGGATACTACCAGACAGGAGGTGTTTGTTGTCGTTGAGGAACCCCCCATGGCACTGTTGTTACTATTACTGCGAGTGATGTGATGCTGGCACCTTCAAACCTCATAGAAAACAATATTGATGGACTATTACCTACAAATGATAGTGTTCAGACTAATAATAAGGAGAGTCTTGTAGCTCCACTTCTTCAGAAGTATCCAGTATAGAGGCAACTCATACTTCACTATACTAGAACTTATTGTGGGTACTACGGTTGGTAATCCTTCTGTTTCAGCTCTACCACCCCATCAAACTGATTTTTCGGAAAAGGAATGGCAGTTTTATTCCAGGAGGAAGAAGAAAAATAGAGGTTGACTCCATCTCGGGAACATATTGGATGATACATTGGTTACTACTGGTAATGGCAATCATCTTACCAGCTTATTAGCTTGCTCCTACCCTAGAACTAGAGATAAAGGCACGACCAAATTGGGTCACTCTCTGGCAACTTGATACTATGTATTTCGATACTGTTAGACTTTTTTTTAAGTATCTAATGTATTTTTTATTTTTTTTTTCTAGTTTTGGAACCATTTGTGATTTTTGTGTGGTCAGGGTGTCATGTTTGGGCCCTCCAACACATTGTATCTGTATCTTTCTTTATATTTAATATATTAGTCTTTTTGGGCTTTCAAAAAAAATTATATATATATATATATATATATATATATAAATATATATAATGTAATTCATCTTTATTTCTTTATTTCAATAAACTAGTATATCAATACTTTTTTATGTTTTTTAATTGCAAGAAATTAATGTACAACTCATTTATTACATTTTAATTTATGTAAAGTGGTTAGAAACTAATCCAAAATTTATTCACTTGCTTATTTATTTAAATTTATAAAATCATTTGTTAATAAATTTAAATGAAAAGCTATGTACTTGTTCTAAGTTTTAGCTTAGTTATTAACTCGTTGAAACGGTCCTTCAATTAATATTAACAATATAAGTTCAACTTCAAGCGCGATTATTTAAGATATTAAACAAATCAAGTATGAATATGCATTTGAAAGTTCGGCTTGAGATCGAGTCGAACATAAATAACTTATAATACGACCAAATCCAATTCCCTCGATTACAACTCTAATTATGCATTAATGGGAATGGGATCAGTATGACTGCATCAATGCAAGATGTAACAATAAGTATCTTCCTAGCCTGAAAATATATTATTCCAAATATCTTGTAGCATAAAAAGTAACAAATATTTCTTAGACCTTTCAGTGTGTTAATAGGGATTCCTTAGAATTGGAGTGGTAAGGTGAAAAGAGAGTGGAAAGAATTTATGGTATTGAAAATAACCTGGCAAATAAGAATGTAGACTACCTGCTACCTGGGTATGATGTTACCTAAACCTTGCTGGTATTGAGATGTATACTTAATGCAGAATAATTGTAACTTAGATGTCTATCAACTACAACGCTAAGAAAATGAAGAAAAAGTAAGCGCTGAATCACCTTTTGATTACTTTCAATAAAACTATAATTTTTACAGAGAACAACAATAAAAAAAAGAATGATTTATTTTATATAAAATTCATATAGGGTGTAATCATCTAACGCTGGATTTAAGTAACCGTCCGCAATGCTTTTTCTAATGGCCTGCTTTTTCAGATATCTATTACCCCCATATCAGGAAGATGTGGGAGGACGACAGCCACAAATTTTGTAGCAATCCATTCTTTTTGTCAAGTCTTATATTAATGGTAGAGTAATGTGCCCAAATAGGCCTTTTATTTTATTTTATTTTATTTATTTATTTTTGGAAGGGATTTTAACCCATAATGTATTGTAGACCAAAGTCAATGCCACTCACCCAAGTGATTGGCTAATTGTGCTCTTAATTTTTTCTTCTTTTAACTTGAATATAGCCGTTGGAGTTTGCTATTTCCACAAGTTAGATGTTGGAATCTTATTTTCAAGGTGGACATACCAGAATTTTAGTCAATCAAAGTGTAAGCAGTCTTTATTAACTAGCGGATGGGCGACATTAGGAGTTTTTATGGTAGTTGAATCATACACTTTCATGACATATTTTCACCAGCATGTATGTAAATTCATGGATTATAAATGCCCTTTCCCACTTCTTTAAATCTGTTTCCTTTATAACCTGTTATTTTCACCTCTCAAGCTTCAATGCCTCGAATTAACGAACTAACTTCTGAATCTCCATTTTCAAACTAGTCTTAATTTCCATTAGTAAAGTGAACACCAAAATCCTGTGCGCATCTCACAAGGACTAACAAATAAGCCAGGGGCTATATTTAGCAATATTCTTGTTCCTTTCTCTGTCAATAAGGATGGATGTTCATCCCCACCTGTAATAATGGGTTTTGAGAAATAACTGAAAAATTTTTTTGACAAATTTACCACAAATATCGCATTCCTCAGATTTCAACTGAATCAATTTTATAAAATTTTACACGTCAAATACGTCTATTTTATATATAATACTATATATAAATTATGAATAGATTGGAATATTTAAAATTGAAAGTTATAAGTTTAACCTAACTTAATTAACTCTTAATTATCTCTTCCAACTCCACTCACTGTTCACAACCGAAATTACCCGCGCGATATCAAGTTGCGCGACTCCAGGCGTTGTAGCCTTCAATTTCCTTCCCTACACTCGGTTTCATCGCTCGAAGCCCTCTCCCTGTATGTGATCACTCTCGGCGGACTGATACCGCAGCTCCAGCCTTGGTTCCTTATAACATTGACGCGAGCAGTAGAGACGAGCAGCACCAGGGAAGCCGCAACTTTTTGTAAAAGCTCCCGGGGAAGTTTTGATAAGTGTGAAACCATCATTCAAGCTATTTGAGATATTTGTTTTCTTTTCCACACTGTCAATTTTAGAATTACCACGACTTGTATATCTTTTTATTTCTGGTTGTCGTAGCGAAGACAAGGTCCTGTCGGAAGCAAAGGAGTTCGCCAAAACGTACCTCAAAATCAAAAAGGCCAAGGGAGTAGTAAGCTAAGATAGGAAAAAGAGGGAAGAATATTTGCCAGGATCGAAGAAGGTTGGGTTTTGCAGTGAAGCACGTTTGAGGTACGTTTTGGCAAATCCATTATGTTTTGAGTTAAATCATTTTATGAGCAATAAATCATGAGATCCTAAGATATTTACGAATTTCAGGTTATTTACATGAGGAGCTTGAGGCAAGCATGTAGAAACTAGTCATACGACTGCTCCGTCAATTTCAAGTAAATTAACTATATGCTAAGAAGAATAATTTGATTAACGAAAATTATTTAAATCTTAAAGTTTGATTTTTGTTCTATATGTTATTAATATAATGTAAAGTTATCGCACGTCTAGCTTGTTACCAAAGATTAAGAATCTAGCGTGGCAACTGATGTGAGTAATTATACTTTTAAATATCAATAATCATCTTTATTTCAAACTACATGTTTGACTCCGTAATTGCTCTAGTTTAGTTAGATCCTTCTTAATATTAGACATGATAGATATGCATGATAAGCACAATGGGAAAAGATGTGCATGATATGAAAGATACACATGATATAAGAGATATACATGACATAAAAGATATGAATAACATGAAAGATATGTATGATATAAGAGATATGCATAATATAAGCGTTATGAATGATATGAGAGATGTGCATGATATGTATGATAATTAGTTGCATAACAGAGTAAGTACACATGCTAGTATATGCATGAAGTTGTCTTGGAATAATATATATTATAAAGAATGAAATAGTTTATATACGAATGATTGTATATGCATGTTCAGAGCTCACCCCCTAATGGTACAAGGAGGGAATGCCAGCGTGCTCGTGCGCCTAATTTTCCTACCACCCCAGACAATTGTGATTGTTAGATCACTAAACGCTATGACGATGGGATAATATCGACCAGGGGCGAGTAGACAGAGCTTACCACCCTAAACAATTATAATGTTTAGATGAATAATTGTTATGTCGACAGGATAATATCATTCAGGGGTAGATAAGAACATTTCCACCCCAGACAATTGTGATGTTTAGATCATTAACTGTTGTGCTGACGGGATAATATCAGTCAGGGTGTATCAGGTTGTTTTGACTGTGATCCTAAAGCAGGCGGATGTGTACGTAAAATATATAAAGTAAAATTAAAGTTAATGTAAATGCATACAGGATATTAGAGTATTTTTATTGGAAAATAAAATTGATACATACATTAGCATATATAAGATTTCTTATAAAAATATGAAAGATTAGAATATTATAAGATTTCTTATAGAGATATGAAAGACCAACATGTTTTTTTTTTTTTGTTATGGTAGCTTAGAAATGTGATTACTCATGGGTTATCTTTAGATAACTTATTATATTATTTAAATATTTTTTTAGGTTTTAAGTTTTTGAACACAATGAATAGAATAGAAGCAAATGTGTATTGGAGGCGAGAATAGAAATCAAAAAGGTACAAATTTATACATATTAATTTTAATTACTTTCTTTATTGAATCTTTCATGAATTTTTTAATATTAAATTGTTAGTGAGAGAAATAGAAAAACAAAGAATTGATTTCCACCGACCAATTGTTTGTTCCCGTCATGATTAATTTCAAGCTCCGGGTCAGGTCGTGACACCACCTGATTACAAATTTAGAACACAACTGGAATAATATGCATTTAAATAGGCTGCTCCCACCATATACGAAACATTAACTTCTTGAACTTGAACATTTGATATTCTTAAATCTAGATGGACATTGTCGCAGTTAGGGTGGATGAGGCATACAATCCTATAGAAGAGTTGTATTGTGTTATGCCTTTAAATTTAATCTTTTGTCAATAACCAAAAAAAGATGTAATAGCAAAAGTGAATGGTCGAGCATATTTAAAGCAGTCTACATCAGTGAAAATAATCAAAGTAGGAAGCTTGCTTTTATATATGAGAATTTTCAGCTTGAGGAAAGAGTGATGAGGATATTGTGGACATTGGTAACCCACCCATCACATTCTAAAGGAGAGAGGTACAGGCAAAAGGTAAGGGAATCCAAAAAAATAAGGAGAATAATTGGAGCAAGGGATGGCAAAGGACAGAAGCTAGGAGGAACAAAAGTGGATTCTCCGAAACACAAGGAGCCTCAAAAAAGGGAGAATACTGAGCAAAAGGAGCAGCAACAAGAGCTGAGAACAGCAGCCCAAAACATATGAAAAGATGAACATAACAGATATGGAATGGGAAAAAGCAAATGTCATTCTTAATGTGAACATACGTCAAAGAAGGAAAATGATAGGCTGCCGGCTTCCCGAGAAGATATACAACAATCATATGCGGCACCCAAAGATACAAGAAAAAGTGAGATATACATCCCTTCCCACAATCAAAGCAGCAAAACAAATGAACAGAGTAGCAATGCGGTCGCCTGCTAATTGTGCCCAGGGGGCAGGTTCACACAGAATTTGGGTGATGAAATTTAATAACGATAATAATAATCTCACCCTTAATTTAGAGTTTATGTTTTCCCATCTCTAAAGTTCTAGATCTCTTCTATGAGAGGAAACAAATGAAATTTGACAGTTTGTTGAGGGCATTGATTGCTTCTTCAACGTTGATGCAAGTTGTGCACAGAGATAACTCTAAGTCCTGCTTGTCGAGTTTCGCCCACCCTCTCTAGGTTGTGCGCGGAGTTCTTTCTCTCAAAAAATTTTTCTTATTTAATTAAGTTTGTATATTTCTTCAAGGTTTCTCAAACATCAACCCATTTTTCATAAATTACATAAAGACCTCAAAATTTCTTTTTCTTTTACGATCAGATAAGAAAGAAAAAAAAAAGTATAACCAGCCCATCAATAAAAAAAATCAAAATTATAAAGTGGTTGTAAAAAAATTGGGAGGGATAGTTAAGCAATGAAACCCTGGCTCAAGTAGTTACCTATTAACTTAATTAACTGCTATTTGAGTTAGCTAATTAATCAGTATTTAACTAGCTAAAAATAAAATAATCCCCTCTAATTTACTTCTATTTTCAAGGGACAGACAAATTTATCTTAATTTAGATCAAGAAAAATGCTGCATCTTACTTTAGATCAAGAAAAATGCTGATTTCAGCAAATTGATTTTAACCTATCATTCATTTTGTAGAAGGAAAAAGAACATGAGCATTCAAACAGCACCACAGGCAAGTCCTATGTGTATATACATGAGCGTAAGTCCAAAATACCAAAAACAGAGATGAGGTAGAAAGAAAAAGTTGAGTAAAACTACTAAATAAAACAAATCATGAACAAGTATAGAATAAACCTTTCTTTTCTTTGTACTTCCTTTCTTTGAATCTTTGTCCCTCTTCGCTGCATTTATGTCGCACAAGTAAACAGCAAGATATGCATAAAAGTACAAAAAACCATTACCATTATAATCTGCTAAAAAATAGTACTGCAGGGAACATTCGACAAGTAATGAAACATTAAGATACGCGAGATACATGCCATTGCCACCCAATTCTTTTCGTTAACTTCCATATCACGCATTTTTTTAAACAAAACATAATACCATCCAAATTATAACTCTAATTCTAATTCTAAAGTAACACTCCAGGGCACCCAGAACGTTCAGTTAACTTCAAATATTCTATGCCTCTCAGTGCCCACCAGACCAACATAGGACCACCAGTCCACCATTAATTGTCAGATCATTACAAAATCAACGAACCTTGGATGGTCATCAGACCACTTACTGATAGCTAGATTGACCACATTCAGACTGGTGGTAAACCACATCGAGGAGCCAGAATTGCGTCACACAGCCCTATTTGTCAAAGGACTACGGGTAGAGGAGAAAGAAGCTTCTTCTTTTTAAAAACTATTGTTTAGATAAACAGATGGTTGGGTTGTTCCAAGAGTTTTGTGTGAGATTTCAATAAGAAAGAATTAGGTGGCATGTATGTAAGCAGCGTCTAAAAAATACTAAAAAATCAAACAGTAAAGAAAATAAAATTTTCTCAGCGGTTCTTAATGGTAAAAATGTAGCAATTCCAACGGTGAGATTCATATATATAAGGGCAGAAATATCTCAAAAGTCTCAACGTTAAATTTTGAGAAAAACTTTTGATTCCCTCACTTTGGACCATGATTACACCATTGATTTTATATGCACCCTAAGGAGAAATTATAAAATAGTTATTCTAAAGATGTTCTGAGAATAAAATTTCTCATCTTTATTATGATAATTTAATTTATTCTAATAAAATTTTACATAGGTCTTGTAGGGTAATTTTTCACTGTCTATGCATATATTTCCATTCATCATCTTCCTTCCATTTTGCTGCAGTTCTTTTTGACATCAAGGGTAAGAAAACAGAAAAAAAAGGGAAACAAAAATGTTTTGGAGGCTGTGGAATCAACAAATAACCACGGAACCAATTCTTTGTCAACCACCACTAGGTTATTTTGAAAAAAATAAATGAAACGTTTGGAGTACGTCAACCTTTACCGTGATGCAACTTCAAGCCTGAATGGTTCTTTCCAACAGCGAGTTTACGAGCTCTATCAGCATCCAGCTGTGCCCTATATTCTCTCATCATTCTGTCCTTGTCAGCTTCCAGCTCACCCTTCCTAAGTTCCTCCTCCTATGATAAACAAGATAATGTTGTGCCATGAAGATAACAAAGCCGTGTCAGTGTGCAAAAAAAATAACAACAAAGTCTAGGGATCAAATTCTTGTTTTTAGAACAAAGAACCACCTAAGTTCACTAACTAGAAGTAAGTACTTGCTTATTAAAAATTTATTAAAAAGAATGAGAGAAAGCAACAGCGACAAAACTCAAATTACACAAAAATAAAATGAAATGACCACAGCCCATTCAACAAGGGATAAAATAGCATATTAAAATGCACTTGACAGAATACGAATAAGCTAAAAACCAAGATATGGATTGAAATAAATACAGAGTGCAAATTCAAATGCCAAGCTGGTAAACTGTAGCCTTCTCCATGCACAAGGCGATTTTTATAAATTGAAAATGATATATTAATATGGCAAGTATAACTGATTTCAAAACTATATGTGAAAAAAGAAGAGATGACTAGGAAAGCTTGGATTGTTCGTTCTTTTGATGGTTATTCATGAACATAACTACATATATAGAAAAATGAAATAAATAATTAATATAATAAACACAAAAAATTGTCCCTAGCTATCTTACATTTGATCATTTAGGAATTGCAAATTAATGTCAAGAAAGCAATAAGTGGGACATCCATTCATTTTCATATATGAATCTATGGAAGACGTATTTTCTTCTAAGAAATGAATTCATGACATCTAATTTTTCTTACCCAGCTCTTATGTCAACCTTTCTTGATCCAATGACCTTTCAACACTATCCCTCAAAATAGACTGCGCATATTTACCACTTCCAGTTTACTTGTAATATTCCTGAATGTGGAGTTATTGAGTTATGTCAACAAGCCATCTTCTTGTTGAAACATATTTAGAGCAAATTAATCCACTTTTTGATTCTTTTTTATAACTATTTCTATTTGCATCCACATGCTTGGTACTATCATGTTGTATAGAATTGTGAGCAATTTTGATGGCATATTTATTGTCATGGTATATTTTCATAGACTATTCCTATTTGATTTTCATATCTGCTAAAATGATTTTAATTCATAAGATTTTAGAGATCCTAAGGCAAGAGATTTTCCAACTGAACCTCAATTCTTATCCCGAAAACTCCATGATCCCATGGAATAAGCGATCATGTGAGATCGCTCGCGATCTCGAAACTGATAGCCCACCCATCCGATTTTTTATTTTTGTCTTTTTTTTTCCTTTTCTAATTTTGAGGGTTTCTTTCTAGTAGGAGACTATTTATATGTTTTATTTTTCTATTTTGGATAACTTTTGGCTATAGTTATTGTGCTTATAGATTTTATCCTCTATTTTATGCTCTTCGGAGTGTTGTATCATCTATTTTTTACCAATAATGTATTTCTATCTCGCTCAAGAAAATGTGGTGAATCCTCCTCGCCACCCGTATCTTACCATTCACCGTTTAACTAGTTGTTTTCATTCGCACTCCAGACATCTTTCAAGCCCATATTATCATCCCCTTGCTATTCTGCAAGCACCTCCCAGCTAAATCTACTTCTCAAACACCTTCTAGGAGCCATAACATGGTATCGTATGGTATCAGAGCCCAACAAGCCCTAGTTTTTACGGGACTTGTCCTTCCTACACCTAAACCAAGAATCAATATAGCCTAACCTAACACCCCCACCAAAATTTTTTTCCAACATCATCCACTTAGCCCCAACCCTAACCCTAACTCTAAATAAAATCTTTCTTTTTGTCAAAAGTTTCATTGAAAATACGAGCATCATGCCGCCAAGGAGAAACCCGCAACGAAGTATTTAGCTCACTATGAAAAACATGCAATGGGAAATCCTTGAACTGCAATATAAATTTGCCACCTGTGAGAGGAGATAATCCGAAGAGATCGCCCATAGCTATAAAGGTGACTAGCCAGATCAAGAGAATGAACTTAATTTCTTCCACCATGCACTTTGGAGTGATGAAGAGCCAATATCTCAAACATTTGGCATAAAATATCGGAGAAGCCAAACTTTTGAAATGATGATTGACTTGTCAGGATTTTACGATTGCATGGATCTGGAAGAATTCATCGAGTGGCTACAAATAGTGGAACAGGTCTCTGAATCCAAAAAAGCTTCAACTAACATAAGTGTAAAACAAAATGCTATTAAGTTAAAAATAATATATCTCTATGGTAATAAAATTTGAAGCATCTATGCTATCATGAGAGGAAAAATAAAATTACTACAAAGTCTAAGATGAAAAGGGAGATGCATCATAAATATCTTCCCATGCATTATCAACAAGATATGTTTATAACAGCATCAACTATGCTAAAGAAACTCTTTTGTGGAGTACATAGCTAAATTTGGTCAACTTATATTAAAATGTGTGTGAACTGGTGGAATCAGAGGAGCACATCATAGCGAGATATCATGAAGGATTATAGCCGTCTTTTAGTAATGTGGTATAGCCTCAGTTGTATTGGTCCCTACTCAATGTACATACCCTAATTTTGAAGGTAAAGAAACAATAATGTCACCAATTGACCGTCATATTTTATAAACCGAATTTGAATGCAAGATCAAACAGCAAAAGCAAACCAAATAGAACATCCAAACCAATATCATTCGAGAAAAAACTAGTTTAGAGTGGAGAAACTAGCACCCTCAACTATATACCACTCAAGAAGTTCTTCAAGTGCCACAATTTTATGCACATTGTATTAGATTGCCCAAACAAAAGAATGATCTCCTTCACGGAGCAAAGAACAATTGAAGAAATAAACAGTGACACAGACAAAATAAAGATGTCAAAAAGGAGTGTCAAATTACGAATGGTGAGGGTGAGATGTTGGTGATTCAACGAGTCCTAGACTGAGCTTGTGAGAGAAGCACCACCAAGATTAGCATTGGTTGTTCTAAAGGACAATGAGTCCAAGGAGCTGATACCAAACATATGGTACCCAAGCAAAGAAGATTTTGAAATTGTCAAACATATAACCTACCCTCTAGGTTGTCGTTACTTAAAGAGGTCCAACATATCAACACTTCAGATAGAACCATTTCAAAAAAATTATACAAGTTCCAATTTAGTTCAGCAGTATACCCGCAGACAGATGATCAAATAAAAGTGATGAATTACAACTTCGAAAATCTTCTTAGATATTTTGTGAGAAAGAACATCTGACATTGAGATCAGCCCTTCCAAAGAAGTCTCTCCAAGCACGGAATAATAATGTAGGAGCTTTTTCAACATAACCGCAATTCCGATCGTGGAAGCTCCACAATCCTGCGGAATCAGTGATTCCGTGAGATTGTAGTAGTCTCACGATCGCGAAACTGACAACTCGTCTGCTTGATTTCTGATTTGTTTATTTTTTATGATTTATTTCATTTTTTTCTTCTAATTTGAGTTTCTTTCTAGCATCAGACTATTTATATATTTTATTTTTCTGTTTTTGTAAGACTTTTGTCTATTATTATTGTGTTTGGAAACTTTATTATCTATTTTATACTCTTTGGAGTATTTTATCATCTTCATTTTGCAAATGGTGTATCTATATCTTGCTCAAGAACAACGGTGGATCCTCCTCGCTTCCTGTATCTTATCATCCGTCGTTCAACCCACAATATTCAGTTGAGGCACATTTATCTCCATTCAAACGTCGTCGCCCACCCATATTATCATCCCCTTGTTATTCCATAACCATCTTCCCACTAAATTCATTTCCCAAACACCTTGCAGGAGCCCTAAAAAGGTTTCTAATGTCTTGAGTAATTAATAGCTCTGATTTAGATTCAATAGTGGATCTTCAAATGGTAGGTTATCTTTTGTTTCTACATATTATAAGACTTTCACCCATAAGTGTGTAAAATCTCGAAATGGATCTTTTATCCACTAGTGACCCCACATAGCATCAATGTTAAATTCAACTTATGGAGCATCATGACTTTTTCAGAAAAATGTCATACCTATATTTGGTTTGAAATACTTTAGAATCCCGTAAGTAGCAGGAATATGAGACTTTTTGGGTTTGTGCATAAACTAACTAATGAGACTTATTAGAAAGGCAATGCCAAAACGTGTATATGATAGATATATTAGTTGCCCAACTTATCATTGATATTGGCTTATGTTAACTTATATTTCTTCTTTATTTGTGTTGAGTTTTTTTATTTAGTTCCATTAAAATTTCACCTGGTTTACAATCAGCCATCATTATTTCTTTTAATTAGGTCCGTAATAGGTTTTATTGAGAGAAATTTTTTGTCCTAATCAAGCAACTTCTATACCCGAGTATTAGAATATGATAGTTCCTTGATTTCAAATTATTCAACAAATTTTATTCTGAGTTATTTCTTTCCTTCAATGTCAATGGAGTATTTTATAAAAAGAGTATGGTCTCACTGACTTTATTTGTATCCCATTTGATACACAAGTTCAGTAAATCTATCAAACCATGTTCTTGTGGGCTTTTTAAAACCATAAAGTGTCATTCTCAATTTTCACAATTTAATTTTTGTGAAAGAGCTATCAAATCCTAATGGAGAGTCCATATAAACTTTTTTTGTAACTTCCTATTATAAACAAGTATATTTCACATCACACAAGTGCTCGGACCATCTAAAATTAATTGCTAGAGAAATTAAAATGCAAATTGTCTTCAATGTTTTAATAAGAGCAAACAATTCTTAAGCGTCGATTCCATAATATTTCCATATACTCTGCATTTTGATAAAAAGATCAAATTAGATCCCACAATTTTGTTTATTTGATAGATCATTGACATCTCAAGCGTGATTTTCTTTTCAAGGTATTCATCATTGTGGTATTCTTCTAATCCTTATTTTCTAGAGGCTCTCTAGTTTTTGAAAGTAAGAAAATAATTGTTCCTTTTATATTTCATAAAAAACGATTACAAGATAAATATAAGAAGATGGCTCCCACAATAAGAAAAGCATAAAATCAGTCATAATTGCTAATGATAATAGAATGAAATAGGAATTATAACATATCAATAATATTAAATTATGGAAATAGAAAATACTAAAGATAGAAGATATAAAATCTTCCTCAGATTCTAAAACCCCCCTCAAGTTGGAGCATAGATATTTATCATGCCCGACTTACTTACAAAGAGCTCAAAACTAGGCTTGAATAGTTAATTGGTTAAAATACCTATTATTTGTGGAGTGGTAGGGATAAATACCAAGCAAATAGCCCCATAATCAATCTTCTCTTTTATGAAGTGTTGTCAATCTCCATATACTTTGTGTGATCATGTTGTACTAGATTTTTTGCAATGCTTATGACTTCTTTTTTGTCACAATATAACTTCATTTTGGCATGGTTATCAGAATCCGTAGTTTTTCAAGAATTCTTTTCAATCATAACATCTCACATACTTCATTAGCAATAGCACTATATTTTGCCTCAACACTACTCCTTACAATCACATTTTGTTTCTTACTTTGCTATGTAATCAGGTTTCCCCACACATAAGTGCAGTATCCAGAAGTTGATCTCTTGTGAATAATTGAGTCTGCCCAATCTACACTAGTGTAGGCCTCTATACTCTTTTGTGTGGTCTTTTGAAAGAGTAAGCCCTTGCTAGTGTACCTTTTAGATATCTAATAATTATATTAACAGCTTTAAGATGATTCTCATGTAGTGAATGCATAAATTGACTTACCAAACTCACAACAAAGGCAATATTTGCCTGTATATGTGATAAGTAAATAAACTTCTCCACTAATTTTTTATCCCAAACTGTATTCACTGGATCACTTTCATTCTCATCTCTCGGTTTCTAAATGAGATAAATAGGAATAATTGTGGGTATACACCCACTCATCCCAATTTTATTGAGAAGATCAATAATATACTTTCGTTGGAAAAACAATTCCTTTCTTTGATCGAGCAACCTCCATGCTAAAGAAATAGTTTAGAGATCCTAAGTTATTGGTTTCAAAAATAGATGATTGGAATGTATTCAAACGATTCATATCATATGCATCCTTTTCGATGAGAATAATATCATCCACACCACAAACAGTAATGAGTGTCTTCTCATCCTTTGAATGTCTAAAGAGCATTATACGATCTTCTTACCCTTGAGTATACCCCTAACCTTTAACAAATAGTAAAAAATTCTCAAATCATGTTATCGGTGACCGCGTGATTTGTACAAGTTTTGCACTTTATAGTTTTGGGAGCTTGTACATCTTTGGGTAAGTATTTTATTTATAATGGATTTAGCAGCTTTCTATAATTTGATTTTTCACGTTTTCAAGTATGAATATGAATGAATTATGAAATAAAATGTATCATGTATGTTTGTAGTAATTTAATTAGACTATTTTATCACCCATTGGGTCATAATTCTACAAGTCAGGACGAGTGTTGATGAGAAATTAGTTTGGTCGAATTGTCTGTCTCTGCCGCACCTCAACCAACCCTTTAAAGGGAGAGGCAAGTTGGTCTGACAAGTGGTCTAGCAACATGCAGGAATTTTACTGCATTAATCCTCACAGGATTGAAAATCCCGTCCCACATCTGCCAAACCTATCCCACTTAATGTGATGCTTTTGCGTCACCAACACTCACATCAAGTGTTTTCTACAAGTACAAACTTTTAAATTTTCATCATATGACATGGAGGATAGGATAATAAGTTGTAGACGTGCACCTCTAATATTTCTCTACCCTTTTTGGGCCGGTATGCACTTCATCTTTGACTTTTTGGTTGGCCTTACCTTATTTTAACTTCCTATATGTAGGCATATAAAATATTTTATGGTGAAAGTATCTAATATTTCCCACATGACAACAAACTCTATGTTGTCAGGGCTTAAACAATAGATACCATCCAGACTTCCTACAACTCCTTAAAGAGGCCACATAAGGCCAAAATATGACATGAATATTGGTGCTTATATTTTCATGATTGTCATAACTATTGCAAGAATTTCTAGCTCTACACTTATCTTCTGCATAGAGAAGTAAAAGAGTTTGCTCATCTAACTTACACTGAAGATTGGAGGGTTAAAAATTATCATGTTAATAATAAACTTAAATGTATTCAAAGGTGCAAGAAATCAATTTTTTATACATACAATTGTCAAATAAAGAAACTTCTAAATAAAAGCAAACAGATCAAATCAACTCAAAAATAAGCAATTAGTAGATGAATTTCAATGTGATTAAAACTCAAGAAAGGAAATAACATATCTAACAGGACAAAATGTAATCATTACCTTCTGTTTCCTTTTGAATTCTTCCCATGTTACTGTGTGGGATTTATTCAAGCTAGCCAAACGAGCAGCATGCCACTCTGGTGAATGAAATGTGCCATCAACCTGAGATAGTCCTTGTTAAAAAAACTTCAAGTAAATTATTGGGCGGAAGTGCTGGTTAAATACAATTCACAATAAATGGTAAAGCAAGATTATCAAGGATATTTTAAAAGCTTTTACAAAAGAAGCATGCTGCCCGTAAGCTTGTCTGACTATATATGCACAAAGTCTTATAGAAGAGGCGTGGACCAGCAAGCATGCATATACAAGATATGACTTTGTGAAAACGATAAGTCAATCTAGGCATATGAAAAATCAAATGTCAGTAGAATGCTCGGAATCAGAAGGCAGACATAACGCAAGCATTTCTTCACAAGTTACTAACTAAAACAAAAAAGCAATGGCCCCACTTATTGCTGAGCTATAACAGCAGGTAATTATAGCACTAAAAAAAAAACTCAAAAACAATTTGAAATGTTAAAATCAAAAGTCTTAAAAGCTTTATTGTTAATGCTAAGCGGCTAGTAAAGAGAAGTTTAATCATTTGTCAATGCATATTGAATTTAGCTATGCAAGAAAAAGGTACTACCATAAAGAACAACGTGGAACCTTACGGCAAGGAAAATTGAAAGTTAAGCAGTTTAGCAATAAACTACTATACAAGATGGGCAAGAAAGAACCACTGAAAAATCCTGAGTAATTGTTATTTGGTGTAGGAAACAAAAAAAACACATCAGCACTGCGAAAAGATAGCATTTATTATCATTATTCATCTGATAAACCATGGAGAGGAACAGATAAATAAATCAGCTTATTTCCTATGGACTCTGTCCGTGTTGTTAAAGATGGGTCTGAGGCTCGCCTATGCACGTCGATGGGAAAGATAATACAATAAACCTCCAACACCGCCTTGATGGCACCATTACTAAAGCATGCTTATAAGATCCACGAACACTTGTCTCAAAGCCCACGTAGTGAGGCAACGATCTTGCCTTCATTTACGACATGAGTGTTGATAATTTGCATGTTAAAGATGGGTTAGTTTTTTATGATAATAACATTGAAAAGGGAAGATATGAATAGACATCTATAGCAGGCGAAACAATCATGCATCATTAGAAACAAGTTCATCAAGTGTGGAAGAAAGAACTGAAATCCTAGAGTACCAATATTGAAGGTGAGGATAATCAGTCCAAAAAATATATATGAAAGATAAAGGGATCCAAATTCCTAGATAGAGAAGAGAGCTTGGATGATGACAAAAATGATATAACTTATATTGAAGATTAGATGATAGGCTATAAACACTAAAATTTAAGTAGTTATCTAAAAATTTAAAATAATCTATGGAGTAAGATCTTTAAACTTGAAACATAATGCAAGTAAAATTTATTTTTTCTAACATAATTTAGCATGTAAAAAGAAGTTGAGGAGGCTTTAAAGAAAACAAAAGGTGGAAAGTCTACAGAAACTGATGATATCCCAATTGAAGTGTAGAAATATTTAAGAGATTTGGGAGTTTCTTGGCTTACTAAACTCTTTAATATTATTTTAAAAACTAAAAAGATGTTGAGGAGTGGGGAAGAGTAGTTTGGTCACCATTTTTAAGAATAAAAGAGATGCATAAGAGTGTGCAAATTATAGAGGAATTAAGTTGATGTATCATACTTTAAAATTATGGGAGAGGGAAACTGAAGATAGGTTAAGACGTATTACAAAAATTTCTCAAAATCAATTTGGATTTATGTCGGGCAGGTCTACAATGGAAGCTATACATTTAATGAGAGGTTTGATGGAGAAGTTCAGAGATAATAAGAAGAATCTACATTTGATTTTTATTGATTTGAGTGGTTTGATGGAGAAGTTCAGAGATAATAAGGAGAATCTACATTTGATTTTTATTGATTTAGAAAAAACTTACGATAAGGTTCCAAGAAATATCCTTTGGAGAGTTCTTGAGAAGAAAGGTGTTGATATGACTTATCAATAAGGTTCCAAGATATATCCTTCGGAGAGTTCTTGAGAAGAAAGGTGTTGATATGACTTATATTCAAGTCATTAAAGATATATATACTAGAGTTGTTACTTGTGTCCGAACTGAAGGAGGATTGACCAATTATTTTCATATTTCTGTTGGATTACATCAGGGATAGGCTTTAAGCCCATATTTTTTTGCTTTAGTTATGGATGGTCTTACTGGACATTTACAGGAGGATGTATCTTGGTGTATGTTTTTTTGTTGATGATATCCTTCTCGTGGATAAGACGAGAGAAAAATCCCAAAAAAAAACTTGAATCATGGAGGTCCACATTGGAGTCTAAAGGCCTTCATTTGAGAACTAAAGTTGAATACATGAAATGTAATTTTAGTAGTAGTAACTCGAATGATCAAATTATTAAAAGGTGTGAATGATTTAGATATCTCGACTCTGTTGTCCAAAGTGATGGTGATATAGATGGGTATGTTAATAGTAGAATTCAAGTTGGTTGGTTGAAGTTGAGGAATGCTTCGGGCCTTTTGTGTGATAGAAAAGTACCGCTTAGACTGAAAGGAAAATTTTTTTTGGGGCCTATTGTGTGATAAAAAAAATATCGCTTAGACTGAAAGAAAAATTTTATAAAATGTTGGTGAGTCTTTTATGTGATAGAAAAGTACCGCTTAGACTGAAAGGAAAATTTTATAAGACGGTGGGGAGGTGATAGAAAAGTATCGCTAAGACTGAAAGGAAAATTTTATAGATGGTGGTGAGACCTGCAATGCTCTATTACACTGAATGTTGGCCTTTAAAAGAGAAGCATAATAAGTGGTGAATATGACGCTGAATGTTGGCCTTTAAAAGAGAAGCATAATAATTAGACCTACAATGCTCTATGGCGTTGAATGTTGGCCTTTATAAGGGCGGCATAATACTAAGTGTTGTCGAGATGAGAATGAATAGGTGGATGAGTGGCTTTACACTTAGAGACAAAATGCAAAATGAATATATCTGTGATGGGGTTGGTTAGCTCCTATGATGGACAAAATTAGAGAAAGTCGTCTTGGATGGTTCGGTCACATTAAACGCCGACCAACTGATGATCCAATTAGGAAAGTTGATGTTTCAGATTCGACTTATGTTAAGAAAGGCAGAGGTAGACCTAGGAATACTTGGGCTTATTATATAAAAAATGCTCTTAAATTATTAGAACGAAATGAAAATATGACACTAAATAGGATGCAATGGAGAAAAAGGACTCATGTAGCTGACCCCACGTAGTGGGATTAAGGCTTTGTTGTTGTTGTTGTTGTGTAACATAATTTAATATAATGATTACTATTTTATACTCTAAAAAAGTATTCTAATTCAACTATTCCAGTAAATTTATCAGCGATACAACTATCTCTTTTTAGAGTCCCCTTTTTCTAAGAGAAGCACCAATGTTGGTGCCCAACACCTCAGATATGAAGAATCCATGAAGCCTTAAGCGCACCTAGCACATTTGAAGAAATTGGACTACATGCATGCACACACAAATGCTTTAGTCGCCACTGAGTTTACTAAAGTGTAGAGTGGATCCACCCAACCCAATGGAGATTCAAACTTCCAGAATTCAATGGCAAACTCAAGTCACAAGAATTAAGTAGGCCTTACAAATAAAACAAAGACAGTGCAGNATAGGCCTTACAAATAAAACAAAGGCATACCAAGAACATATAACTTTGACAGTGCAACATCTGAGCAGGATAGATTTGAAGGACAAAAGGCAACCAAACTGAAATTTATTTCTAATCAACTTGCTGAATTTGCACATATAAAATCAATCAATCACAAACTAAATGCCATTATCTGTGAAAATTATTATTTCATGACCGAGATACTATAGTACGTAAGAGACTTAAAATTTCAAGGCCAATTAACTATTTCAATTTAGACACATGACATCCTTGGGATATAAGAAGAATAATGGATGTGTTTGGCATGCCTTAATATAACAGAAGAAGAATCAAGGAGTTTGAGTTTAGAAATGCTTCTTCTACATAAGTTTCAAACATAATAAATATATGCTTCACATTTCTTAAAAGGCTTGATTAATGGATTGAAAATTTTTTAAATCATTAAATTTGGCATCTAATTGCTTTCTATTTGTAACCATCCAATGCTATTCGCTAGAACATAGTACGATTGCTAGCCCTAAGAAAAACATCCAACTTAAGACATCAATTTTGGCAGCAAAATAGACAATCAAACATGGTATTAATGTTAAAACCATATGAATCCACAAATTAATCAAGAGTGAAATAGATGCCACCAAGATGAACTCATGCACTCTGATCAATTCTCCTACTCCTGAATGTTCAAATCCCCAAGCACAAAGAATACACAAGGCATTAACCTTGATGGTAAATATTTTTGCACCTTTCATTTGAGTTTTTTTAACTTTAAAAGTCAAATCCTATCATACTTGATCCTTTAGAAATCATTTATGGGGTTTATCTTCCCATCACATTTAAATTGTGCTTATCACAACACATTGTTATTTCAATATGAGAAAAAAAAAGCATCTAATAAAGAATCAATATCATTAAAGCTGAAATTAAAAAAATGCCACACATTTTTCACCGCAGTTGTAATGCAAGGACAAAAAAGGGGGAGAGGGCTACTCAAAATGAGAGTTTAATTGATAAGATATGTAAAAATTATAATAATATTATATGCTCATTTTGCTTTTAACTTGTGACTTAATGATTAAATTCCAATATCAGTTGTACATGGCAGGGTACAAACCTCTACCCCATATTTGCCCATCACTTCTAGTTTTCTATCCAAATGAGGATTAACTCTAGTCACCTTATTTACAAGTTTTTTAGTCCATTTTATATTGATTTGGGCTTACATTTTGAATTTGATATATTAAAACCCGCTCAAACATGACTTGATGCGAATTCCAAATAGAATTGTTGATGTGAGCAAAAAGATGTTGAGTCGTACAAAATTGGTAAGTTAAAATTAAAATTTCAAGCATGGCGTAGATGCTCATTAAAAAACTTAATTATAAATTGTTCGATCATATGTATTGTAATTTCCTTGCATACACAAATCTCCTTTGCTTCAGAAAGAGTTTCTCTTTTTTTAATTTATTATTGATGTATTTTGCATGGAGAAAAGTTGGTGTCCTCCAATGTTTTTCGCGATGAAAGTGATTCTTCTATAAATTAAATTTTGATGAGTTTAGATTACAAAACCTCATACTAAATTATTGTTATTTATTGTTCTTCTACATAGTGGTTTGGGAAATGTCACTTTAATGGGTAAAATTGAAGGCGCGTAAAGTATGTGCTTGAAAGTGGTGTGTATCCCAAAGGTTACATTATAGCATTTCATAAGTTGTAATCAATAAAACAATTGTTCATAATGATTTGGGGGACATTAATGTCATAGATACTTATAATAAAAGATTTAAAATATTATTCTATAAAATTACAATTAAATGAACTAATATTATAAGAATCTAAATGTTTGGCAACCTAAAAGTCTTTAGTCACCAAAAACCAAGTTGAGCTTTGAAGAAATGATAACGTCAACATGATGTGAAGCAAAAATTAAGAATAATAGATTGAGAAGTATATTATAAGGACCAACATAAATAAAGTCAAGTGGTTTGGGCATGTACAATAAAGAATAGAATATACACCAACAAGATGGATGAATTTAATATGAAAAAGAAAAAAGAAAAAAGGTTTGATCAAGGATCAAATATAGAAGTTGTGTACTTGGGTAAAATATTAAAAAAAAAACAAATAAATAAATCAACAACTTATGCAACACTGCTCGACAGAAATGATTTGAAAACAAATGTGTAAATCCAATCACTAATATTTGGGATATGACCGATAACAAAGACTTAATTTTAATCGTGCAATTGCACTGTGACTATAATTTCTTTAGTCAATTGGTAACCATACCAATCATAGTCAATGTTCCATCATGTATCTCTTTACTAACACCAACAAATCTATAAAAAAAAATCATTTCCTTAACATATCAAATCAATTTTGATGAAATTCAATCATTAGCATCCTCAAGATCAATAAAGAACAACATAAGATCCTTTTCTACATTCTCCAAATTTCATTAATTGCCTCCATAGTGAATTTTTTTGGCATAAAAAAAATCAATTATAGTAACTGCATGAATCTTTGTGTTCCATTACCTTCTTAAATAAGTGCATTATATAGCCCATGAGCTTAATTACTTTATAATTATATGATTTAGAACATCTCTTCTATTCCTTAATATTAATATCAACATAGTTTTTATACAATCACTTGGCATCATCTCTGAGGTGGTTTGGTTGCAAGTAATAAAGGTATAATGTAAAAAAAATGCATGAATTCTGATTGTTTAGGTGTTTAGAATGAAGTAAAACTGATGCAAAATTTTCATGAAGCAATTTGTATACCAAAAAACCTTCTTTTATCATAAATTTTCAAATTCATCCAAATTGGACAAATTCCAAACTTGAAAACACAATCCATCCTTTGGAGCCACACTATCTGTGACCTCGATCTTCCTAATCATGCCTCCATCACACCCCATGTGTCCCACCTTCCCGATCATGTTAAGACAACCAAACCTAACCTTCTTAATCACGCCAAATCTATTTTTTCTTCATCAGTCCCACAATTGCAACCTTGAACTCCACTTCAACTAATCATTTTTTCCCCATTACTTCGTTGTAGAACTTGTCATCCCGCATCTGTCACCCCCAACCATGAGTCCCTCAAAGTTCCCATTACATATAAGAAAAGGAAGAGAGTGATGCTTTGTGTATTTGAAATCCATCCTAACTACCAAATAATTGTTTACATATATTTGATGGACATCCCATCAAACAAGCTTTAAAAATACTTTTATTCTTTTTTACTTTATATTTCTAAAATAAATGCCTTATTAATGTATATCAATCCCATAATTCTCAAAATCTCAATAAGTCTTTCATGCAGACCTAGATCTTTAACTTTATACATTTTGTTCAACAGAAAGTCTACTTCAACTTTTGGAACAATCTATAATATTAAAGATTTTAAAAATTACCATACCTCACAACCCAAATCTAACTAAAAAAAATCGTATTCTCGAAATTATAGATTCAATTATTATTCGGGTCAAGTTCAACTGAACCTAATTATTATTCATGCTTGAGTTAGGTTGGCCCGGGCAATGATAACTGAGTAATGTTGAACCAAAAAAATTACATGATTCATCTAACAAATGGCTTAGATGGGTCAATTTTAGGCAAGGAGAGTTTGAGTTGAATCAAATTTTTCATCAATGTAATAAACAAATTTAGGTTCAAATCATGTATATTCGGGTCTAACTCAAACCTAGCCTATCAATTCTTCTTGATACCCCGATATAATATATGTCACTATTATGCTCAATATGTTAATTAAAAATATTTCCTCCTTAAATTTTTTTTTATAATTTTTTATTATAAAAATTTCATAATTTCTTAATGCATTCATTTTAATTAACATCATCTTCACCTTTGTACATCTAACGTAATCAAAGTCAATAGATCTCTTATCTTCTATCAAATTATTTTACATATTACCTTTTCCATTTACTTGAATATATTGCCTATTCTATCAAATAAGTTTAATATACTCTAGGTCTTGCTTTGCTTACAACACACTTTGCAAAACTTCCAACTTCTTTATAAATTATTGTAACCCTCAAAGGAGTTCTTATTTCTCATGTTTTAAAGCAACTTTTTTATTGTCGCTTCACTTATATATTATTTATTTCTAAAAGTGTTATGAAAAAAAAACGACAATAAAGCAAAAATAGATCGAGAAAAATCACACCAGAAAAGGCGATACAAGATTTACGTGGTTCGGCAAATTGCCTACGTCCACGGAGCTGCAGAGGATTTTATTAGCTTTGAGGATTACA
>JXCR01060577.1:343497-403770 GCA_002079205.1 Phalaenopsis hybrid cultivar
AAAAAATTACATGATTCATCTAACAAATGGCTTAGATGGGTCAATTTTAGGCAAGGAGAGTTTGAGTTGAATCAAATTTTTCATCAATGTAATAAACAAATTTAGGTTCAAATCATGTATATTCGGGTCTAACTCAAACCTAGCCTATCAATTCTTCTTGATACCCCGATATAATATATGTCACTATTATGCTCAATATGTTAATTAAAAATATTTCCTCCTTAAATTTTTTTTTATAAGTTTTCATTATAAAAATTTCATAATTTCTTAATGCATTCATTTTAATTAACATCATCTTCACTTTTGTACATCTAACTTAATCAAAGTCAATAGATCTCTTATATTCTATCAAATTATTTTACATATTACCTTTTCCATTTACCTGAATATATTGCCTATTCTATCAAATAAGTTTAATATACGTAGGTCTTGCTTTGCTTACAACACACTTTGCAAAACTTCCAACTTCTTTATAAATTATTGTAACCCTCAAAGGAGTTCTTATTTCTCATGTTTTAAAGCAACTTTTTTATTGTCGCTTCACTTATATATTATTTATTTCTAAAAGTTCATAAAACTTCTATGTCAATCTTCCTAATGCAACTAAGCATCTTATCCACATCAAATTTTGTTCAACTATAAAATCTCAATTTAGATATCTTAACAACATATCTTGATGGTACACCAAATCTCATCTTTTAAATTCCACCATCTCATTTAACATAAAAGTATTTATTTTAATTGCTCTTTATATGCATGCAGCAACATTCACAACAACTATTCTATATTGACATCAAACTTGCTTTTGAATAAAGGTTTGGTACCAAAAAACCACTTTTCTATGTGTAAAAAGTTCTCAAGATTTAGCAGCTTAGGGGCCTATCTGGGATCACTTTATTTTTTTTATTTTATATTCAAAAAATATATTTTTTTGACATATTTTTTAGTATTTTTGTTCTTTTAAATGAATAAATTAAGTTATTTTTAAAAAATACTCAAAATAATTTCTAATTGATTAAAGTATTTTTAAAAATAACTACCAGCGCCGACCGGCACCACCATCATTGGCCATGACCATTGCTAATGCCACTATCAATGACCATGCTACTATCAATGACATGTCTATTGTTGTGAATACCTCTCCAACAACCACCACCACAACATAAATAAAAAAAACATGTTTTTACAATACAAACATAATTTATTTCACATTAAAGCATGAGCAACAATTAAGAAATAAAATTTAAAAACAAAAGTGTACCCCAAAACGGCCCCTTAACTTTTGAAAATAACTTGGCCCTCCACTTATTTTCTAAAGCATGCATTCCTCATTGGAAGATCATATGCTACAATAAAATCAATGAAAATTTATATACATACCACACAATTCCCATGTATTAAAGTATTTAACACAATGTTTGATATTTAACTTTATAGTACTTCGGTGTCATGAACCTATGCATAAAAAGATGCATTAGTTAACGCATTATGGATGGGATAAACAGATGCATTTTGCTAATGTAAAAGTGATATTTTTTTACGTGTTATTAAAGTTTGAGTGTTATGCATATAAATATAAAGGCTTAGTTGTTGGATAAACAGATGCATTGTGTAGTATGTATGTAAATGGCCCTAAAATCAAATATAATCTAGTTAAGGACATTTTTTTTGACATTAGAAGTGTGGCACAATCCTACTTCCCAACAATCCAAGATCCATTAGCAAAATGCATTGGCCTACGCATTATGGATGGGATGGAGCCCAAGTAACGTCACCCCATTGGGTTTACAATTTAGCTCCCACTTGATAAGCTGTTTGCTTTCTTTTTTAATTTAAATGAAAATTAAGCTATAAGCCAGTACAAGCTACTAACCAAAACAACATACTTAAACAGCACAGCATAAAACCCGACAAGCTACTGAACTAAATAAACCAAAAACTACTATGTTTATTCTCAACAGCGCTAATTATTAAGAACAAAAATAGCAACGCGGGTACATAAGAACAGAACAAGTAAAAACAAGAGCTAATCAATAAAATTAGATCAATGGTTTGAAAAGGTACGAACCATTCCGTCATCCACGTCCTCCGCGCCGACCGGTCCCGAGAGCCTTGCCCTCTGCATAGCTTTGTAGGTCTGGTTCTTTCCCATCTCCGCGCTAGAAAAAATGATAGACAAATTTCAAAGGATCGAAAATGAAGAATCGAGTTGGATAATATAAAAGAAGCGTCAGAAGATCGATTGGCGTCAGAGTCAATCCATGCTTAGATAGGGAAGAAGCTCAGCAATGTTCCATTGCGGGTAGACCGATGGCGGAAATCGGGCGGACCTCAGCAATTTTATTACCCTTAGGGAAATAATTTTACTATTACCCTTTCTAGCAAAGGAACACTGCGTGGAAAATTATTTCATTGAGTTTTGGAGAGCCTAGCTCAAGCTGAAAAGTGCAAAATCGACTGTATAAAAAATAAAAATAAAATTGAGAACCCATGACTCAGCTTGAAAGAATATTTTTTCACATTATTCTGAATATTTTTTGTGTTATTCATGTGTTATTGGTGTGTTATTGAGATGTTATTCATGTCAGAGAATATTTTTCGCGTTTTAAATGTGTTATTGATGTGTTATTTATGAATAATGCATAAATAACATATGAATACACCAAAAAATATTCAAAATAACGCGAAGAAAATTTTCTTATAGCACGGTCGAGTCGGGTTGCGCGTTTATAATGTGTTATAGGTGTGTCATTGTTGTGTTATTGAAGTAATATTTTTCGTGTTATTCATGTGTTATTGGTATCATTGTTTACAGAATAATAATATCTCAAAATAACATCAATAACACATGAATAACACGGAAAATATTCAAAATAGCGCGAAATGAATATTCATATAACATGGTCGAGTCGGGTCGCACGTTTTCATTTTTTTTTATTTTTTTATGGAGGTGGGTCTCGGCTTTCCACGTGTCAGTTCTAGATTGGACTCCACAAGTAGCTCTGCATGTGGAGTTCCGATGTAATAATTTTTCGTGCATAGGGCATATAATACTGTAGAGTTCCTCCCCAGCCGATACTCTCTGAGCAGTAACATGACAACTCGTGTCATACGTAATTAATTAAAATTTTTCATTTTTTATGCATTTATATAATTATATATCAAATAAATTTGATATTTACTTTTATAATATTTCTAATGTTATGTTAAAAAACATGTATTTTTTCAGGAAACTTTATTTTTACCAAAAGTAACAATAATGATATTTTTTTAAGAAATATTAATAGACTATTTAGGATAGTTTTTGTTTTATATTTTCTTTTTTTATATTTTACTTGAAATTGTATGTTAAAAAAGTGTCTGCACAAATATCGAGGATATCAAATGGACTAAGAGACAAAAAGGTATGTTCAAAGAGCACACATTAACACAAGATCAAAAGGGCATACTTGATTAGTTGCTTTCCCTCTTTGACCAATGGCAGAGGCTAATTGAACACAGGTCTTCTAAACCAAAAGCTAAAATTAACCAAGCTAAGATAAAATGTCGATAAAGGAAGTACCCATTGGCAGCAATCTCACAGCCTCACAGGCACTCTTGTAAATCCTCATCAAAGGCCAAGAATCACCCCTAACACAATCAATGAAGTATCCCGAAGGATCCCCTTGTATAGGAGTGAGCTACCTATCAGATTACTGTGATTTGTTTAATTCTCCCTATGCATTTCTTTCTCTCTTTCCCTCTCTCTTATGTCTTATTTTATATCCCTTGAGGTGTCATTTACAAGATAATTTCATATTCAACATCTTAAAAGGTGTGGTGAGTATGGATCTCATCCCCTACAAGAAGAGTAGCACCACTAGGAAAAGAAACTCACTACAAATATACTACAAGCATGGAGCGAAAGGGAGTTTGTGTAGCAGCAAATGCAAGAGTAGAAAGACCAGATAATGGAAATCATCTGACAAGCAGTGGATCGGGGCCTAAAGCAACAACCCTGAGAGTTGCTACCTTGAGAGCAACCACCCGAAGAGCAGTACCCTCAAGAGGAAGCATCGGGTGAAGGGTCCCTCTAGCCTTGGAATGGCAAGGAGAAGCCTAATGTGTTGGCAGTGTTGGGTTGCCGCTGAAAGACAAATTGGACGTACTAAGGCACCTTGATAGTGACAATCAAAAATGTGTTCTCTCAGCAGATCTCTGAGGCCAAGCTCCTGAAGAAGTTTATTCTCATATCTACCGACCACATGGCATCTTTTGAGTCGATAATGTGCTTGTTGGGGATTACTGAAGTACTGAAGTGTCGCCTATTATTCACCACAATGAGGGAGTCGACCCTCAGGTGTTCAATGACCTATTAGCAAGAGTGATCACCTCCTTTGTCGATTTTAAGAAGATATTTGTGATGCAATTTGCTAATGCTCAGAAGCTTCATAAGAGATTGTCGGTCCTCCTACAAATTAGGTAGGGGCATAACAGAGACTCTGCTTATTCATTACTCATTTTACAAGGAGATGTTGGAAATATGAGACTTGGAACCCGCGGTTGCACACGCCGCTCTAGTGCAAGGGCTGATATGAGAACTTTTTATTACACTATAGTCTTACATTAGTTGAAAACATTGGTTGAATTGTTGGAGCTAGCCAACAATGACATTGTGGTCGAGGAATATGTCAGCAATCCTGCCTATTGACCCTGATTTTCTTTATAGATGTAAGAGGTAATATATGTGATTATATGCTTAATGTCTTTAATAGTAATTCCTACATTACAACAAAACAAAAAACTAGATCCAAAGAAAAAGCTGGGTAAATTTAATGAGCATTTTCTTTAAGTTTTGGTTTTGTTTCAACTTACATTTTGATCCAAAGAATTGAGATTAATACTATGTAAATTTAATGAGCATTTTCAAAAAGTTTTGGTTTAATATTGAAACAAAACCAAAAAAAATTTCAATATTTCTTAAAGTTAGATAAAATTAGAGCATAAAGCTTATTGGACTATAAAAAATTCAATTTCAATTTGAAAGAAACTAGTGAGAAAAGATGATTGCAATTGAATGAGATTGAAGAAATTGTAAATGAATCTTACAATAATGCTAGGATTTATAAGAAAAGAATGAAAGAATATCATGATCGAAAAATAATAAAAAAGAAATTTGAACCTAGATAGAAAGTTTTATTATACAATACAAGATTGAAATTATTTCTTAAAAAATTGAAGTCTAGGTGGAAAGTGTCATTTAAAGTTGTAAAAGTCTATTTCTATGGAGTTGTTAATATTGAATATGTCAAGACAGATTGAAACCATATTTTGATTGTCAAAGAGTAATTTTTAAAGAGACTGTAATGTTGGGTCACTCAAAATAAGGACTTGGAATGTCTGGCTGACAACATTAACCCAAATACTTTGTGGGAGGCAACTCATACTTATTGTTGTTTATTTTGCTTTTATGTTTTTGTTCGGAATATTTTACATATATTTATATTTGTGTTTTTATAGAGTTGTGTATTTGAGAAATTTGAAATTGAGAAAAAAATTAAAAACATCGTTATTTACCTAATTATAAGTAAGAATTAAGAATTTTTTGGATCGCAATCGAAATGACGATTTTTTAAAACTGCTGCATGATGCGCCACATTCCAGAGAGCTGGTGCATGATGCACCGCGGCGACGAAAATGACTTAAAATGTTTCAAATGTGGTTTTGGCAGTTTTGGGCGGGTTCTTCTCCTTATAACTCCTAAAAACTGCTCTCAAAGTCCACTTTAGGGGGGAAAATGAGTGAAGAATCACTAGATTTCAATTCCAATGACATCCCACTCTAAAACTTTTGCTAGATTTGGAATTTCAACCAGAGAAAGTTCATCAATTTTGATGTGCAGAAGTTACACGATCGAGTTCTAGTGAAGAAGAGGCTAATCAAAGAAAGGAGGTTTGCGAATTGAGGATTTAACACACTGAATACTCGAGTGGAAGAGATTATTGCGCGGAGATGCTGGGAAGTGCTTTGTTACACTATTGCCGTCGTAGTTGTCCTTATGGCGAAAGAGTTTTATGCAAATCTACATGGAATCAACCAAGGAATTGTCTATGTGCGAGACAAGTTTGTGCAATTCACTCCTTCAAGAATAAATGAGATGTTTATGATTGAAAATGTGCATATTTGCCACTCGCAAATTTTACCCCTACGAGAGATAATATGAATGAACTCTATCGATACCTTACGGATGAAAATGAAAATTGGGAGGCCAGAGATGATGGAAATGTAACTTTTTCTTCATCATCATTAAATCCTACTTCTAAGGCATGACACTTCTTTATTGCATCGAAATTACTTCCCACTATGAAAATCAGTAAAGTAACTAAGAGTGTTATTCTGAACTAGTTGTATTCAAACTAGAAAACCTGTTGACATTGGAGCAATAATTGTGAAATCAGTTTTGGGTTTGATTGTCAATGGATTTACAACTGGACTGGAACATCCATCCACTATTTTCCTACTATGCAGTCAATCGCAAGTACCTTATGAGAGTTGGGAAAAGTGCTTCTTCCTTGGAAATCGATGGATCCAGAAGTATACTGCAACTATATTGGAATGGGAGATGAGAATGATATGAATGTACTGATGGATCAAGCATCCCAAAATTTATCACATATTCAACCTTACTTCAGTTTGAACGCAGTGTTGAAAAGAATCAAGAAGATAGAAAAGGAGGTGTAGAATATTATGCATGCAATTGGGAATATTTCTAAAATTTTGGATCATTTGGATTGGAGATAGAATGAACATTTTGAACATATTGGTCGCATTGAAGATGGTTTGGCTCGTATGCTCAAGAAACATGCTTGTATTGGGGAGGATTCAACTGCTAAGTTTCCTTAATGACCCTTCTACAACTTTTATGTGCATTACCAATCCATGAGAGATATCTAGGAGGACGAGAGTGAAGAAGATGTTTGAACTTAATCTATGCACTGAACGCTTTGTCTAATACTACTTGTTTTAGTTATTTTGTTATGTTGGATTGCATTTAATTTTATTGTTGAACTCTATCAATGTTTATGTTTGGTATTTTGATGTTTAGATTTCAACGTTAGGATGTTTTGATTTGCTTTGGACACTGAATTAGATGTTTGTTGACTTGAAAAATGTTAGTGTGTAATAGCGCGGATTTTATATATAAAAGTGAGTTTTGTGTTGTTTGAAAAAGTTTGGTGTTATAGTAATGTTTAATTATGATTATAAAAGTTTATCTAAGTTAATTAGAGGTAGAAGCAAAGCGGTGTGTAGCAGATTTCCACAGAAAACAAAATCTAGAAAATTAAGGCATTAGCCCAAGATGCGTCAGTTTACAGAGAGTTGGTGCATAATGCGCCAAATTTCCGAAAACACTAGATTGCCTAAAAAATCGCAAAATTGCACAGTAAAACTCCATTTTTACTACTTGGGTCGTCTCCTACCTCTAAACTTGGACCTAGGGCTTCACATTGAGCACGATAGAGAAGATTTCAGAGGCCAAAAATCTTAGATTTCATCTTCTCTTGTTAAGAGCTTCACTTTAACTTAGAAATTCTTGATTTTCATCATAGATTATTCCTACATTATGGAAAATCTGAAATTTGGGATTTGTGATGAAAAAGCTTGAAGAAAACTCATGGTGAAAAGCTTCTTAACAAATAATCTTACTTGGGGAGTTGGATTTTTTATTTTGTAATTTATTTGGAATTTATTTGGATTTTCTTAGAACTTCTAATGGCTCCACGAGTAAAGAGAGGAAGGTCATCATATGATTTTGATGCATGAAGATTTGTCAATTTCAAGGCCTAACACAGTTATAATGGTAAAATAGAATCAGGAAAATTGATCCAAGAACGGGCATTTGCTAACCCAGGTGACAAGATCGAGAGGTTGATCATTGCCAGAAATTGGGAAAGGTTTTACTACTATAATGCAGTAGTGATTGTACCAATGATTCGAGAGTTTTATGCCAACTTGAGGTTCACTGTTGGCTATCACATTCTTGTAAGAGGTAAGCAAGTTGAATTTTCTGGAGAAATGATCAATATTTTTTATGGGCTGAGGAATGTATTTCAAGATGAATACACTGCATTCGTGATAACTTATTCATCACTGGATGAAGTGATTGCTTATTTGACTGATGGAAGAGGAGAATGGAGGATTTAAAATAATAAGAAAGTTAACTTCTCTGCTTCCATGTTGACTATTCAATCAAAGGTATGACACCACTTCATCTCTGTTAAATTACTGCCCACAAATCATCTGGCCGATGTAACAAAGGATAGAGTTGTATTAAACTATCGCATTCAGAACATGAAAGCAATACATGTTGGTGCTCTCATAGTTCATCATGCTCAGAGCATAGCTAAGAGCTCTACAGCTAGTGGTTTGGATTACACTGCCCTGATTTTCACTCTATGTGAGCAATCAGAAGTAGATTCCCATAGAAATGAGGAAAGCTTACAGCCACAAAATCCTATTGGGAAGCATACAATTCAAAGAGTTGAATTATTTGTTGAGGCTTCGAGTGGAGGTAGTGATATACCCTCTACATTAGCTACAGGGGCATTTACTTCTCGCTCTGCATCACTTGAAAATATTATGGATAGACTCATGATTCAACAAATGGATATAGTTAATATTCAAAATCATATTGGAGAAATTGGAGCAAGAAATGCTTATAATGATGAGTATAAGTAGAGCAGAGTTCAACATGATATAGCTTTTGAGGAAGCTATGATGTGGAATTTTCTACTTGCCCCAACTTTACTCCTTATGCTTCTATTCATGATGATGAAGAAGATGATGATGTTGATGAGGAAGGCAATGAAGATTGATATTTTTAGGAGTTTTTATTTGTTTGGTTATTTGTTTATTTGTTATGTTAATTGGATGTTATTTAGTTAACATTTGAAATTGATGTCGTAAGAACTTTCATTATGTGTTGTTGACTTAAAAGTGTAATAGTAACTTTAGATTTTTATTTTTTTCTACATTTTTAGTATTTTCGGTTTTTGTTTATGTTTTTAATTCTCGGCAAATTCTTTAGAATATATAATGTTTCATTTAATGCTTTAAAGTTTGTATGTATTTTTAAAATTAGTGTCTGCAGTATACAAAAACCCAATTTCATAGTCAAAAACCCGCTACATGTTGGTTTTTATTTTCATGCATTTACTGCTTTCTTTCACCAACTCAAATTTGTATTAAAACATTTTTAAATTACTTAAAAACTTAAGTTTGGGGGGAAGAAAATTTCTTTTAAAAAGAAGTAAACTAAATTTTATTTGTCCGTAATTAACAATATTTTTAAAATTAATTTAACATGACCTAGGATATTAAGATTTAACTTTAAATGATTATACTTATGTTTATGAATATTATGGTAAAATTTAGGTAAAATGTTTTCAATAATGAAAGTCAATTATAAAGTTAAAGAAATTTAGTATGATAGGATAAGATACAATTTCCTATTTAAAGTAAAAGAAATTATATTTTTAAATTGTTAAGAATTTTAGAGTTTCATATAAAAGAAAAGAATGAGACTACATGAAAATTATAAACTAATATGAATTTATAAAGTGACAAAATGTAAGAATTTTGACTTTAAGAAGAGGATAATGAAGTTCAAAACTATTAAAGGTTGTCCAGATATAGTAATCCTCAAAAGAAAAAGAAAAAGAAAAGAAATGATTGAAAAGATCCTAAAAGAAAAAAATATAAAGAAAAGAAAAGAAAAATGAGTGAGGAGAAGCTTGAGGAGATCCCTAATCAAAAATTGGTTTCACTTGAATCAACTTAAAGAAAAAAGCTTTATTACATTTTCTAAACTTATATTTGAGTATTAGTAACATTACTAGTAAAGTTTTCATGAAGTTCTTTTTCCATTTCAATATTTTGAGTATCCTTGATATGACAAGTTGTAATTCTTTTTCTAATGAATAGAGATTCAGAAATTTTAAATTTGATTACTAAATACTCTTAGACTTAGAGTTTAAATCTAAGTTATTAAATGTTTTTTCTTAAATTTTATTATTTTACTTATTAAACTAAAGTATAGAAGTTATAAGTTAATCTCTATCCCGTGTCCTATAGTTTTATAAAGTAAAAGTGTCACTTGATGATAAGTAACATTTATGTTTGGGGGATTTTGAAACACCAAAATAATATGTAGTTTTAAATATATATTTTATGCTTTTTTTTGTGATATTGCATTTTAAAGAAGGGTATTTTCATGTTTTTATTGCAGGTATATCAATTTTAGTTATTTGGAGCAAAATTAACAAAAATGACGGAGTCAAAATAGCTCATTAATATTCATAGTTAACTTTCCTTTTTGCACATCTATCATAACTTGTCCAGTAACAAGAAAAGGTCTCCCCAAAATAATGGGATATTATTTATCTTCCTCCATATCTAATACAATAAAGTCCATAGGAAAGATAAATTTATCCACTTTAACAAGCACATCTTCTATAATCCCTTTTGGATAAATAATAGATCGATCAGCTAACATAAGAGTTATAGTAGTGGGAGAAATATCGGATAAACCTAACCTTTTAAATATAGATAGAGGCATCACATTAATGCTCGATCCTAAATCACATAAAGCTTTTCCACATAATCTTTTTTCAATTACACAAGGAATTGTAAAGCTACAATGATCTTTAAGTTTTCGAGGAAATTTTTTCTGAAGTATAGCGCTGCACTCCTCACTTAGTGCAACTGTCTCGTAATCCCTAAATTTCATTTTCTCGTTTAATATCTCATTCATAAATTTTGCATAACTTGGCATCCGTTTCAAAGCTTCAGCGAAAGGAATATTTATCGTTAACTTATTAAGTACGTCCATTGAAAATTTTTTATCCAACTCTTGGTGTCTAAGTCTTTGAGGAAATGGATGTGGTGGTCTTTCCAAACTGATTTTAGTTGGAGATATTAATTTTTTCAGATACTTAGAAACATGTTCTTTAGGTCTTTTAGTTTCCTTTGTTTCTCTCACAACATTTTTCTCTTTTCTAACCACATCCTCTATCTTTCTTCCACTTTTTACTTGGACAGCTTATACTTGTTTATTAGTGTTCTCTTTAGGGTTGATCTTCACTTTTTAATTGGACAGCTTCTACTTATTCATTAGTGTTCTCTTTAGGGTTGATCTCAATGTTGCTAGGAAGTGTTCCTTGGGGTTTATTGCTTAGTGGATTAGCAATTTGTCCCAGATGATTCTCTATGTTTCTAATTGCAGTATTTTGACTTTCCAATTGGTTTCTCATTTGCAATACCACTTCTTTCATAGACATCTTCTTATTCTCAAATTGTTGATCATTGTTAGAGTCTGGTGGATATGAAAGTCTATAGTTTATGTTCCCCATATTATTCCAACTCCCATTAGGATTTGCATGATTATTTTCCCATTGTTGGTTTCCAGTTAAAATTAGGATGGTTCTCCCAACCTAGGTTGTAAAAGTTAGAATATGGGTTGTTTATGATATTTAAAGTCTTATATGATAAGTTAGAATCAATCATATGCCCTAATGATCTTTCCTCACTTACTGGAGTAAATTGAGTTTGGTTCATTTCAAATTGGTCCAACTTCTTTGATATTGCGGCAACCTGAGATTCAAGAATTGAAATCTCATCTGAATCATAAACACTGGCTACTTTTTTAAGATTTACCCTTGTAGAGGGCCATTGAAATTCATTTGTAGCCATTTTTTCAATTAACGCATACGCTTCATCAAATGATTTTTACATTAATGATCCACCAGCAGCATCAATTATAAACCTAAGGGATTCTCTAACCCATTATAAAAAATTTGAATGATTAACCAATCAGGCAGAGCATGATGTAGACACTTTCTTATGAGTTCCTTAAATCTTTCCCAGGCTTCATATATTGATTCCCCTTCATACTGAAAAAATGAGATAATATTTTTTCTCAGTTTAGTAGTTCTTGAAGGTGAAAAATACTTAGTTAAGAATTTCTGAGTTAACTCCAACCAATTTTAAATAAAGCTAGGTGCTAATGAGTATAACCACATTTTAGCCTTATCCCTTAGTGAGAAAGGAAAAAGCCCTTTAGTCAATAGCATCATTGAGTAAAATTTGATAAGTGTAAATATGGATCCTCCAAAGGAGTTCCCACAAACTGATTGTTCTACACCAGTTGGATAGTCTCAGGATTTATTTCAAACGAGTCAGCTTCTACGACAGGGTTTTGTATACTTGAGTGAATTTTCATCGTCATAGGCTTTACATAATCCCTCAATGAAGTGTGATGATTTTCCAAGTTGTTATTTTGAAAGTTTTCCATTTCCATTTCTAGTTTTTTGAGTCCTTTTTGTATTTTTATTTTTTTTTTAAACTCGGGATCATAAGGCACGAGTCCTGCAGATCCTTTGTTTTGCATTCGCAACACAACAAACAATACATTAACAATGAAACAAATAACAGATGAAATATATTCAACACAACAAAACATTTTCACGAACACCTTATTTTTCACACAAACAGTTTTTTTTTAACACTTTTTCATATAAAAACACTTTTCACACAAAACAGTTTTTACGATACTACAGTTTTCCAAGTCTAAGCCTAATTACTTCAACTTAAATTCTCCTACAGTTCTTACCGAAGCTTCCCTGGCAACGACGCCAAAAACTTGAAAGCGACTTTTTATATGCAAGAATTTATGAACCTATATTTATATATTTATAATGATATTGTAAAGTCACAATTTCAAATGCAAGTATACATATCGCTCAAGTAATACAGGGCTCTAGTGGAGTCCCGTTTATCGATCCCACAGTCTTAGTCAAATCCTAGTCTACTACAATTAGTCCTTAGTTTGGAATGTCGATTAAAATGATGTTTTAGTCAAATCCTAGTCTACTACAATTAGTCCTTAGTTTGGAATGTCGATTAAAATGATGTTTTATCTAGCAACTACTCCTAAATGCAAGTGTTAAATGTAAAGATAATTATTATAACTAAATGCAAATATTAATTCTAAAGATAACCCTTTTTGGATGGATTGGTTTGGATAATACATAACTAAATGCAAATATTAATTCTAAAGATAACCCTTTTTGGATGAATTGGTTTGGAGAATGTAACTAAATGTAAATATTAATTCTAAAGATAACCCTTTTTGGATGAATTGGTTTAGAGAATTTCTTTAGTTTGGAATGTCAATTGAAATGATGTTTTATCTAGCAACTACTCCTAAATTCAAGTGTTAAATGTAAAGATAGTAACTATAATAAATGCAAATATTAATTCTAAAGATAACCCCTTTTTGGATGAATTGGTTTGGACCATAACTAAATGCAAATATTAATTCTAAAGATAACCCTTTTTGGATGAATTGGTTTGGAGAATCAAATTACAAACTACTATTCTTATGTAATGAATTAGATAATGTAAAGAAATGAGATGCATTAAATATTGTATGTGCCAAATAGGAGCAATCTCATTCTTTACCCTTTGGTCCAGGCATAAAGAACATTGACTAATCATATGCTTGTTTATTGAATCCGTAGCTAGACTGGGAGGATACCGACTCTCACTTCGGAGCTCTCACGTTCCCCTCACCTGAGGGCTAACATCTCCACTTCAATACTCAAACAATATGACTGAATTGGGGATTTTAGGCTGTCACCCTAAAATCTCCAATTCTACGCCCATCAAAGTATATTTCCCTATTTATTTGCATTTCAACTCCCATGAACTTAACAATTCATGGAACTAAATGTGGTTCTACTTTGTTAAGAATTACACAGTCCTCTCGGGTCCTAATGCAATTACAACGAACTTTAACATTACAACAGGCCTTTATTGTAATGTAAATAAAGTGTAAGTAAAAACCATCACATTGATAATTAAATTCGCTTCTAACATGCATCACAAAATCCTAAACATGAATTCTACTCATTACAAAAGAAAAGTAAAATGAAAACAACGACATAATCTTCTCATGCCATTATTTCCAAACAAGAAGAGAGATTAAGAGAAACTCATCACAAAGCACAAAGAAAACACAATGGAAACTTCATTTAACCAAAGCAAATTCACTAGATAAGTGTTTACAAAACCATAAGATAATGTACAATATTTAGCTTTTTCCCTTGAAAGAAAGAAGAAAATCTCTCCCACAAAGTCTCCTACCGCAATCCTTAGTTTTTTCCCTTGAAAGAAAGAAGAAAATCTCTCCCACAAAGTCTCCCGCCGATCCATGCAGAGCTAGAACATCTCCTTACAAATTCTCTCAAAATCCCATCTCCAACCTCTCCAAAAGGGTAGAAATCTACATTTCTACTCCTATTCTAAGAAACCTAAACTTTCTCCACACTTTTCTTAATATTACTCTCATATAAATCTCTTTTTCTAACCTAAATTCATTCTTTTAGAGTGTATGGACGAAGTTTGAAGAGTTGCCACAAGCACCCTTCCAAAAAGCGTCCAAATACATTGAATTTCCGCCCACAACCGCCAAAAGTTGGTCCATAGTCGTCCCGGGCGCTGTCGGCGAGCTTTTCTGTCATTTTTCGTTTTTCTCGGGTAAATCTCGTAGTCGGCGCCGTTTTGGCGTTGTCGGCGGGCAGACTGCGCGGTTCCACCGTTTCGCTCCATTTCAGTTGTGTTGTGTTCGTAATCGATAGCCCTACAAAATAAGCATGAAAACAACATTCTTTTAAAGTGTAATCTCATTCAAAAATATGCAAGAAGTGTAAAAGAGATTAAGCATCCAAAGACTTATCAAAATGTGACAGGGCAAAATATTATTTCTTGCTTGTTTTTGCTCCAAATTGCACCGTTTTTGCATTTTTTGCTCCAATGACCATAATTCATCATACATGCAACAAAATATCAAAAATACCCTTCTTTAAAGTGCTATATCATCAAAATCAGTATAAAATATGTATGAAAATCTCAACATATTTTCCTTTGGTCACAAATAAAAAGGGAAATATACTTTATTGGATGCAGAATTAGAGATTTTAAGGTGACAGATTAAAATCCTCAATTTAGTCCAGTTGATTGGAAACTGATGTGATATTATTAGCCCTCATGTGAGAGAGTAGTGGGAGTTTTGGAGTGGCAACCGGTATCCTCCCAGCCTAATCACGGAATTAAGAACCAAACTCTGGATCAGTCATTGTTCTTTATGCACTCGGAAGAGGGTAAAGACTATGATTGCTCATATTTGGCACAAAACAAGTTTTATATATATTTTTAAATGATTTTAAATTCTTCAAAATCCATATACTCATTGTAAATGGGAAGAATGCTTTCTTAAATTTGAACTTTCCATCACAAAAACTTTGTTTAGTTTTCATAAGTTTACTTTTAAAATTTTAGAATTTAGTTTAGTTAATTTTGTCTTTCAACTGCATTTTAATTAGCATTCACTATAATTTTTAATATTCAAATTTTGCACTTTACTTTTTGTAATTTTCAAAATTGTAGTATACATTATAATCTTAAAAATTTACTTATAAGCATTTCCAACTTTCTTGTGGGATCGATATCTAGGACTCTATTAGAGTCATTTATTACTTGTTGTGATATGTATACTTCTATTATTTTTAAAGGGGATTTGACAGTTTAAAAATTTTTAAAAGATAAAAATACTTTCACTGAAGTTATTTTTGTTGAGATTAATTTGCATATTTTTTATTGTATTTGTCATGTGTATTTTGTAATATTGAAAAATATTTGTATAATTAACACACTAAATCCAACTGCATTAAAGGGGTATGAAATTTACACCAGATAACTTTGCCCCAACTAACCTCTTCCCACTGATGATGAGTTTGATAAATGTACTGAGTCAAACTGAGTGTTTCAGATTTCTTACCAATAAGTTTTTTTTTTTTTTTTGCACTATCAAAACGCACCTTCATTACTTGAGTGAGTTGCACCTTATTGAAAATAGAGTTAAGAACTTTGTTGCATTATTGACCATCCTCCCAACAGTCTGCTACCAATATTTTGGAGTCTACATTACTCTGATCTTGAGGTTTAAGCTTTCCATATGTAACCCAAAAGTCCAACCAAAAGTTGATTTGATCATGACCTAGCTCCAAAATAAACAGTTCCTCAGCTTTGTCTTTCACTTTCAGCATGTTTTTTCAAACTTTGGAGTCACTCAGTTTTCTGATTACAGTTGAGGGTACTTTCCCCACATGAAGCTGACCCATAAAGAATGCTTCTACCTGAATCTGATCCATAATTTACATAAATTAACTATACTCAGCTGACTAAAGCCTTTGAAACCAAAACCCACAGTCGTAAAAGGTTTACAGACCTTCTGCCACTTTGACCAATCTATTAGTTTCCTTTGGCCAGCCTAAAGGAATCTATTGAAGCATCTTTTCAAGATCAACTGAGTACTCTTCTTCATAGGAGTCATTTGCATTATATAAGTTGGGAAACTTGTGAGAATACTTTGAAGTAAGGTGATTGTACCTCCATTTGTGAGAGAAGAATTAGTCCAACAACTCAACTGTGTGGTGATTTTACCAATAACCTCCTCAAAATGAATTTGCTTAGTTCTTCCTTTTAATAGTTGCACTCCAAACTATTTAAAAGGTGTAGAAGTAGTAGTAAAACCTATCTAATCCTGCACCCAAAGCTTGGAAGGAGCTTTTACTTTAGTGTTGAAAACTATGTTACATTTCCCCACATTAAATCTCATTCCAGAACACGCCAAACATTTGTATACAACTTTAATTGTAGGTCTGGTAACATTAGAGAAAAACACAATATCATCTGCATATGCAAGGTGAGTGACTCCAGAATTGGACCTATGACTGAAGTGAAGGTGTGGGGATTGTAAGAAAGTGTGATTCAACACTATAGAGAGATAACTAAAAGATAGGATGAAGATGGTGGGGGAGAGGGAGTCTCCTAGTTTCATGCCTCTGGTAACCTAGAAGAACCCATGTGTCTGCCCATTAATCAAAACTAAGTGAACATTGTTCCTTAACAATCTCAGTATTAAGTGATAGAATTCTGGCAGAAACCCCCTAGTCATTAATGTTTCAATAATGAAATCCTAGTTGACAGTATCATAAGCCTTTTTTAAGTCTAACTTATAGATAAGATTCCCACCCCTACAAAGCTTTTATAAATCAAACAGTAGTTCTTGTGTAAGAAGAACATTATTAGCAATGCATCTACCTTTAATAAAAGCATATTGATTTGAGCGAAATAAGTAAGGGAGGTGGGGTTGCAATCTGCAAACAAGAATCTTATCGATAACCTTGCTTATTATAGTAGTCAAACTTATGGGTCTGAAATGCTCCCACCTACTTTTTTCAGAAGTCTCGGGAATGAGGACAATGTTGGAGCTGCAAAAGTTCTTGGGAGGATCCAAACCTTGAAAAAAAACTCTGTATAGCAGCAATGACATCTTGCTTTATCTGAGACTGAGCCTTTTTATAGAAATCAACTTAGAAGATATTAGGACCAGACACCTTACCAGAGTCAATGGAATTGAGAGCGATCCAAATTTCCTTCTCAATAGGTATGGAACTGAGAGCCATATCTTAAGTATAGATCATGTCTTCATAAAAGAGTTCTGACTTGCAGTGAGCCCTAGAGATGGTGGGTAATGTGAGCAAGTTTTGAAAGTATTGTACAACATCATTAGCAATCTCCATAGAGTCAACAAGCCACTTATCACTGACACTTTGAATTTTGTCGATAACATTAAATTTCCTCTTATAATTAATGCAGGAATGATAATATTTACTATTTATATCCCCATCCACAAATATAGTAACAATAAATTTCTTTTAAGAAATGTTTCTTTCAAAGAGGTGACAGTAAGCAGGTGTTCATTAGCTTCAAAGAGGTTAGCCTCATCTACTTGACCTGATTCAAAGACCTTCATATTTTAACAGCTAGCTCAACTTGCTCCACTGTACTGAAAATTTGCCCAAAGTAGTTTCAATTCCATAAATTAAGTGCCTTCTCTACCCTTTTTTGAAGTAACCAAAGCTGAAGCTTGGGGTTATAGCATTGTATACCTTGTCATTGTTGAGAGATAACATGTAGAAATTCTAGGTGTGCAGACCACATATTCTGATATCTAAAAGGAGATATGTCATCCTTCACAACCCCTGTTATAGTGACGAAAAGTGGCTTATGATCAAACCCAGACATAGTCAAGTGATGAATAGAGGTGTGAAAAAAGTTTTGAAACCAGTGGGTGTTCACCAAAAACCTATCTAATCTTTCTTAGATTTTTCTACTTCTCCAAGTAAACTTATGGCTTTGGAAACCCAAATCATGTAGAACAGCTTCCTGTATGTCACCATTGAATTTGGACATCTTGTGACTGTCAGGAGATCTACCTCCCAATTTTTCTGTTGGAGATGAAATACGGTTAAAGTCTCCACCCTCCCCCCTCCCCCCCTTCCCATAATCCAGCTAGAAGTCATAGAATGATTAGTACAATACAATTCCTTCGAGAGCTCGGTTCTAGTCACCTTAATGTATGTATTTTTTTTAATTTTTGTTTTCTTTTGAAAACTATATATGAAATGTAACAAGTTAACATATGAAATACATACATTTAGCCTAACATTGGACTTAAGTTAAGATTGAGCTAATATGAGCTAAATTCTGAGCTCAAGTCAGCTGAGAATTGAGCTCATATGTGAAATGCATCGGCCAGTTTGGGTTTAAGGTTGACTTGGTTGAACCTGATATCACTTGGGTTGACTCTAATTGACTTGGATTAGATCTAGGTTGGGCTGGTTGGACATGGGTTAACTTGGGTTGACTCGAGTTAGCTTGGGTTGTCTCAGATTAGACTTATGTTAGACCTAGGTTGGACTGGGTTAGACTTGGGTTGGATTAAATTTGGTTATGTTAAATCTAGGTTGGTTCAGTTCAAAACTAGTTTTGGTCAAGTCAGATCTGGTTTAGGTCGGGTCTGGGTTAGATTAGGTTGGTTCAGGCTAGACCTCGTTTGGGTTAGGTCTAACTTGGTTTAGGTTAGGTTATACCTAAGTTGGGTTAAGTTAGACATATGTTGGGTTAGGTTTAGGCTGAGTTGGGTTAGGGTTAGGTTGGGTTTGGGTTCGTGTTAAGTTGGCTTTGGGTTAGGGTTAGGTTGGCTTTGGGTTTGGGTTAGGCTTAGACTGGCTTTGGGTTAAGGTTAGGTTGGGTTCAAGTACTGAGTTTGGCCCAAACCCAAGCTTAATCCATGGCTATTGAATAGATTAACGTAGCTTAAATTTCAAATGATATGAAATGCTTTAATTAAAAGAAGGGGCAAGGGAGACTTGCTGGAGAGGAGGCTGATCAAATGATGAGGAGGACCGTCGAAGGACTTCTTCTAAGAGTGTCAGTGCAGTGCCTAGAGAGTGGATAATGTCCAGTGCAGAGTGATAGAGATAGTGGAAAGCTTGTTTATTTATAGGCATGAAGGTCATATGTGATCGTCAATTGGATGGTGAATCGACAACCATGATCAGTCCAGTGATTGGAGCCATCACGGATCATTGTCGGTGAAACAACACTATAATTTGTGTCCAAATAAGTAGAAAAAATCCTTTGTTCAAAGGTGTGGCTTTAGAAGTGATCACGCTAAGTGATCACTTCAAGAATACTTGGGTGTTGTCACACTCAGAGCTAAGCATGACCGCTGAGCTATGTTTGGGTATGGTCACTCCCATACTAGGCGTGTCCACGCCGAGGTATTTCAAGGCATGGTCACATCCGGGCCTAGCGTGATCACGTCATGCCAAAAAGAGGTATGACCACCTTTGAATTAGTATGGTTGCACCAGACCAATGGGTAATATCTAGGTCATATGTGACCAAAAATGAGGTTGACAGTTGTGATAACGTCTGTAGGTCACAAAGGCCAGAGTTATGAGTTGCATGAGCTGTGAAAATGTCTGTAGGCCATAGAAGCCAGAGTTTGGAGTAACACTAGTTGTGCTCCCCAAAGTTTGTAGTGGTGAGCTGCATGGAGAGAGCTTCAGGAGTTCAAACAAAGTTGATATACTCTAAGTACAATGGTTGTAAGCAGTTTTTGAATGGTGTGTCATTACACTGTATTTGGAGTACATTGTTACACCTTCTCCAGGGTGTGTCATTGCACGGTGTATTGGACAATGTGCTGCTCCACCAGGTCCTTCACTATTATGCAGTGTACATTGTGATTCTGCAACGCACGTAACTCTGCAAAGGATTTTGCAATACGGAGCAGGTTGTAGTCAATGATAGTCGACAGAGACTGACGAGCGGTGGTTAAAGGTGGTCGACGGCTGCAAAAGCAAACGACATGTACTAGACCATTGGTATATAACGTAGGGGTTTAGCTCCTCTTCCAAGTACTAGTCTTCCTCTGGTTCAAGGTGTATGTTCCCCTTTCAAGAAGATGGCAGTGTTCTATTTATAGGGTCCTGGAGAGGCCTTCAGACAAATAAGGAAAGAATTTGAACCACTCCATCAGATGTTCCATAGATTCCCATAATCGGACAACATTTCGTGGACATTTGAGTGCTTGAGCGATGTCGTAGTTGAGTGATCTTGGGCTCAGTAGATTTATCTCATCAAGACAATCGATTTAACTATAAGATTGACATATTTGGAATCTGTTTAATTTTCAACTAGGCATCGAAAGCTTCTAAAGGTGATTTAACGGCTTGATTTGGGCTTGATCAGACTCAAATTGGACCAACTTTGTTGTCATAGTGTATGTCTTATCGTGCTAGTCAGTCTACCTGTAAGTTTAGTGAAATCAAAGTTCTTGATGAAGTTTAATTAGATTCCAAACATTCCTTATTCAAAAAATGCTTTGAAATTAGTCATAATCATCTCAAGATTCATGTCAAACGATAAATTTAGTTGATGGCATATCAGGGATATATTTTGTAGTGTTTTTTTTACTCCAAAAATAAATATATGCCATGAGATAAGGGACGATTTCGTGGGAGGCATGAGGGCTATGCATGCTCTTCAAATTTTAATATTTTTTATAATAAAAATTTAATTTAAACCTTTTTTATTAAAAAAATAATTTATTTACACCAGTTTAAAAAGTTTTAACCTCACCACTTAAGAATATCTAAGTATTATTCAACTTATAATCTATGCTAATTAAATCATACCCAAGAAATTTAAATTCGGTTTAATTTAGTTACTATCCAAATCTCATTCGGATCAAAATTATAAATCAAATTATTATTATTATTATTATTAGATCAAATCTTGAATTTACTCGAATACCTTTCTTTTTTTTATAGGAAAATGTGAGGGCCACACCCAGCTTTATTGAAAAAAATAATGAATTACAACAGGAAAACTCAATTACAACTCACACAAAAGAAAAATAAAAAGAAACAGAGAAAACAACATAATCAAGCAAACTAAAAGCGACATGACCAGCAACAGTAAAAAAACTCCTACTATAATCAACCCAGAACAACAGTAACTACAACTTCAACATCTGCAGCCCAAACACCAATCCATAAACATCAAATGAAAATAGTTATTTATGTCAAAGAGAAAGATGTAGTAGATACAGAATCATCAAATGAAAGTAGCTACAGTTTCATCCACCATCAGCTGAAAAACAACAACAAACTCCATCGAAAAGGCACTAGAAAAAAGAAAAAACTATAAAAAGACAGAGAAGAGCAGCAAACCAAAGAAGCGAAAAAACTAGAAGAAATAATAATATAAAACAAGACTTCGTAAAAAAGCATTGGAAATAAACAATAATACAAAGAACTAAGAGCTTACCACATAAGAAGAATTAAAATTCGTTCCAAACTTTCAAATACATAAAATATATTCAAAAAATGATTGAATTTTAAAAAAATTTGGAGTTCATCAATGCTCAAAACCAAATCCCGGCATAAGGCAAAGATCAAGTATAAACATCAATAGAAACAGAACGATAAAATAAAAAACCATCACATACCATAACCAGCAGTAGCCACAAAGACTAACCAGAAATCAAGACCAATAACCAGTAACCAGTATCCAAATACCCATCAACAACCAAAATTAGTTGCAAGAAGCAGCAGTCCGCCAAACCCAAAAGTTACACCAAGCCAGACGAAATCACCAACAATAGCTCAACTGATAAAAAGAATTAAAACTCTTTCCAAACTTTCAAATATATAAAATATATTCATAAAGGGATTGATTTTTTTTTAAAGTTTAGTCGGGTTCATCAAAGTTGAAAACCAAATCTCAGCAAAATGCAAAGATCAAGTAGAATCATCAACATAATCACAAACCGATAAAATAAAAAACCGTCACATATCACAACCAACAATAGCCACAAAGACTAACCAGAACCCAATAACCATTATTCAAATAGCACTCCACAATCATAATCAGCTGTAGGCAGCAGCAGTCCGCCCAACACAAAAGATTCACCAAGCTAGCCGAAATCACCAACAATAGATAACAGCTCAACAGTCAATACCAAAACTAACAGCAAATAAAGGGTACATAATGCACCAAATCACTAAAAGCTCCTCAAAACCAGCCATCAAAAGCTGCCAGAATATCATCAAAAATACAACTCAAAATGAAAAGTCGCAAAATGAAAATCACAACAGGAAATAACTAGTTACTATTTGATTTGATAATAAACAAAATCTAGAATGGTTAATCAAGTTGAATGAACCATATTAATAGCTCATCAAATAAATATTTTAACACATAATAAACGAGTCAGTTTCAGAAAAAAAAAAAAAAAAATAGACTAATGTTAATGCTACGGCATAAAGATGAGGGGGAAGACAGGATTTATTAGGCAAGTGCTGGATTTGTTGGAAAATACCAAAGGGTGAGATTTTATATAACTCATAGACAATGAGACTTAGCAAACCCAGGATGGAGATCAGCTGCTTGCCCAAATGGGTTGCAACTTGTAAGAGCACAAAGCACTAGGCATACGTAGCAAGTAAAAGTTCATTCCTTTTTTTAAAAAAAAGAACCAGTTCATTTCATTTACATCAGATATCAAATGTTATTTTTACTGGAAGATTTTTGGAATATCCTGAAAGAATAATTAGTTGTAAATAACAGTTTTTTTATGGAAAATAATACTAAGAAATCAAAATTTTAAATGTATTGGGATCTCTTCAGAAAATAATATAAATAGGCTTGTTTCATTTCTTAGTGGTAATCTGTATATACAATCCTAATGTGCTCCTCAATAAAGAGCACATTTGTCATCTAAAATATAGAAATGTGCTCCAAAATGTCAATTTTGCTTGTCCCACGCACTAGCACGAACTACGCTGGGATCCACCCAACTGGCCATAGGATAATTGCAAGTTGCAACGGCTCAATAATGTGCTGTCACCAATGATTACCTTCCAATTCACTTTAGATAGCCAAGATCAATATTAATTTGGGAAATTTACATATGTTGCTCGCAATTTTTATGTATTTACATATCTCACATTTAAACTTTCATATTTACACATTTAACACATTAGTGCTTTAAACCAATGCATAAAAATGTATATTTCACTTATTAAAATGTATATTTCACTTAAGATAATAGTATTATTTTTTTAAGTGATATTAAAGATTCAAGTGTTATGTGTGAAAATATAAAAGTTTAGATATGTGTGCACTCAAAAATGGTCTACATGAATCTCGAGATAATCTAACGATCAAGATCAAAATATAAGTAAATGGCATTCCCCTGATGCAAAACAAAAGACGGCCGGATAAAGACCACCAGCCACCTGATGGCCAGCCGACCGAAGGGCTGCAGACTGATCAACCGACCAAAGGTTGGACAACCAAAAGACGACCCATGTCGACCAGAAACAGGCATCAACGCCAACGACTGGCTAACACCCCCAATGATCTCACAAGTATCAACATGTGCAGAGAACAAGGCATCATAATCAAGCAAGCTGATCGACCAACCTAAGACTGATCGGATGCCACACTCAAAACTGACCGGCTCCCCAGAGCAAAAGCGAACTGGTGTCCAGACAAAATAGTTGACTGAAACCAACCCAATCAGCCAACCCAAGGACTTGCCGAGCAGTAGGTCCGAGTACGCTAAAAGGTAATAACAACCTGTAAGACCTCTATTAAAGCATGGGCAAACATGTAATTTTACTTTTTGTCCTTCTATCTCCTATAAATATGGGGACCATAACACGTATTAGACGCTTTTGATCTTTTAATTTTTTTGGCTCTTCCATTTAGATCCATCGCTTGTAGGGAGAACTCTCCCCCTTTACTCTTGTAACCGTTATTTACAAGATATAAAATGGGTCTCAGAGTTCGAGAATATCCCATTCGCCTCTGCAGGGTAAGTCTGTGTGCACACCTCCTTTCTGCCTCTCTACCTCTCCCTCATGATTCCTACTACTCCAATCATTGGGCATAACTCATAAGACAAATCTGGAGTCAACATCCTGAAAGATACGACGAGCATGAAACATACTACCAATAAGAAGTAAAGCGACACCAATGAAAATAAATACATCTCAAAGACACTCTTAACATCAAGTGTGCCAAGGAGTTCATGCAACAATAGATCTGAAGCAAAAAAAATTGTTTTCATCGTCATCCTAGAGGCTTTGGTCAGGAGGCAAGAACCACAAAACGAACGGTCGATTCCCTGTGGTCGAGAAAATCTCTCAGAGAAAGCCGACCGACGATACCAACACAACACTCGGTTGATTATGGGTCGATGACACCTAGCTCAATGAATGAAGGGAGTATCATCTCAAAACTTAATTTTGTACTATCATATAAAAATCATTTTAATATTTTTCTCAGGTCCAATTGACCCCTTGGGAAACTCAACTCCAAGAAACAATATCGATAGGAACCCCAAAGAGGTTCAGTCGACAGAATAACCCACAACGCTCCCGCATTGCAAACCTTATTCTCCAAACTACAATAGGATAAAGCCTGGAGGTGGTTCTCCGTTCAATAGCAACAAGCTCTACGAAGAGTACAACACAAATCACTTCAGCAGCGAGTCTCAATGGTTACCCCGTGAAGGCGACAACAAGATTCACTTCAGTCCTGGCGAAGGGTGTGGACCGACTGAGGTGACAATATGATCAAGCAACCAAGAAATTGAAAAGTTTAAGACGTGAGTCGTGTGCAATATCATAAAATAAACCGATAGACATTCAGTCATTAGAAAATAATAAATATGACCTCAACGTCATAAACATTTGATTGAGATCCTAACACAAAATTTGACCATCAGTGCCAAGCATCAAAAAGCCCATCTTAAAGCTCAATGTGGATAAAGCCCTGGAGATGATTCCCTAGCCAGGAACACGACAAGCTCCGCTAAGGGTACAACACAAATCACCCCAGTCGTGAGTCTCGTCAGTTACCAGACCAAGGCGACAATCTGATTGAGCAAATGAGACGAGAAATGCATTATGATGGGTCGTGACATATCAAAAATGACCAACAATTGTTCAAAAGATCTGAGTTATCAACCAATGTCAATATCCATCACCAAGCAATTATCGTAAGAAAATAATAAGGTAAAGGTAAAAAAAAAGAAAAGCAAAGGTATGCAAACAAGACAGAGAAGCTTCATTTATTTATAAATGTAAAGATGTACAAGACCCTTTTTATACAAAAGATTTCATTTACCTAAAATATCTTTACAAAAGTGTTTCCTATAATATTCTCTAACCAACTAAAGGACCCCATTCGCCTCCAGCATATGGGTCGTCCCCAAAAGACCCATCCAAGCTAGTGTACAATAAAGCAAACTCGTTCAAATCCACAAACTTTGGGTCGACAAGGCATGACCGAATGAAACGACCGATCACTGTGATGTTGTCAACCCGAAGATGCTCGCTCGGAATCTTTTCCTAACTTGGATGGGAGGGGAGCGCCTCGAAGAGCTCCCCTCGTTCTTCATCGTCACCATCATTGCCTTCAGTTCCAGGTTTTCTCTTTGAACGATAGACAGAAGATCCAACATGGTAGCAATCTCCTCAACCGCTTCCTCCGTAGACTCTTCCTTAGCCTCGCTCTATTCAGAGCGACCGAATGGATATCCGGACTCACTGACCCACGCCCAAAGGAGTTGTACCCAACATATAAGAATTAGTATCTGTTGAGGGTCTCCTTTCTATTATGGTTAGTTCGCCGGTAGAAATTTGTTGGATCACAATCGTAATTGCAAAGATGGAAAAAAGAAGTTCCTAACCTATAGAGCCGACTACATCACTGAAAAACCTTGCTTGGCCTTCCTTCAATTGCCACAGCTTCTTGGGGGGAATGATCTTCACCCAGACCTCAGCTTTGACCTTCTTCCAGGCGATCCGAGCAACGACTGATATCTCTTGCTCGACCTCTTCTACATCAGAGATAGCCCCTAAATCTGTTGTAACTCAACCAAAAACTACAAGAAACAAGACCTTGTTCACGATCGTTGAATATGTGTGCTGAGGAGCTAAGAGGAGTTGTCCATCGATCTGAGCTAACTTGACCAAAGAATAATTTGTCCCTACTTCCTCTTGAAGGCATCCTCGGTCGACACAATTTTGATGCCTTAATACACAGAAGACGAGGCGATGAAGAGCTTATACTTCCAGTCCTTCACTTTATTCTCTAAGCTTGAGAACCGAAACAAACTGACCGTCTTGTTGTGAAAAAACGACGACAATAAATCGAAAAATTGGATTGAGAAAAATCGCAAAACAGAAAAATACAGCGGAAACACGCAGATTTATGTGGTTCGGCAAATTGCCTACGTTCACGGAGCTACAGAGGATTTTATTACTTCGAGAAATAACACTCGTTGATCACCTTGACGATTACAAGAAGACAATCTTTCTCTCTCCTCTCATCCTCTTATTCTCTCTCTCTACCCGAGAGCATCAAACCAAAGCACGCCAGAAGAAGAATCTGAAAAACTACCAATGCTAAAGAAAAAGTCTGGGAAACTAAATCCCGAGGAAGATTACAAGGGGAATTAGCATGTCTATTTATTAATTTCACCATGTCATTAGACTCATTAAGGAATTAATCAAATAATTAATAAAACTCATTAATTATTTTCTTCTCTCATCTGCAGCAAATCATAGAAAGAATTAAGAGCAATTAATTTTGAGTATCAAATTCAATTTGCTGTCAAACATGAAAAAATGTCAAGTTGAAGGGTGGATAGGTTTCTATATTCGCAACAAATATCCCACTTGGAGACTGGTACATTGGTTGTATCATCCACTAGCTGTGTCACCCTTTTCTTCAAACGTAATATCATCCACCTCTGCAACTCAAAGTTTCTTGTTTTCACGTTAGTAGATCAGCCGAAGTCGAGCACAACTTCAGTTTCTCAAAAGTAACACCCTTAGTTGACATATCAGCGTCAACATAGCTTTGTACCTCCAAACACTTTCCTGGGTTATTCTTGTATCTGCTTACAACTCCCACTGCATGGGCAATATCCTACCTCGGTTGAAAATCATTTTCAACAAGTCTAGCATTGTACTTCTTACCGCCACCAAGCGCAGCCTTCATCCAGCACACACACTTGTGTAATGTCTTCTTCTCTGGTGGAAGTTCTATCAGTCTGATCCCCTAACAGGGAATCCATCTTTTCTGATCGTTTTCCCAGTAACGAAAGATGAAATTTCTTCCCATAGAGGTAGTCATCTATCTGCATCATTCAGTAACCAAAATTTGTGTCATTAAACTTCTCAATCCTCGATGTCATCACATCATCTGTGACCATCGTTTTTTCCTTAGATCTGAAACCACGGCTCTGATACTAGTTGTTGTGGAAAAAAGACGGTAATAAAGTGAAAAATCAGATCGAAAAAAAATCGCAAAACAAAAAAGCACAGCCAAAACACGGATTTACGTGGTTTGGCAAATTGCCTACATCCACGGAGTTGCAGAGGAATGCACTTTCCTGAGTTACTTCTGTATCTGCTTACAACTCCCACTACATGGCAATATCCTACCTCTGCTGAAAGCCCTTTTCAACAAGTTCAGTCTTATACCTCTTACTGTCATCAAACGCAGTCTTTGTCCGGTACACACACTCGTTGTGCAATGTCTTCTTTTTTAGTGAAAGTTCTATCAACTCTCAATTTTGATTCTCTGACAGGGAATCCATCTTTTCCAGTCATTTTTCCAGTAACTGAAAATGAAATTTCTTCTCATAGAGATAGTTCTCTATCTACATCCTCCAGTAACTAAAATTTGTGTCATTAAACCTCTCGATCTCCGATGTCATTACATCATCTCTGGCCATCGCTTTTTCCTTAGATCTGAAACCACGACTCTGATACTAGTTGTTGTTAAAAACGACGGCAATAAAGCGAAAAACAGAATCGAGAAAGATCTCAAAATAGAAAACAACAAAACACACAGATATACGTGGTTCGACAAATTGCCTACGTCCACGGAGCTGTAGATGATTTTATTACTTCGAGGAATAACACTCATTGATCACCTTGACGATTACAAGAAAGCACTCCTTCTCTCTCCTCTCATCCTCTTATTCTCTCTCTGTACCCGAGAGCTTCAAACTGAAGCACGCTAGAAGAAGAACCTGAAAAGCTACCAATGTCAAGGAGAAAGCCTTGGAAACCAAATCCCGAGGGAGATTACAAGGGGAGCTAGCATGCCTATTTATTAATTTCATCATATCATTAGGCTTATTAAGGAATTAATCAAATAATTAATAAAACTCATTAACTATTTCTTTTTTCTCAGCTGCAGCAAATCATAGAAGGAATTAAGAGCAATTAATTTAACAATTAATTTTGAGTGTCAAATCCAATTTGCTGGAAAACATGAGAAAATGTCAATTTGAACAGTGGATCAGTTTTTATATTCGCAACATGTCCCGAGCTACACATATCCATCAGCCTCCACCCTAAAGGAAAACATGTGGATAAATAAATCAATCGACCACGGGTTTCCTCGTCACTAGCAGAAAACCACGTCACTCATAATAGCTGCAATGGAATTCAGCTTAATCTAAGCCAGGATGACCCCATACCAGTTGAAGATTGTCCTAAGTTCCAGGCATAGAGGCAACCGCAATTCGTATTGCAGTTGGTCTCTATAAACGACCAGATTGTTAACAAACCGATCAATGGTCCTCTCATCCGAACAAGTCACCCTAAACCTGATGGTCATGTCAAAGACAAAGGCCTTCTCCACAAAAGCTACATCCAAAGGGGATAGAATCGATCGCTCGGTCACTGCTACCAGACCAAAGGTTTAGGGAGTGCGCTTTTGAGCCATTAGAAAATGGAGGAAAGAAATAAACAAAAGGAAAAGCCAAAAGAAACAAGTAAAGTCGAGCGACAGAAGCTCAGAGAAAAAACAAGCGTGTAAATAAACAACTCATCCCTTATTATAGGAACCCAACAGAAGAAGAAAAGTCACATGAAGATTTCGAGAGAAAACATCACATCGACACAGAAAACATGATAAAAAAATAAAATGTTTATTATGATAATTAGGTAATTACACTCAAACCCTAGTCCTACATAAGATACTTAACAAACTAGTCCTCGACAACCTCGGTCAGCACAAATCCCTTTCTAACTAATCTCTTATACAACATTTGATTGTTGAGCTTAAATTGATTCGCTCGGTTGGCCCCACAATGTGCCCTTTGCACGAAGGCATCTTTCTGGAGTTCACATACTTCTCGGCGAAGATCAGTTGTTTCCCCTAGCATCTCTTCTAGATAGATCAGCACCGCGCGGAGATCCTTTTCTCGCCAAGCCAGAGAAACCTCCATTTTATCAAGGTGATGGGTAAAATTTCACGGGGACATCAGGCATGCCTCGATCGCTTCCTCCAAGATCTTCAAAGGGTCGACCTAGTGATTGACCATGTTCTTCTCACTACCGGCCGATGCTTGGAGCACAAAAGCCGCTACCATAGTTGGATCCCAGCCTTCACCATCAAGGGGCAAACGTCTGATCCGAGCATCCTCGTCTATATGAAAAAAAAAATTGATGAGCAAGAAGGAAAAATCTAAGTTAATAAAGGAAAAATAAAAATGCGTACTCAAGATCAGTTTCACCATAGAACAAATAACTCTGCCTATATTCAGTGATGAAAGATCATCGGTCGTTCTATTCTCTTTTATCGACAGATCACCCCCACTGGTACACCAGTCGGTAGAGGAGCACTTGCAATCTTTGGCTTAACCAAACACCTCAACAAAGGCCTTAGCCAACAGGCCAGCTGCCAAACCACCCAGCTCCTTCTCAACGTTCGGTTAACCACTCTCAGGAGCCACTTGGATTGAGTCCAACAACTCCTGCTCCACTTGTTCGATTCGGCTTCTTAGAGAGTTTTTTCTCCTACTTCATCAGCTCGCCTTCTAGCTGACGTTGTTTCTTTACCCTAAGGGCAGCCAACATCTTTGCCCGGTTGACAGGTTTAGGCATTGAATCAAACATTTTCTCCATAAGGACGAGCAAGGAGAAATAAACTCAAGATATTGAGAAATGTCAACTATACCCTATATATAAGAGCCTTGGGTACAAAAATTTAGGCGGTCTAATCATTGCATTAAATTATGAATATTAAAATTTGATTTATTACATTAAAAGTTTTCTTGTCTTTATTGCATCTGTCACTATCAAAGAGAAAAATTGAGAAACTTAATACGTATACCAAAAAATGATTTGTGAATATGAAGACATTCTAACGGCCTAGATCATAAGATAAATGATTCCCTTATAAAAAGCTACAAGTCCTCGTCAAGCCGACCGACTGAAGACCACCAGTCAATCGAAGGGCTACCAACCGACCGACCGAGGGTCAGACGACCAAAGGGTCACCCAGACTGTGACGAGGAATAGGCATCCAAGCCAGCGACCGATTTAACACCCCCAACAATCTCACAAGTATCAATGTGATGCTCACTCACCAACTCCCCCAAAGATCTCTGACAACAAAAATTCATTATCAAAAAAGTTGACTGGGCACCCTAAGGCCGACTGGCTGCCACACTCAAAATTGACTGGTTCCTCGGAGCGAAGGCCGATCGGTGTCTAGACAAAATAGCCGACAGAAATCAGCTGAATCGGCTAACCCAATGACCTACCGAGCAGAAGGTCTAGGCACGCCAAAAGACAATATAACTTCTAAGACCCCAATAAAAACAGAGGCAAGTATGTAATTTTACTTTTTGCACCTCTATCTCCTATAAATAGAAGAATCATAGCATGTATTAGAGGCTTTTGACTTGTTGGCTTTTTGGCTTCTCTATAGCCCATCTCTTATAGGGAGAACATTCTTCTCTTCTCTCTTGTAACAATCATTTGGAAGATAGAAAATGGGTCATAGAGCTTGAGAATGCCCATTCGCCCCTATAGGGCAAGTCTATGTGTACTCTCTCCTTTCTCCCCCTCTCCCTCTCCCTTTCTCAATTCCCACCAATCTGATCCTTGGGCATATCTCACAGGACATTTAAATTCAACAATATGAGCTACGGAAATACATAATTGTGTGTTATCCATGTTAATGCCGCTATTAATTAAAAAAAAAACTTCGAATTTGAAAAAAAATAATTTCAATCATCAAAGTGGTTTAGATGACTAACTGCACCCTGTGCTTTTATTATTGTACAAACAATAATTATTCTTAGACAATTATCTCTTCTAACTGCACTACCTTACCATATTCAGCCACTGGAGCTTGAAAGTACTCATAAAACTGCCGACGCATCAACTATTCTCGAGCAACCAAGACGACCTGCTTGCCTACATTGCGGCCCGAGAAGAGACCGATAAGAGCCGATGCAGCATTCTCGATGCCTTCGGCGATGTCTTCGACATAAACCAGCTTCCCTTCCCTTAGGTATTGAATGATGAGGTCCAGGAATTGAGGATACAAGTGTTTGTGATCTGGTTCCAGGAATCCCTGCATTCGGATGCGTTTTGTAATAAGGCAAAAGAGATTATGAATACCATCCTTCTCTGTGAGATTATACTGCGAAATCATCCCGCAAACGGCTATCCGGCCGTGGTTTCGCATGTTCAGGAGCACTGCATCGAGCATGGGACCACCAACATTATCGAAGTAGATGTCGATTCCGTCAGGAAAGCACCTGATTGTAATGAATGATGCAGACACTTGGTAGTTTCAATGTCATGAGGAATGAAGGTGGAAAGTGTACATTTGCAGTTGTTTCATTGCGCAGCATGATAATTGCAAGGGACATTTACATGCATACCACTCAATTTTCATCCAACACCAAAAGATTTACATACAAACCACTCAATTCTTATGTATTTACAAATCTTACACCTAAAGTTCAATTTTTAGGTATATGCCACCTTACTCATGCATGAAAAGATGTATTTCACTTTTTAAAAGCTAAAATAATGGTATTTTTTATGTGATGTGAAAGATTTGGGCAGCATATAAGTAAAAAACAAAGTTTAAGTGTTAGATATGTAAATATATAAGAATTGAGTGGTAAGCATGTAAATGCCCTATTTTGTTTTTTAGATTGATATCACCTAAATCTTTCTTATCATGTAAAAAACACCATCATTTTAACTTTTAAAAAGAGAAAACACCTTTTTCATGCATAGCTTAGGTGGTATGTATGTATTAATTGAAGTTTAGGTGTTAGACATGCAAATACATAGGAATTAAATGCTATGTATGTAAATCTTCCTAATTATAATAATGAAAAAGTTTATGATCTAAGAATAATCAGAAATGGATAGCTTCCGCATATTGTAACCATGGCTGCAAACCTTTTCAAAGCAGCATTGAGATCAGGCTCCTCTTTGTAGCTAAATGCATCATCAAATCCAAACTTGTTCTTAAGAAGATCAACCTGATGAACCAGTAACCGAAGTTAATCATGGTGATCAACCAATAAGAAAACTTTAGAAGAGAATTTTAAAGAGAAATAAAAATTCGGTCATGGAAAATGAAGCTACCTTCTCCTGAGAGCCTGCACTTCCCACCACATAGCAACCCATCAACTTAGCAAATTGGCCAACAAGTTGGCCAACTGCCCCTGAAGCAGCTGAAACGAAAACCGTTTCTCCTTTCTTAGGGGAGCTTATTTCATGGAATCCAACATAAGCAGTAAGCCCAGGCATTCCTGAGTAAATTCCACAAAACAGCTAATAACTATAAGCATATGCAAACTATTAATTCCTAGAAGATTAAATCGTTTGTATTGTAATAACTAAATCTACTTCATACTTCTAAAATTAGTAACTTTAATCTTAAGATTACTCAAATTTCTTCTTGGATACATGCCATGCTTCAGTTGAGCTTTGGTTGATCTAACAAAAAAGCACAATAAACTACGCCAAAATTTGAACTAATCATATAATTGGTTGTTGACTTTGAGTTTGGGGGCTATTTGGTCAAGCATTTGTATGGTAAAATAAAAGGGACGCATGTGTTTTGAAATATTAGGTATTTGGTTGGTTGAAAAACGAATCTAAGTGGTTGATACATTTGGAATTCACCCTTCACTTAATTTTGAGTGTATTTGAAANGTCGTTTGTATTGTAATAATTAAATCTACTTCTAAAATTAGTAACTTTAATCTTAAGATTACTCGAAGTTCTTCTTGGATACATGCCAAGCTTCAGTGAGCTTTGGTTGATCTAACAAAAAAGCACAATAAACTACGCCAAAATTTGAACTAATCGTATAATTGGTTGTTGGCTTTGAGTTTTGGGGCTACTTGGTCAAGCATTTGTAGGGTAAAATAAAAGGGACGCATGTGTTTAGAAATATTAGGTATTTGGTTGGTTGAAAAACGAATCTAAGTGGTTGATACATTTGGAATTCACCCTTCACTTAATTTTGAGTGTATTTGAAATTTGCTCAAATAAAGCAAACTCCAAATAGATCATTGTGCGAACACCTCCAGAAACGAGAAATGTCAATTGTGCCCTGCCATGTTATATGCCACGCCACCCAATGCCTCCGCATTCAACATGCCTGATAACATCTGCCCCCACGATGATTGACCTCCACCTCTCCATCCACCTAGCCATTGCAACACTTCCTATAAACCTCCACCTCTGACATCTGCCTCCCTTCATGGAAGCCTCCCAGCAACCACACAAAGGGGGTGCTTGGCCGCAAGGAGGATTCAAGTTAAATAGGATTTAGTAAATCCAGTAAACCCGGACTTATTAAATATATACCAGATTTACTAAATCCAAATATCATTAAATCCAAAATAATATTTGGATCAATTAAGATTAAATCCAATTAAATCTATTTGAGGTGTTTGGCATAAATCTATTTGAAATATTGTTTTCTTGTATTAAATCCATTAAATCCAACTAATAAGTGGATTTAGTAAATCCCAATTTAATAAATGGAACAAGCAAAAATTGAATTTAACTTAACGACGAATTTATCTAACGTATTTATGGTGTTTGACCGGATTTAAGTTAAATCCAACTGAAATCATGTTTAAGTATCTTACCAAACACCTTCAAAATGTTGTAACCTAATTATTTATTTTTTTTATTTAAATTTATTTTGAGTCCAATCAAACACACAGAAATAATCACTTTAATTCATTTTACACTACATTTGAAATTATCTGAATTCCAAATGCTTGGTAACAAACCCTTAAAGCTAAAAAATTATGAAGCATGCCAATGATATTATAATTTATTAGATTTATAACGGCAATCTCTAACAGCTATTACTTATTATTTGATCTCATTCCCTCTTTATGTATTTTCTATTTGTTTTATTCCGCTTTATTTATTTCCTTTGTTGTGTCTATGGCAATTGGGTTCAAATAACTCTCCTATCAAAAATATTATGCTAGTTTTAAACTAACATGGTATCAAAATCATAATTCGAAAATTAAAGTTGTTGCCCTTGTCGTAGGCCAAAACCAGCCACAGCAGCATGACATCTGCCAAATCCAACACTAAGGATTAAGTCGTCGACACTTTCCTTCTCGAAAAGCTTTGCAAATAGAGTTGCCAATAAAGATTCGACCAAATTATATGCAAATTTTACCAGTGTGGAGATCTTCTCCACCGTTATCGGAATACAATCATTGAACAGTATCGAAGCAGCGAGGCTGCGAGCTTGTTCTCCGATTAACATTGGTGAAGAGCGATCACGATTCTTCTGGATCGAATGATAAACTCCGTCGGATGAATGGAAATTCAAGCGAATTTTTTGTATCCGAACAGAGATGCCGCCGCACTTTGATTCCCTTGAAGCTCAGTTAACCCTTCAAGGTTGTTTCCAATAGTTGTTTTAAGTGTTATTTCCCTGTAATAAATTTTTTTATTTTCAGCTGTTGTTTTCAAGATTGTTTCCAGAAACCAAGTCCTCTCCAGCTGACCCTTCAGGGCTATTTCCAGCTGTTGCTTTCAGGGTTGTTTCCCTACAGGATCATTTTTCCTAGCTGTTGTTTTTAGGGTTGTTCCCAGCAGCCAGGTCCTTCCTCGATCCCTGGTCTGCCATTGTCCAACCAACAAGATCATGCTCAACCCTCTTTCAAGCACCCCGGACTGATCACCCCACTTGTGATTACTGTCACAAACTCAAGTGACAAGTGTTGGAAGCTCCACGGGGAACCTGCATACAAACATTCCGTCAAATCCTTCGCTGCCCAGGGTCTCACTACGGCATCTGAATCCTATTCGGAACATTCTAGAATCTTCAGATTCTTTTGAAAGTCAAATGGAGCACTTAATCAAGTTGTTTGGATCCAGTCAACTCTCTTTTGAGTCGTCGACTTCCAACATTTGTCAAGGTACCAATCCTATGACACTTACTTCCATTACCCCTTTTAGTTCATGGATCATTGATTCAGGTGCCACATATCACATGACTCGAAACTTATCAAGTCTTCTCGGCATATTGTCCTTGCTTAGAAAAAGATACTCTTAAAATTACTGACAGATCTCAAAGTTTCATTGCTGATAAAGGTCCTATTATTTTAACAACAGGACTAACTCTGAAATCTATATTACATATGCCTCTGCTGAAATGTAACATTTTTATCTGTCAGGTAAACTGACATATGACATTGACTGCATTGCTCATTTTTCCTCTGATGTTTGTGTTTGTCAGGATTGTCGTTTGAGGATGATGATTGGAACTGTTAAGCGGGTTGGCAGGCTTTACTTCTTCCAAGAAAAAAACACGGTGAATCACGACACTCCATCCAGTAGTTGCAGTTTATCCCAGTCCACTGAATGCCCCATTATGTTGAAACACTATTGTATGGGTTATCCTAATTTCCAATATCTAAACAATTGTACCTATTGATATTAACTACGAAAAATCTTTTTTAATTTCAAATATGAAACATATCAATTAGTTAAACATTATTGTATTTTTTATTCATCCTATAATTACACACCTTCCGCTCATTTCTCTCTTATTCACAGTGACTTATTAGGACCCTCTCGCACTCCTACCTATACCAATAAACGGTGGTTCATTATTTTAATTGATAAACATAATCGCATGACATGGGTCTGCTGTCACTTTTAAAAACTCCACACTTTTATTTTGACCCAATTCAAAACTTTCAATCAAATCCTTCGAACTGACAATGGTCGTAAATTTTTTAACTCTTTATTATGAGAATTCTTGGCAAGTAAGAACATCCTCCATCATAGCTCTTATACTGACACTCCTCAACAAAATGAGGTAGCCGAGAAAAAAATCGACATCTCCTCGACGTTACTCTCTTTATTATGTTTAACTCTAATGTCTCAAAATGTTTCTGGAATGATGTCATTCTTACCGTCGCTTATATCATCAATAGAGTTCCCTCCAAAATTCATAGTTTTCGTACCCCTTTAGCCTTCTTGTGATCGTGCTTTTTCTAAAAATCGGGTCATCTCCACTTTAAATTCCAAAATTTTTATGTGCGGCCTTTGTTCATAACACAGTCCAACTCAGAGTAAACTTGATCTCATGTCCATAAAATGTGTTTTCCTATGATACTCTATCACTCAAAAGAAGTATCGGTGTCTTGACCCTACCACAAATAAGATCAATGTGAATATTGATAACTCTTTTTTTTGAAATTTTTTCCTACTTTTCAAACTCAACCTTTAGTTAAGGGGAGCTAGAGTTCTTGGACAATGTTCCTTATCATAGTCCTGTGGATGTTCCCCTAACGTCACCTACTATTAAGGTACAATTTGTTCCATTGGTTCCACCCACCTCTCATACAGCCAAAGAGCCCTCTATCCCTTTGGTTCCACAAGCACACCCTCCCAAATCTGTGTCTACACTCGACGCACTCGCTCTGATGCACCAAATTTGGATCCTCCGGACGACATCCCCAGCACTACTCCAACTCCAAATAAGGAAGTTGGTTCCTCTAGTAAAGTACACAATTAAACATGTTCTCTTATCCCGTGGAAAATTGTCTCTTTTCGCAGATTAACGTCAACCAACAGAGCATTCGCTAGGGCCCTGAGCAATCATTAGCTTTCATCTACTATTGAGGCTGCCTTAGCAGACCCGGCCTGGAAAGCTACTGTCATGGAAGAGATGAATGCCCTTCGGCGGAACAATAAGTAGGACATTGTTGATATTCCTCGAGGTAAAAAAACTATGGAGTGTCAATGGATTTTCAACACCAAATTCAATTCTGATAGATCCTTTGAACGCAACAAGGCACAATTAGTCACCAAAGGGTACTCACAGACCTGTGGAGTTGACTAAGGAGATATTTGCTCCAGTGGCTCAGCTAAACACTATTCGGGTCTTGTTGTCCCTGACGGGGAATCTGGATTAACCTTTATTTCAGCTAGATATCAAGACTGTGCTCTTGAATAGAGTGCTTACAGAAGAGATATACATGTCTCTCCCTCTTGTCGTTCACTCTACTGCCTCCAGAGAGCAAGTGTACAGGCTACGAAAGTACTCCTATGAGCTAAAGTAGCCCCCAAGAGTCTAGTTCGGCAAGTTCACAAAAGTGGTCATGGGTCATGGTTTATTGAATGCTCAATTGGATCACACTCTTCTTCCGGTCTTCGTCCAATGGTCATGTAGATATCCTTATTCTCTATATTGATGATATTGTTCTTACAGGTAACGATCTCTCAGCATTGGAGTTCTTGAAAGACATCTTCCTCGTCCTTTGAAATGAAGGACTTGGGATCTCTCTGGTACTTTTAGACATGAAAGTGGTTTGGTCATCTCAGGGCATTTGTCTGTCTCAAAGCAAAAATGTGATTTATCTCTTAACAGATAACAAACTTCTTCTGTGAAAACTAGTGGATGTCCTTATGAATCTCAATGAAAAATTAACTGACATTCTCAATGTTGTGCCTGTAAATAAGACTCATTACCAGCATCTACCTTGCCAATACACGCCCTGAAGTATGTCACGCAATTGGTATAGTGAGTCAATTCATGCATGATCCCAATGAGTATCATCTTCAAGTTGTTCACCAGATTCTCCACTATTTGAAAGGTACACCGGGCTTAGCTTTGTTTTTCTCTAGTCGAACCTCTCGGACTACTGTTACTTATATAGATGTTGATTGGGTCGGGTCGGTTCATGATCGACGTTCCACCTCATGGGAAAATCATGTCACGTGGAAAAGCAAGAAATAGTTTGTAGTTACCCGGAGCAGTGCTACATCTGAATTTCAATCCATATCCTTGGGGATCTGTGAAACACTCTAGTTACACATCATGCTCTATGAACTTCGTATGTCAACATCCGTCCCGCAGCAGCTATTCTGTTATAATAAGTCCGCCATCAGCATTGCTCACAATCCAATCCAGCATGATCATACCAAAAAAGTAGAGATTGACAAACTTTTCATTAAGGAAAATATTCAGTCAAGGGAAGATTGTGTTCCTTTGGTACCATCCAATGGATTGTGAAGCTAGTTTCATTGTAGCGGCTACAGAAGCTAATTTCATTAACTCAATCTGTGAACACTAAATCAATAAAAAAAATCAAAACATTCACTTTAGATGCCTCCTGACGTCGAAGTTAACCAAGACCACAATAGGAAAAAGAAATAGATGGTTACAATCAAACATTGGCTAGTTTGTTGGGTAGTGGAGGTAGGTGGCTGAAATGGGTTTGTGGTTGAATGGGACAACAAAAGGAAGAATTGGAATTGCGTTGGCAGCAAAGCGGGGGGCTGGGACAGTAAGGGTCAGCGCGAAGGAGAAGGGAAGTGGAGTGTTGTCTGATGCAGGGTAGCAAGTGAGGACTGCGAGTTAGGCGACAGCAAGTCGGAATGATGATTGGACAGCAGGAAAACAACAGATTTATTGTTTTTTCGAATGGCGCCAGTAATGGTTGATGATTGGGAGTGATGTAGGAAGGTTGGAGAAAGATGGAGGTTGTTGTGCGAGATGGTAGTGAGGTGTTGAAGGGATGTTGTAATGTAGGAACTGCAAAAAATAGCCAAAATAGGCAGTTCTGCACGGCTGCAGTAGGGAAGGGACAATCAGAAACGATGTGGGAAGATGTGGAAGGGGTATGAGGAGATAATCACCACCTCAAGAGAGAGATACAGCAGAAATACCACTCGATCGCTCATATACAGCCCTCAAAAAGAGAACTGATGCTAGCAGTTGCCCTAAACAAACTCATGCATAATAACTCTCATCTGCATCCAAATACAACACATATATAGAAAATGACTACAAATGAATGAAAGGAAATGAAGAAACTGGCTAAAATTAGAAAGGGAATAGGAAAAGAAATGCTCGGTTCGGTCCTCACATGACCGCAGGAGCCGCGTCCCTCTCTTAAGCGGGAGAAACTCCCGCATTAGTCTCCCAGGGTTTAAGAAGCTTCAACTTCATCCATTGAAACGTCTATCTCCTAGTAGTATGGAAACAGATCAAACACGTTGTAAGTAGTAGGTAGAAATGTAGCAATCTCCCACTATGTTAATCCTTCATGTGAAGCTGTTACAAAGCACATCCTGGTAAAATAAGTATGAATTCATTTTGGCAAAACATGAGCGCAGTTGCATGTGGATGGGTATCCTCACAAACCAAGCCTTAAGTCATCAAACCCATAATTGGCTTCTTCCACTCCTCGTCTCGTCTAAATGTATCTGACAAACAAATATGTAAAGATGATTCAACTCTGGGATGACATAATTAGCAGCTCTAACTAGCAACCACTCAGGAAATGCATCTTCTTCTCTCTAAAAGGAACTAGATCCCCTTGTAGGATGTTATTTCCTGCCAAGTTCCTAAGGCAATTTCCAACAATGTGGGGTCATCCCTCAAGTCTGATCATATGTTTGTGGATACACTGTTGAATTGACTACACTAACCAAATAACACCATATGATCCTCGATAAGTAGCTCAAAATGTTCTCATCTCTGATATGTTAACCTCTCTCTGTAGGGACAACTCAAGAGGCAGATTATATATCTAAAAATTCTAAAATCTTCTTATCTAAAGGTACATTGTGTCAACTATAAGCCCCTCAAACTCATTGCCCTTTTGGACATCCAATGACAGCCATATTGATGCTCCTCCTAACTCCTGCAATAATGTAATTTGATACGCCACAACCTCATACTCTGCATGAACGTTTATTACCTTAGCTCATTACCTTCTAGCACCACTAAGATTAATTCAATTGGAGTCTCTCTCCTGAGTTCAGTTGAAATCACAGTGTTTATTCCCCGTATGCTAGAAGTTGAGAATCCTTTATAATATTTTCATCCTCTCGTTGATCACTATGTATTACTTCAACTTAAACACTTCTAAGCCGGGATGGATTTGGGAATGCGGATCGGTTCCCTCTACTCTTCACTTTCAACTCATGTCACCAAAGGCGGGGTCAGCTTGGATTTTCACCTAGGTATACTCCAGATGTACAATCTTGGGGTTGAACCAAGTCTGTAAGATGTAGTGGCCACCTGGTGATATGGTCTCTCCACTTTTGAAGATGGGATCTTAACATCAAGTCTACAATGAGCTTGTAGAAACTAGCAATGTATCTCTCGTTTCATCTTTAAACCATGTAGTAATTTTACTCTCCCTTTCTCGCTGTCGGAGAACCTTCGAGTTCATTCACCACTGAAATGGCGGTAGTTTCACCATCCGTTTGGTGGAGTGCATGGCACTCAAAAACACATTTCAAGGTCTACAGTCACTCAATAACCTAGTCCAGATCCATGTGGCTGTCGAAATATGACAAATCCACATTTACTTCAAAATTTGAACTTCTCCAATATTTCATGATAAATTTCTGGGATGGTGGTTCTTCATCTCGGGGATCGAATGGAATTTTCTTACCCCTTAGAACAGTATTCTTTCCTCAATTTCATTGAGAGGTTGTAGCACTCTGCAAAGTTGTCATTGTATATTTTCCATGGTAAACTCCTAATCGATATTTGTACTCATCTCCTCGGAGGCATGATTAGGGTTTGGGTATGAATAGATGAAAGTGTGCATAACGAGGATGTTGGGTGGGGAAAGAAAATTTTGATAGGGTGGAGATGAGTTTGGGTATGGTAGATGATAGAAATCTTAGGGTAGAATTAGGGTTAGGCTAGCTTGAAAATCAAATGATATCAAAGTTAACTAAAACCAGAATAAAAAAAGCAAATAATATTAATTAAAGCTTACAATCAAACACGCTTGAAAGGGAAATTATAACAAACACGACACAAACTTACATTGAGGCTGATCTTGGGGTGGTGGAGGTCGGCTAGGTCGTCGGGGGAATAGAGGTAGGTGGTTGAAATAGGTTGTGGGTTGTTGGGACAACAAAAGAAAAGTTTGGAATTGCATTGGCGGCGAAGCGAAGGGCCGGTAAAACAAGGAGAGCGAAAGAGAAGGGATGCGGACTGTAAAACAGCAAGAGGAGTGATGTCCAGCGTCGGTGGGGCTGTAAAAGAACCAATGCACTAGATGAACTCGAACTGGACTCAATTAAGACTCGATCTTGTTCGTCCAAATTAGTAAATAAACAAACTTGAATAATTTTTTAAAACTCGAATCTTAAATGACTAATGTGAACATAGTCGAACTTATTCTTTTATGTTCACAACAAACTCGTTTGTTGTTCAACAAATAACTTATTAAATACTCAATATGAAACTCGAATGTAACTCGTATCATATATGATATATTATTTAAACAAAATTTGATTAGATAAAATTTATCTAATTATAAATTCAATAATAATATAATAATTATATATTTATTTTATTATCAATTATTAACTACTTGAAAATTAATATGATAGAATTATAAAAGTGAACATCACTTTTGTTTATTCTTTTTTATTATGTTTGATCTGATTGCCTTTAATTTTCTTAATTATTTTTATAATTGATGAATGGTTTCATATTATAAGTTACTTTGTAATATAGTTCATTATATTTTTTTTTGTTCTTGTTTCATTTAAAGGCCTTCATTTTGAGTATATCTAAAACTAAATGCATGAAAAGTAATTTTAGTAGTAGTAACTCTAGTTGTATAGTTGTAACTATGGCGATCAAATCATTAAGAAACGTGAACATTGTAGATATTTTGGGTCTATTGTTCAAAGTAATGGTGCTATAGATGGGGATGTTATTAGTAGAATTCAAATTGGTTGGTTGAAGTGGAAGAATGCATCGGGCCTATTGTGTGATAGAAAAGTACCATTTAGACTAAAAGGAAAATTTTATAAAATGGTTATGAGACCTGCAATGCTCTATGGCGTAGAATATTAGCCTTTAAAAGAGAAGCATAAAACAAAATTAAATGTTGCTGAGATGAGAATGCATGGGTGGATGAGTAGTTTGACACTTGGAGACAAAATACGAAATGAATATGTTCGTGATAGGGTTGGTGTAGCTCCAGTGGTGGACAAGATTAGAGAGCCGTTTTAGATGGTTTGGTTACATTAAACGTTGGTCATTTGATGATCCTGTTAGGAGAGTAGATGTTTTAGATTCGACTTATGTTAAGAAAGACGGGGGTAAAACTAAAAAAAAATGTGCATATTGTATAAAAAATAATCTTAATCTATTAGAATTAAATGAAAATATAACATTCAATAAGACGCAATGGAGAAAAGGATTCATGTAGTCAACCCCACTTAGTGGGATAAAGGCATGTTGTTATTGTTGTTTCAATATTTTTTCTCTATTTTAAAATTCATTTTTGTGAGTATATATCAATTATAGACATTAGATGACAGCACGTGGGTTAAATCATTTGCTTATATGATTTATTCAATTCTTTATTTATTTAGATATGTATATTTAATATTTTATATGAAAATCTAGATACTGGTTTAAATGTTTAGCTCGTTTAAATACTTATTCACATATCATAAACAAATCAAGTTCAAACATTAAAAATTTTAAAAAAGTTGAGCTTGAACAATATGTGAAAGCTTGACAAAAGCTCAAACTGAACATGAATAAATTATAATTGTACCAAGCTAAGTCTAAATTAGGAAATACTCAGCTTGATTACAGCCCTAGGTGCAGGAAAGCAAGCGAGTACTGCAGGGACAACAAAATATGTTGCAATCCAGGCGGCAACAAATCAGAATGATGGTTGGACAGAGGGAAAATAATATAAGCAAGAATCGGCGACTGGGAATGGTGTGGGTTGGGGAAGGATGGAGGCGTCTGTGAGGGATGGAAGCAAAGAAGGGAAGGGAGGCTATCTGCAGGAACTGTAGAAAACAGCCAAAAAAGGCTTCCAGTAGGTTGTAACAGAGAAGAGGTTGTCGGGAGCGTTGTGGGAGGATGCGGGAGGATGCGGAAGGGGAAAAGAGAATATAATCACCGCCTCGACAACGAAATACAGTCAGAACACTGCTCAATCCCTCAGATACAACTCTCAATGGGAGAAAACAAATGTCGGTGGTTGTCCTAACCAAACTCACGCAAAAAAACTCCCCTATAAGCCCCTTATAAAACACATAGGAAAGGACTATAAAGGAACGAAAGGAAAGGGCACTAGTTAAAATTGGCAAGGAAACAAAGAAGGTCGGTAGGTTCAGCCTTTACGCGACCGCGGGAGCCGCATCCTGCTCATAAGCGGGAGACGCTCCACGCAATCTTCTAGTCATCGCTTTATGACTAACCAATTAATCATACAAACTTGATATCATAATCATTAATTAGCACCATCCTATAGAACCAATAAGACAAATAAACCACCCTAATCATTAATTAATGAAAATTAGGTTAATTTGTCTCTTATTAATCTAATTAACTTAATCATTAGCTATAACCCAAGTAACTAGTCCAAATAATCTATAAATTATCTAATGTGTGACAAATTATTATCTTAATCATTAAGTAATAAAATTTAATGAATAGTTTAATAATGAGCTCCTCATAATAGGTCGACTAAATTTTCATACTAGAGGCTCTTTAGTATCATCATTTAGCCAACCAATCCTAAAACAGTTTAATCGTACTAAGACCCCTATCTTATTGCTGAACTAAGGCAAGAAAAAGTAAAACTTGAACCAAAACAAAACAATAATTTATTCCACTTCATATAGAGTTCACCAATGCATAGTAATACCACCACAAAAAATTTCAAAATCCCAATTTTTTTACAGAATACTATATTTCGAATTTAAAACTCATGCATATAAGCCCTAAATTTTCAGTATGACCTAAGTTAGTCAACAGTTAAGATAAATCGTAATAACTCACAACATAAGGAAATCACATTTATTATAATAAAGAGAGGTACCAAGAATTCCTGTATAGTAGGAAAGAGGCACATCGGTATACTTAATTTTGATCAAACTGTCAGGTGCTTCTATTAGACTATATTCCTCCCATCCAGTTATTCCCCATACCAAATCTCCAGCTTTGAAGTTAGGGTGTCCAGAGTCCACAACTCTCCCAACACCATAGCCCGTTATAACCTGCAAATTAGCAAAATAAATTGGACATATTTCAGCATTTGGATAATCATCCTCAAAAGCAACACTATTCCAAAAAAATTGAGATTTGACCTGAGGAAATTTAGACATTAAGAGATTAGAAAACAAGTGATCGGACACATCTTTCATTAGCATCATGTCAAACCTTAACGATATTGCAATTAATAACTTTGGGAATGGCTTATATGTAAACATAAAACAGGTAAAGGCTTAAAGACAAATTATTTAAAATGTTAGCCTTGGCTCAATAAGCATGCATAAGTAAATACATGCAATCCTTAATAAAAACAATAGTTTTGTTAAATAAAACCTGAATGAGTGAGAGCAACAACAAAGCACAATAAAGAGAAAAAAACAGCAAAAAAAAAAAAAGCTTAAAATAGAAGACAAAAAGAGTAATGTCAAAAGTCTCCCGACTATTTACATGTTGTCATTTTAGTACTCGAGTATATAAAAGTGTCAAATTAATCTCAAACTTCTTAAATTGAGGCTGAAATAGTACCCACTACGGAGTAAATTGGCACTTTTATAAACTCTGGGACTAAAATGACCCCCTACAAAGAGTTAGGGGACTCTTTTACACTTTCTCTCTTATCAACCTTCTCGCGTACGATAAATTCTTGAAGAGATTTAAAAATCATGCCCTTGTGGTGCTTTTCTTCGCTTTTATTCACTCATTTGGTTGTAAATATTGGGCCCATTTGAAAAGTGATGCCCATCTTGCAAGCTGGCTTAAAATTATAGTATTGTAGTGTTTTTTATTTCATCCCCTTGTATTTGGCAAATCAAACCTTGAAACAGCTTGGCATTTGTTGTGGCTTTTAAACTAGATATAAACTATGGCAAGTTGGGCATCGAAGTGGAACTTAGACATTAAGAAGTTTAAAACATATCCAAATAGTCTAGTTGTGACATTTAGGCTCTACTTGGCTTGAAGGTATTGAAAGGAATATAAAAGTATTATTCTTCAAAAGCTCATCTTAGGAGTCTAGCTTTAATGCAATAATGAGATAATTGAATTTAATCAGCAATCGTTGTGATTTACATTTCCCTTCCTCGCAATAAATAAAAATTAAATTTCTAACCAATTAAATAAAAATTACAGTTCACTCACTATTTCATCGACCAAAAGCCAAACAAGTGAAGAAAAAGATATCTAATTTTTTTTTTACCATTTATGTTTTCATTTCCTCTCTTTCAATTGCTTCAAACCAAACAGGCCTTACCGTTTTCGGGGGAAAAAAAGGAAAGAAACAGATGCCACTCAATTCGTTCACTGCTCTAAATACCACAAAATCAACAATTTCACTTTTCATACATTTAATTAGAAAAAAAAATTAAAAGAGGTATTATCAAAAGATGTGGATCCCCCTGAATTATTGCTTTCACGCCCAACCAAATCAGCAAACGAAAACCAAAGCAGCTATTAAATATATAAAAAAAATTCATACATCGACTTTCTCCATATGGACAACAGAAACATGGAGAATGATTGGTCAACTAGGGCTTACGTATCCGGGGGTGAAAGGCCCAATGTAGCTTTTCACCACCGGTTTCGACATTCTTCCCCTCATATAGGGATCGCAGGAGAGGTAGAGAATCTTGACGAGAACTGCAGCGGAGCCAGGGGGAACTTTGAGCTCGATGTCAGAGGAGATAAGGACCATGTCGCCTTCCCTGGGATACCCCGTCACGTAGTCCTTGAGGATGATCTTCTTGTTGCTCACCTTCTCGGCTGCCATCTCACAAGCGGAGAAAACTAGTAGAAATCCGAGTTTCGTGCTCACCGAAGCAGCTCAGGCTTTGTTTGGGAATACTTCGTCGCTCAGAAAGCCCTTTATGCGGAAGCAGCTGTCCGCGGCCTGCATTTTTTAGTTGCATTCGAAAATATTTCCTTCGGTGCCTTCTCCTGTCCGCTCTTCGGTGCCTTCTTTTCTCTCCGCTACCCTTTGTCGTCTCTGACCTCTTTGGATTACAGGTAGGGAGGTTAGAGCCTATAACGCGGTTATAATCTCCTAAAATTTTTCCTCTAATTTACAGACGTACGCAACTCTGTGTACTGTCTTATGTACTCAAATTTTCTTTGGGCATTCCGTTGTTATATAAATTATTCATTTAACTAAAAAAGTCTGCAAATAAAATGTTTACAAAACACACAAATCAAACAACTAAACAGTTTATCCACAACATATGCAGAATAGTCATTTATTCATAATCAACTGTTTTCTAAACGCACAAACCAAACAGTCAGCCAGCTTATCTGAATCAACTGTTCTTCAGCAAATTATCAAGATAAGTTGTTTATTAGCATAAGCTTAATTTGTGTTTTTTTGTAAACAGCTTATTTATAATTTTTTTTAGTTGAATTAATAGTCTTTATAGCAGAATTTGTTATTTTCTCAACAAAATTAGAGATCAAATGTTAAGAGAGTGGTGTTACATTTATATAACTCAAATATATCTGATCACATCAAACGAGCAAAGTTACGCATACCAAAAATAAAATGCACATTCACATACTAATATGAAGTATAATGAGACAAAAAAAAAGAAAAAATAACATATCAAAATAATAAGGAAAAAAATTATAATGTTGACTTTAAAATGTAGCAGCATATCATGGCCCATGCTGCCCGGCTTTGACACTTCAGAACCCTAAACGAACCTATCTGACTGGGATGCAGTAGAAAAGGAAACACTCGAATCAGATGCGGTGTTTTGAAATTTTGAGATCAACAAACTCTGAATAGCGGTGTCCAGCATATGAAACACAACCCCACTGTAATGTTAAGAGATCAACATTGGATCTATAATCCAGAAATATAACCGAAGGAGAAAGAGAGCGAGAATAATTCCAAACGGTGAAATCACCTCCATATTCACCGAAAAAAATGGATTTACATTTGCACGATAAATATTCGTCAACCCTAAACTGGATCTACTAAACAGCTCCATATTTGCCTATAATTTCCACAGAAGGAACGCCCAGGAGAAACAAAAGAGGAGATGCGGGATTGGGAGAGAGGAGGGAAGAGCACAGGGAGGAGCGCCTGGAGGAGAATAGATCTTACGTGCAAAGCGACTTCGGCCAAGGAGGCAGGAGAGGAGCTCGGAAAGAATCCTTCGAACAAAAGAGGAGATGTGGGACTGTTTCGAGTGCAGGGGAGTAAAACCTAGGAGTCCAAACGCAAATCGCTAGGATAGACCCGCGATCCGCGTGTAATGCAAATTTAAAAACTTGGTTTCCACATACACGACTCCACTGCGAGAAACAAACACGGAGGCGGCGTTTTAAAAATGCCGCCACGCCTATAAACTGCCCCAAACGGTCCCTTAACTTAACTTCGGGAGTCAAATTTTATGTCACCTGTAACTGCGGTCATACTAATAATTAATTAAAAACAAATCAAAAAGTTAAGACCCGACTCGCCCGTTCGACTAACTCGCTTTTAGAGTATCTAATCTTTTAATCTATTATGCTTCCGTGAATCTCGAAGATTCCTCCTTTTGGTCTATACCATTGTATCCCTAACTCAAACTCTTGCTACTTGGCACCCTGTAAGTACTCTTGTGCTCACCGAAGCATCGCAGACATTGTTGAACCCTCGCGGTACACAGAATTTATCCCGTCTTTCTACTTTGATCTACTCCAAATAAATTCACGCAGTACTCCCCCATTACTCCCGCGGTAGCCCTCAGAGTACCCCCGTAATAAACTCTCATGAGACCCCTGCAGTACCCTGAATGTACTCTCCTAATATTTCTCGCAGTACTCAGAATTAATCCTGTAGTACTCTGCAGCAACACCCAATAAACTCTTGCAGTGCTCTAAATAAATTCTCATGACTCTCATAGTATCATGAATGTACTCTCAAAATTTCCTGCAATACTCCTACAATAGTCGTCGCAATACCCACGTAGTAAACTCCTGCAAAACCCCTGAAGCACCCTGAGAGTACTCTCAAAATATTTATCGTATTACTAAAAGTTAATCTCGCAGTATTGTGGAAGTACTCTTGATAAAATGTCGCAGTACACTCGAAGTAGCACCCGCATAAACTCCCGCAATGCTCTCGAAGTAGCCCCCAATAGTAATCTCGTTAATCTCGCGGTGCTTGCACAGAAACGTGACCTTTTTTTGAGTTATTTACAGGTTATGTCTATCTTATTTTAATGTCATTCGAAGTTTATTATTCCTCTTTTTTTTTCTTTGCTCTCCAGACTACCTTGGAAATAAAACTGATGTACATATTAACTTGGAAATAAAGCTGACGCACCTCCATACTCCATATTATTAATGAATTATTCTCAACCTATTCCTTGGTCATTCGCCATCTTTCCAAACGAAACTTTTTTATGATTTATCTCTAAGTTCTTTCCGAGTTATCTCTGGACTATTATAATATAGTCTGGTGGTTATTAAAAGGAAATTATTGTTTATGCTCATCATTATCTTAAATTCAATCATTAAAGCATTCATACTTACAATTGGTTGCAGATTAAACAAGTTCACCGTCAAATAACATAAATCATACAGTATTACACGAATTGATGAAACCTTAGCTTCGACACTAACCTTCCAACACCAGAACACTGGTGAAACCCTAGCAAATTGACGATAGGAGCTCTTTAAATCTATCTCGCGGAAGCCAAAAAAGTTATCGACAACCGTGTTTCAATAGGCGAGAAACTCCAGAAGTCGAATTAGTCGAAAGGGCAGGTCGGACATTAACTTTTTTGTTTTTTTTAAATTACTTCAAGAGTGGGACCAACATTACACGTGGCAAAAACTCATTTGACTCTGTATGTCACACAGAAGTCCGGACTGAAAATTTTTGCCCCAGATAGAGAAGACGGAGAAGATGGAGATAGAGATGCTTGCCCTTCGTGAGGGGATGTCAACTTTTTGGTGAAGCTACATGACATTTGGGAGGCATCTTTCGTGTTTTGGGCTCAAACTGAAATAATAAAAGCTAATCATTTTAAGTTACGAGGTGAGGTTTTTTATAAGCATCTACGGCAAATGATAACCTTATAATTTTTTTTTCATATTAACTTCAGACTGATGCATGTAATCGATTAGTTTCTGGAAGTAAATAAATAAATATTAAATTTATTTATTTTGAATTATGTGTCATTGATTAGCCTTAATTTTGTGTGGTTTCGGAGTTGGAAAAGACTTTTTTGTTCATGCGACTATTTGACTTTCTCAAACTCCTTATAAATAGGGGTGAGAGCTTTAAGACCTCTCACATGACTTATGTTCTTCTTTATGCTTTTCTTTCGCTTTGTGAGTTCTAATGGAAAGTAAATACTCTCAAGAGCTTTTTGGTTCCATTTCTGCATTTTTGAGGCGGTTATTGTGATGACAGTCGTCTTTGATGTGTTGGTGAAGCCTCGAGCGGTAAAACATGATGAACAAGTGACAAACGATTATGGGAATGATCTTGTATTCTACTGCGTTCAGTTCAAGTGTGGCCTTTGACTACTACTCTATTTGGAACGGTGGGCGTTCTTTAGCCAATATTGGTTTATCCCTGCTCATATCATGTCAAAATCCATTGTCGCCATGATTGCATTCATTATTTTTTATCGTTGGATGATGATCCATTGGCCAACCGAACTCTTCACTTATTTCTTCTATTTCAAAAAAAAGGTTGAGATGGATTCATCATATTTTTGAAAAAAAAATATTACATTAGGAGTCCTGATGCAAAAGTATAATGTGTCCGGAGTAAGCATTATATGCATTAAAGTATAATGCATCAGGACTCCAATGAAATTGTGTCATGTGTCCGGAGTAAGCAGACTATGCATTAAAGTATAAAATTTTTTTTAGTGATATGTCGTGCGACGTGGCGAAATTTCATTAGAGTCCTGATGCATGCATTTCTGCATCAGAACTCCCAATGTAATATTTTTGTCCATATTTTGGGCTAACTCTCAACTTCTATTGCTCGAAATGGAAAATGAAAATAAGATCAAGGATTGGAAACTATGCTTCTTGGCCAACTCGAGTCCTGGCTGTTGAGGAATTCACATTCTTCCGGTTAGGGGTGTAAACGAGCCAAACACGAGCAAGCTCAGGCTTAGCTCGTGTTCGTCTTGTTTATATTTTGAACACAAAAAGTTTGTTCGTGTTGGGCTCGTTTGTTTAACGAGTCGAACACGAGCTGTTCGCAAACAAAGAGTCGTTTTGACAAGCCTAATCACATAGTCATAAGATGTTATTTGTTAGGACAAGATTTAAAAATTCTTGTTTATATTAAAACATCATTTAAATCTAATTTAATAAATTTTTTATTTTTTTAATGAATACTTCAAATTGATTATAATTCTTTGTTGCCTTGTTTTGAGTTAATTTTTTTTTAAATACTACTCATCAATATATATATATATATCCAAAATTAGCAGAACACGAACGAAGAATTCTTTATTTGTGTTTGACTCGTTAACTTAATGAACGAGCAGAACACGTTCTTCTTAACGAGCTAAACAAGAGCTGATCGCGAATAATGAGCTATTTTAACAGTCTTACTTCTTGTGGTTACCAGCGTGAAGAAAATAAAGACACTACTCAAAAACCTCAAAAAATTCTATGGAGAGTTGATCGAGGGACGAAAATTGCCTCTCCAACAAACCTCCAGCAGGAGGTAATTAATAAAGTAAAATGTCGAACAAATTTGAGAATATGACTGACGAGTTGTGGGAGGCTTCAGGCGATCAAGAAGCGTGAGGTGACTATAACAGAGACACCTGCTGCCAAGGCTGTTGAGAAAAAGCTACGGTCCATGGTGGCTTGTTCTCAAATTTCTTCCAAAGCTCGTCCTAAAAAGTTCACATAATTGACGAGTAGTATTTCAAGCCAAAATTAGCAGAACACAATCGAAGAATTCTTTATTTGTATTTGACTCATTAACTTAACGAACGAGAAGAACATGTTCTTCTTAACGAGCTGAACACGAGTTGTTCGCGAATAATGAGCTGTTTTAACAGTCTTACTTCTTGTGGTTATCAGCATGAAGAAAATAAAGACACTACTTAGAAACCTTAAAAAATTCTATGGAGAGTTGATCGAGGGACAAAAATTGCCTCTCCAACAGAACCTCCAGCAGGTAGTAATTAATAAAGTAAAATGTCGAACAAATTTGAGAATATGACTGACGAGTTGTGGGAGGCTTCAGGCGACCAAGAAGCATGAGGTGACTATAACAGAGACACATGCTGTCAAGGTTGTTGAGAAAAAGCTACGATCCAAGGTGGCTTGTTCTCAAATTTCTTCCAATGCTTGTCCTAAAAAGTTCAAGACTACATAGCTAGTGTTGACATTAATGGTGTGAAATTTATATTATTTACTTCTAAATTTACCTTCATTGTTCTTTGTTAGACGCAAATGACTATTGAATGGAAAATTAAACCTTCTTTCTCAGGTGTTGGTACCTCTAGGATCCAATGAGAAGATTCAATGAGGAAGTCCAGTGTGCTCATGTCAATCGATGCAGAAGAGGACAATTTAGTAGAAAGGTCAGTGGAGAGGTTACTGACTCCACAAACAACTGACTCCTTTTCTTAGATTTGAAAGAAAGGGGTGTTTACAAGATAAGCCTCCCCCGTCATTCTATCCAAGATCAGGTCTGAGGGTCACGAGGAGTTTTTGAGTTGTCTCATGTTGTTAAGGGGCATGCTTTTAACATTGCTTACACTTACTCTAGAATTCCTTCGCATCGTTCACAAGTGTAAGCCAAAAGTAACCCTAGTGCTGCACTTGATAAGTTAGTGTATTGTCTCTTGAGTGACTCATACATTCTCATGAGTGCACCTTCTAGAGAATGACTCTGGCTTCATCTTCCATCAAACACCTTTAAGTAGAGAGAAGTGTATGAATTTATGAAGAGTTTCCCTTCGATCATCAGGTACCGAGTGGTTTTGACTTTGAAGCACATTTGGTTGGTGGCACCATCCGATAGTTTTACCGTCTTTAAGTAAAGAATGTATGGATCCATCCAGTTTTTTGTTCCTTTAGTCTCCATCTCCATTCCTTTGAGTTATTTAATTATTAGCTAAATTAAATTTTTGGGTTGTCCCTACCCCAAGTGGATGCATTTAGATGAGAGTTCAACCACTTGATTCTTCTCCTGACTGAGATGCTTGATTATGAAGTTGACAAACTTTCGTATCTTCATCTTGGCTTTTGTGTGGTATTTGAATATCATTCGTCTCTCACTTCAAATTCTCTGTTGATCTGATTCACCACTAGTTATGAATCTTATTTCACTATAATATTATGGAGGTCCATTTTATAAGCAAGATGCAAGCCATCAATTAGAGCCTCATACTTCGTCTGATTGTTACTAACTACAAAATCCATGATGATTGAATGGTACAGATGCTCTTTAGTCAGATTACTTAAAGCAAGTTTGAGTTTTGCTCCTGCATGGTTGGAAGCTTTTTAGATATGTAAGGTCCATGTTTGGCTGTCGGTGAAGGTTCCTTCACGTAGCTTGCATGATTTGAAGAAGTTTACCAAGAAGTTTGTTATCGCTTGCATCTTGACTATCATCTTGGTACATAAGAGATATCGAACTCAACTGTCCACTTGACGAGCTGAACAGAATGCTCTAGTTGCGTGAGAATGAATTTGAGTGGATGATCAATAACAACCAGGATCAAATACATTTGGAAATAGGGTCGGAGCCTGCGAGTGAAAATAATGAAAGAGAAAGTTAGCTTTTTTCATAATTGGATACATGATCACATCACCTCTGAGGACTCAATTAGTTTTAAGGATTCGGTACTGCTTCCCAGTTCCTCTATGAGTATTGGACTGATGGTTTCAGGTTCGACACCAAAATAAAAAGAGAGCTCTTTAGTGAGCTTTGGGTTTTGGAGAAGTGATGACGAAGCTAGAGAATCGTTCAGGCTTTTGAATTCTTACTCACATTCAACCGACCATTCAAAATGTTTTTTTTTCCTTTATTATTTTGAATAATGTTGTGTATTTGTCACCCAATTTGGAGATAAATCAGCTAAGGCCTGCTATCCGACCAATCAATTTTTGTACCTCTTTGGTTTTCTAAGGTGAATGCATGTTCAACAATGCCTGTACCTTTTATCAGTTTGCTTTTATGCCTTCAGAGGTGATGAGATAGCCAAAAAGTTTGCTTGTTGACGTTTCAAAAGCATATTTTTTTGGATAAGTCCTATGTTATATTTTTTATGGGTTTAAAATATTTATTTTAAGTCATTAAGGTATTGTTCGGTCGATCAACCCTTAACTAATACATCATCCACATATATTTTAATATTTTTCTCTTTATGATTAGAAAATATTTCATTAATGAGATGATGGCATGCATCCCCAATATTTTTAAGCCCAATGGATATAACATTATATCAATATGCACCCTCATGAACCATAAATGTGGTCTTCTCTGCATCAATCAGGTGCATCTTTATTTGGTTGGATCAACAAAAAGCATTTAGGAAGCTCATCATATAATGATCAACCACTGAGTCTACCAACATGTCAATCCTCTACAAGGGATAGCTACCCATCGAGCACACAATGTTCAAGTAAGTAAAATCCACACATATCCTCCACTTGTTGTTGAACTTTTGTACCATCATAACATTGAAAACCCAGGTCGGGTATTGAACCTCCCAGTTTTAGCCAGTTTCCTTCAACTTTTACACCTCTTCTAAAATTGGTAAGGCTAGTGCTATAGTTGAAGACTTGAGCATTTATGCTTCATCAACCAAGTTGTCGAGTTGACATTCAATGGGTGGTAAGCAACATAGATTAATATCCCTAACATTTCCACTATTTGCCAAGCAAAGATACCTTGATGTTCCCAGAGAGTTTGGATCAACAAGCTTTTATACCCTACAACAAAATTTTCACTAATTAGAAAAAAAAAATTATCGAGCCCTTCGTCGGTTGTAGGTATTTCAAGGGTGTTATTGCTGGTCTTGAGACCCCCTTCTCGTCAGCTGTTGATGTCGAGCAACTCTTTCTTCAACCTGTCGAATGCTCAAAGGTAGCAGTTTAGGGACTTCTCCAAGTTTCCTCAAAAGGTTATGACCTTCCTTCTCTTGAAAATTCACGACCATGCAGTACATCTAGGTCACCGCCCAATAGCTTTTTAGTTGAGCATGACCAAACATGATGTTGTAAGTTGTTGGGGAGTAACCATAAAGTAATCTTTTGCACTTGTAAAATATTTATCACGTTGTCGGCTATTTTTTTCTTTTTTGAAAATAAGATTTTAAAATTTAAATTTAGTATAATATATAATGTAATTTAAATTTTGTAAAAATGGTGTGTATATATATATATTGTAAAATGATGAGACTGGGTAGACCTTATATATCTAATAGTTTAAATAGCTGAGCACAATACCATAAATGATATATCATCTCGAAGAATGAACATATCACTTATTAGTAGGCTTAACTATCTAAATTTAAAAGTTTATGACTCTGTTTTGGTCAACAAATTTTATAGTCGACAAATTTCTCTATCTAATACACAGATTTGATAGGGTTTAGATTAATCTAGGTTCTTAATTCCCTATAAAGGCAAGCCCTTATAGTTAATTACATCCCAAATGATTGGGGCAATTTGAGAAAACTCTCGATAACGATCAGAGGTTTCGTCTTCAAGAATTCAACGTTTATGTTTCCACGATTGCTTATAGGAAGAATCAAGTGGTATAGGTTCGAATATGAACAGTTATTTCCGGAATCCAGATGAGTGAAAAGTAAGAGATCTCGAAAATACTAAATGAGATTTAGTGACATCTCAAACTAACATATGGTTTGGCTTTACATATTTGAAAGAGAAACTAAATGATATTTATGTCCTTCAAGTTATTTAGATATTTGGGGCTTATATATACATTTCATATGTAAATGACCCGAGGAAATGTGAGGATTTATGTCTTACCGAACGACGACCTCAGAATTCAAAAAAGTTTAGGACTTATATCGTACGATATAAAATCGTAGAAAGTCCTAAAAGATAATGTAAGGATTTACGTCGTGTCATACGAACGACCTCAACGCCCTATAAGTATGTTATTTAAATCAATTGAAATCCAACCGAAGCTTCTTTTGTCGTCTCTCTGTTGTCGCCTATATTGCTGCCTGAAGGCTGATCGTCATTTGATGGCCTCGCCGTCTCGTTCCTAGAAGAGGAGAGAGAGAAGAATGAACACATCTAACTAACCTATTCTAAGTTATTGTTATTTATATGTTAAATAAAGTTTAAAACGTTGTTTTGTAATAATATTAATACGTATTATAAAAATTTGAAGATGTGTTGAAATTCAGAGTGTAGATTTTGGAAAAATCTCACCAAATAAAGTTTGATGCCGTCCATTTTGTTCGTCTCGGAATGACTTCACGATCCTTCAACATCTTGACCACGATCGGGTTTACCTCGCAAAGGCGCACAGAGAAATTTGTATGAAAATATTAGTCAACATAAGATTGTAAAAGCTCGTATAAGAATGCGCTAGGTACATGTTTATATTCTTGTGCAATCAAATTTATCAATTAAAGCAATGAATAAATTTCTTAAAATTATCCACACAACTTTAATGTTCGTATTTAATATTTAAATATCATGATCACATTTATCATCCAAGACCTCATATGTATATTATTATTATTGTTATTTTTATTAGTATTATACATGTTTTATTTTTATATATACAGGAAAAGTTAATGTTTAGATGATAGAAAGCTTATAGAAATCAAGATAAAAATGTTAGCAATGTATAGATATAAGGATATGATATATTTGGAAATAAATTTTGTAATTTAGGTGCTATAGCTATAAACATTCAAGTACAAGTTCATGTTGTGCATTTAAATGTTAAATATGAAAATGAATTGAGAAGAGTATCATTTGAAATTAGGTGTTAGATATGTAAATACTTTTAAGGATTTATAAATCTGTAATTTTTTTTGTTGAATTTAAATGTTGAAAATGAAATATATTAGAGTTGGATAAATCAGTAAGTATATTTATGTGTGTGTGTGTGTGCGCGTGTGTGCCGGTGTGTGTAATTAAATTTTGATATTATGAGTTTAAATAAAGCATGCAAATATATTTGAGATTATGTTTTATATGTAAACACATTATATTAATAAATTTATGCTCAAGTTTAATGTAAAATATATGTTAAAGTTAAAGAAACAATACAACATATTTTAATTTAGGTGATAAAGTATGTAAAAAAAATAATAATAAAGTTAAGGTACTACGTATGTAAATATATAGGAATTTGAGTGGTACGAATGAAAGTCTTCCCAAATATATTTATATTCAAAGCAAAATATGTTTATCTCCCGACGAATAGTTTCCAAATCACTTAGTACAAGTATTGAGTCAAATTGGAAGATAGAGGAAGCAAAAGAAGTAACGCTATTTCTCTATCAAGCACAACCTTTAGGCAAAGGGAACCAATTTGGATATATTTCTTCCTTGCATTCTCCAATCAAATCATAGAAGCTTCCAGGGATATATACTACTGAAGTATAGGAGAGATTGAACAATTTTGGACTCTCAATGTCGTCTAAAAGAAGCGAGCACTCAATGCTAGAGAGTTCTTCATTATTTAATTCTTGGACCGTGCAAACCTCCCGGCGTTGAGAAGGTTGATGAAGTCCTCGTTGCTTGCTACAAGCCGTCGGTGTCCAGTCCACGTGTCGTTGTAACTCGCAAGAATCACAAAAAGGAAACAAACAGGTAGACAAATTTCACGTTTAAACCAAAGAATTATACCATTATAATGAAGCATGAACAATTCTGAACGTAAACAATTTCTTTTTTTTTAATCCACTGATCAAAACAAGATATGAAATCTAAGTGTAATTCAAACCCATTTAAGCAAAGTAAGAGGAAAACATTCTTTTAGGATCTCAACCTATGTATTTCTTGGAAATTTAACTTTAACATGCTCGCAAAGATCACAAGTTAAATAATCACTAAGAATGACGATAGAATTACATGCATACCACTCAATTCTTACATAATTACATTTTTAACACTTAAACTTTACATTTATACATATATGTCACCTTAACTATGCATGAAAAGTATTTTTAATTTGAAATTTTAAAATGGTAATATTTTTATTTGATGTGAAAGATTTGAGTGATATTAATGTAAAAAGTAAAATTTAGGTGTTAGATATGTAAATACATAATAGTTGGATGCTATGCATGTAAATCTTCCTAAATCTATATATTTAAGTGGAATTTGTGTAACAATAAAATGAAGCAAAAAGAAGGGAAGCATACCTTCATCTCAGGACTTCAGGATATAAAAAGAAACAATTAGAAATTCTCAATAATGCATTTTCTTATGAAATTGTTGTGAGCTCCATAAGACTGCAAAAAGCTTTCGATCTGAGCAAATTGTAAGCCTTTCAGGCATTTCATCAAATAGTTTCTGTGCAAAGTCCTAATTCTTGGACTTCCCAAAGAAGCTCAGCAAGGGATTCTTGTGGATGGAAGAGGCGCAAAACCCACAAGAAGGAGATGAAGCTTTCAAGCACTTCATGCAATCCCAAGTAGCTGAAACTGACTGAAAAGCTGGACCGGTAGAATTACCAAAATGTCCTGTCTCCACTTTACTGACAATTGGTGAATGTGTAGAAGTTTGATGAAAAACTGTCGAAAGAGCTTCAAAAGAAAGAATAACTCCGCACAAACTAATAACTAGAAGTTTCTTCCTTCTTGTTCTATCTATGAAATAAATGCTGACAATAGACCCCAAAGCATTCAATCTAGATGTTGTAAGTGAGAGTGCCAGCGCTATCTGATTTAAGGCAAATTTAGCCAGCTGAACTATTGTTGGGCTGTAATACATCACTGTGTTCATTCCAACAAACTATTGGAATGCCTGAAGCCCAATGCCAGCGATGAGTCCACGTCTAACTGTCTTCGTTTTGACGAGTTTTAGGAGGTTTATCTTCTCCGATGAGCCTTCTTCCTTGATCCCAGCTTCAACAGATTCTTTGAGTTCTTGAATTTCATTTTCGGCTTCATAGGCTACATAAATTTTGTGAATAATGGTTGTGGTTGTTTCCTCCTTTCCCTTTATGAACCCATGTCTTCCTGTCAACTTCCAAAAAATCATCTCTGATATAAAGCAATGCTCTGGAGATCACCCTTGTATCGTAGCCAAAGAGAAATCCGTCGATCCCAACAGAGAAGGCCAGTTTGAGAACATAAGGGTTCTTCCCGCGAGGCAGAAACATTCTCTGAAAGCTGAAGAACCTGAATCGGGTATGCCTCCTTCCATGATTCTTCCTCTTTACACAAACTAAAATCTGAGTCGAGAATTTGAAGAGCGCATATTGGATTTCAATTCTCAGCTCTTTGGAGCTATTGCCTTATTCCTGTGGACAGAGAGAGAAGGAGCGTGGAGAAAGAATCGCACGCAGGGAAAGAACCACGGCGGAAAAAAAATAATTGGGGCTGGCCTGGAAGAAGCCTATAGGTTTTGAAGAAATAAGTGGCTATTTATAGCCGGGGGAAGATGTTGGTGGTAGGTGAGCTTGGGTTAGCTTGTAACCCAAGTGTACAGTTATTGGTGCCAAGGAGGAAGCTTCAAAGAACTCCAAATATGATCTTCAAGGTGTTCAAAGTGTCTCAAATAATTGTTGCAATACTCAAGTAAGCTTATGAATGTATGTGGTTCCAAGAAAAGTCCAAATTCATTCAAAATTTGATGAAATCAAAGATATTTGAACTTGGCTTGGATTTAAAATCCTTAAATGGATTAAGAAGATTATAAAAAGGATTTTATGGCCAAATTTGAGTGAATCTATGTATGGAGTACGATCAATATGGAGCATCTAAAGTATGATGTGTGAATTAGAAAGAAAGGACAAAGTGGATGGGTGTGTGCATTTATATAGAGATTTTTATTTTATTATTATCTTTTTATAATATTTATTATTAAAAAAAACATAGTGTGAATGTTATTTGTAGTGCGTGAAATTATATAAACGTGGGTATTTCCCCTATGTAAAATCGTCGTTTAACGAATATATCGATGACCGGTCCTCGTATAAACGACAACCAAAGTCAAGCATATCGCTCGCGGTAGAAAGTCAGATGTCGAATGTCGTGGGGTCCACCTTGTTTCCGTTCATTTTTCTCTTTTTTATTTTAAAAGGAGTCGCCAGCTTGTCGATCGTCGTATACTTCCCTCATTCGAATAAATCTCCCTCCCGAACCATATAAATGATTTGAAGAGGAGAGGAACCGAATAAGAAGGGACATACGACAAAGTCACAAACAAGAGAAAAAGTAAAATGTGGAGAGTCTACGTACGATAAACCTCGCAAGGATAGGTTAAGAATGTC